>JAZAYU010000001.1:4357456-4957456 GCA_038501625.1 Corbicula japonica | reverse complement strand
TATTACTTAATGATGGCAGGCTATCAGGGACAAACTCCGCAAATGGACTGGGAGGCAAAAGACTTGCCTACATCATTTAAGGCATTCAAGTCTCATGCAGACTTTATGTTTGGAGGTCCTCTAAGTAATAAAACTGAGGAAATCAAATGCAACTTTCTAATGCTATGGGGCGGTGAAAAAGGGCGCCAAATATTCTCGACATGGAACCTCACCCCCGAGCAACAGAAGAAGTTGAAGTCATACTACGATGGATTTGAAGCATACTGTCGACCCAAGTCAAATCAAATATACAGTCGATACATGTTTCGTTCACGGGAACAACATGCCGGAGAGCCATTCGAGTAGTTCGTGACCGAGCTGAAAATACTCATTAAGGACTGTGGCTATCGGGAAAACATTATGGAAGACATGATCAGAGATCACATAGTGTTCGGCATCAGATCGAGCAAGATCCGAGAAAAGCTTATCAATGAAGGATCTACGCTTACGCTTCACAAAGCATTGGACATTGCTCGAACGCACGAGCTTAGCGAGCAACACACTAAGGCGATGGGACAAGAACAAGGAGGTGCAGTTAGCGCTGTGAGAAGCCAAGAACACTGCGAAATCACAATCTTCACAACAGAAGACCAAAAAGGATCAGAAACAGTGGCAAAACAAGTGTCAAAACTGTGGCAGGAATCATTCGAAGACGGACTTATGCGCAGCAAAAGGACAAACGTGTCACTTTTGCAAGAAGCAGAATCATTTCGCGTCAGTGTGCCGTCAAAAGGCAAAAGATGGACATAACCAACACAAAAGGATTCATGAGGTAGGCCATGATCTGGATTCCCATGACAATGACCCGTCCCAAGACCTGTTTGTAGATTCTATCGACCATGATAAAATTACAAACCAAGCATTCGCTATCATTAGCATAGGTCACAACCCAAAACCTGTCAAAATGAAAATCGATTCTGGTTCTCAGGTCAATATCCTACCCAGATCAACCTTTAGGTCCTTAGGAATCAAAGGCCCATTGTCCAAAACAAACAGACGCCTCACTGCATATGATGGCACCGCACTGAGTATTGATGGTTGCATCAAATTACCATGCTCTTACAATGATAAGAAATCGCACCACGATTTTTACATTGTCAACAAAAATTCATCTCCAATTGTAGGCCTTGAGACATCATTGTCTCTTAATCTAATGAAACTTGTGCTCTCAGTTTCATCAGAAAGTGCTTTCACCAAAGAAACACTCATTTCAAAATACTCGGATGTATTTGATGGTATAGGTCTATTACCTGGCGAGTGTGACATTCACCTCCGCCAAGATGCAATTCCTGTAGTTCACCCTCCTAGAAGAGTACCTGTAGCTATACGCGAAAGACTCAAATCAGAACTTGATAACATGGAGAAGTCCAGCATAATTGCCAAGGTTTCAGAGCCCACTGACTGGGTGAATAGCCTAGTAACTGTTGAAAAAGGCAACGGTTCATTGAGAATCTGTCTTGACCCCAAAGATCTCAATGACGCCATAAAAAGGCCACACTATCCCAACAAATCGTTGGAAGACATTCTTCCAGATTTATCAGGGGCAACAGTATTCTCGCGTTTTGATGCTAGGAGCGGTTACTGGTCCATCAAGTTAACCGAACAATCATCATACTTAACAACCTTCAACTCTCCCTTTGGCAGGTACCGGTTTCTTCGGATGCCGTTTGGGATCCGATCAGCCCAAGATGAGTTCCTAAAGAAAATGGATCAATGTCTTGAGGGTCTACCCGGGGTAAAAACGATTGTTGATGATATTGTTGTTTTCGGTGAAAACAAGGTTATCCACGATAGGAATCTTGATTTGTTGATGTTAAGATGTAGGGAAATGGGAATTAAGTTGAATCCAGAGAAAACTGAGGTCTCAAAATCAGAAATCCCATTCTTTGGTCACCTTCTTACATCACAAGGTCTCAAAATGGACCCAGCTAAGGTCAAGGCTATTAAGGAAATGCCTTCCCCAACGTCTAAATCTGAACTTGAAACTGTGCTAGGCATGATCACATACCTTCAGAAGTTTGCTCCAAACTTGGCTGAGTTGACAACCCCTCTCAGACAACTTCTAGGTAAAGATGTTGATTTCAGCTGGGACTGGCCTCAAGAAAATGCATTACAGAAAATCAAAAGCATTATCTGTCAGAGTCCAGGTCCTGTTCTGGCATACTTTGATCCAAATGCTGAAGTCACACTCCAAGTAGATGCCTCAAAGAATGGCGTGTCCGCTATTCTTTTCCAAAATGACAGGCCCGTGTGCTTTGCTTCAAAAGCACTCACCCCAAGCGAGGTTAATTATGCTCAAATAGAAAAGGAGCTATATGCCATACTCTTTGGGTGCAAGCGCTACCATCAGATGGTATATGGTCACCCCAAACCCATCAAAATACAAAGCGATCATCGTCCGCTAGAAGCTATTTTTAAGAAAGGATTACATTTAGCACCGCCTCGCCTACAGCGCATGTTATTGCAATTACAGAAATACAATCTTGAGGTCACGCATGTCAGCGGTAAAAACATTCCTTTAGCAGACACCCTGTCAAGGAAATATTTACCCGACACCTATCCTGAACTCTCAGAAGGAATGGATGACTATGTTCATGCTGTAATGTCATCACTCCCCATTAGTGACAATAAGATGGAAATTATTCGGATCAACACCGAATCAGACCACACATTACAGGCTCTTAAGCAAATAGTTTTACAAGGTTGGCCTAATGAACGCAAATCATGCCCAAAACAAGTTCTAGACTTCTGGAACTTTAGAGATGAAATATCAGTCATAGATGGTATTCTTCTCAAGGGAACAAAAATCATCATTCCCGACTCGTGCAAGAAAGAAATGCTCGAGAAAATACACTATGGTCACTTTGGTTGTGATAAATCTTTATCACGCGCTAGGGATGTCATGTTTTGGACAAATATGACAACTGACATCAAGAACTATGTTCTTAAATGCCCAATCTGCCTAGAGCGCAGAGACTCAAATTGCAAGGAACCCCTTCAACCCAGTGAAATTCCCAATAGGCCATGGCAAATAGTTGCTACTGATTTGTTTCAATGGAACAATAGAGACTATATCATTTTAGTCGATTATTGGTCAAATTTCTTTGAGGTGAGCATTTTGAAAGACACAAAATCCCAAACTGTCATTCAAAAACTAAAAGAGTTTTTCAGTCGGTTCGGAATTCCAGACAAGGTTATTTCGGACAACGGCACCCAATACAGTTCTCAAGAGTTTGCCAGTTTTGCAAGCCAGTGGGACTTTAAACATGTCACTTCAAGCCCTACCTATCCCCAGAGTAATGGTTTAAGTGAAAGAATGGTTGGAGTTTGCAAGAAGCTATTCTCCAAGGCACTCAGTGACAGCAAGGATCCATATCTTGCTTTACTTGAGTACAGAAATACTCCTCTGACTTGTGGGAAATCACCCTCAGAGCTTTTAATGAGTAGAAAACTCAGATCAATACTACCCTCAGTGGAAGACCAACTGACCCCAAAATCAGTCAATATTAGAAACATTCAAAACAAAAAAATCCTCTCCACACAGAGAAAGAAAGAATATTATGATAGGTCAGCAAAATCTCACAAATCACTCACAGTAGGGGAAAGAGTACGCATTCAAATAAATAAACTTTGGAAACCTGCAATAGTCGAACAAAAAGTAAATGCACGCTCATACATTGTCAGTACTGATGACGGAGGCTCGTACCGCCGAAATCGCCGTCATTTAATGAAGTCAAATGAAATCCCGATCAATGAAACCAATCCCACCTCAGTACGCCAAGATCCACTTAATCCTCAGACCAGTCTACCCATACAACCTACTACTATACCTGTACAAACTCCAAGTTTACCCAAACCAGATATCAGCCAGCAAACAGAACCAAATGAGAAATACATTAATCTTAATTCTTGCCCGACACCCAAGGTCACATCACATGAACCCAGTAAGACTAACAATTCTCAGAGTTCAAACAAAAATGAAAGCCAGCCCCAAAACTCCCCCTATATAACCAGATCAGGTCGTGCTGTTAAAGCGCCTCAAAAATTTGATTTGTAAAAAATAATCATTTTACAGTACTGCATGCTTGTTTCATGATTAACCATTGTTCCCACAAAATTATGTTGTGAGTTAAACCAATTACCGAGAAGACGAAAAGCAGACACACGTCATGTGATGCCGGATAACATTATTTACCATAATTACAATTTTATCAAGTGTGTGTGGTACAACAAAACATAACTGACAGCAGTGATAAAATAACAGTGATACTTTATCAATTCCCAGAGGATTGGAATTTTTACCAGTACACTGTGACATTTCCTAATTTGAAACAAGAGGGCCATGATGGCCCTTATATCGCTCACCTGAGTACAAAAGTACTCTCAGCTTGTGGTTTCAGACAAGAAGATTTTTAAAGTTTTTCCTGTATCAGTCTATATAAAATGAAGTGAACCCTGGGGCGGGGCCAATTATGACCCCAGGGAAAACATTTGAACAATCTTTGAAGAGTTCCACTAGAGGGTGCTAAATGCCAAATATCTAAGCTCTAGGCCTTGTGGTTTCAGACAAGAAGATTTTTAAAGTTTTAACTATATAAGTCTATGTAAAATGAAGTGACCCCTGGGGTGGGGCCAATTTAGACCCCAGGGAAATAATTTGAACAATCGTTGTAGAGTTCCAATAGAGGATGCTAAATGCCAAATATCTAAGCTCTAGGCCTTGTGGTTTCAGACAAGAAGATTTTTAAAGTTTTTCCTATTTAAGTCTTTGTAAAATGAAGTGACCCCTGGGCCGGGGCCAATTTTGACCCCAGAGAAATAATTTGAACAATCTTTGTAGAGTTCCACTAGAGGGTGCTAAATGCCAAATATCTAAGCTCTAGGCCTTGTGGTTTCAGACAAGAAGATTTTTAAAGTTTTTCCTATATAAGTCTTTGTAAAATGAAGTGACCCCTGGGGCGGGGCCAATTATGACCCCAGGGAAATCATTTGAACAATCTTTGTAGAGTTCCACTAGAGGATGCTAAATGCCAAATATCTAAGCTCTGGGCCTTGTGGTTTCGGACAAGAAGATTTTTAAAGTTTTTCCTATATAAGTCTATGTAAAATGAAGTGACCCCTGGGGCGGGGCCAATTTTGACCCCAGGGAAATACTTTGAACAATCTTTGTAGAGTTCCACTAGAGGATGCTAAATGCCAAATATCTAAGCTCTAGGCCTTGTGGTTTCAGACAAGAAGATTTTTAAAGTTTTTTCCTATATAAGTCTATGTAAAATGAAGTGACCCCTGGGGCGGGGCCAATTTTAAACCCCAGGGAAAACATTTGAACAATCTTTGTAGAGCTCCACTAGAGGATGCTAAATGCCAAATATCTATGCTCTAGACCTTGTGGTTTCAGACAAGAAGATTTTTAAAGTTTTTCCTTTTGGTTACCATGGCAACCAGAGTTCTGCATGGAATATATTTCTTTGAACAACTTTGGAAGAGCTTCATGCAAGGAACATCCGTGGCAAGTTTCATCAAAATTGGCCAAGCGGTTTCAGAGAAGAAGTCGATTGAAGCAATTGTTGACGACGCACGACGCACGAAGCACGACGGACGACGGACATCAGGCGGTCACAAAAGCTCACCTTGTCACTACGTGACAGGTGAGCTAAAAAGGGAGATGTTCCAAGAATGACTACTCTTGAAGGCATATTCATACACTATAATAATGCCTTGGTTATCTTTCTTACATCAGTGTTCATAATATTATATCTATAATATTATATATAACATGCATGCTTGATACTTGAGTCAGTCTCTGAGTCGCAATCGTAGGAAAAACATCATCAAATGATCTGTGTTTCTATCATTCAATAATCCAGTACTTTAATAAACCCAAAGAACAGAACACTGTGTATGCTGGATGTGGTCATTCCTGATATGCATATTTCATTTTTTTAAAGTATTTTTATTTGTCCATGTGTGTTCTCTTCTTTATTGTCAATTTAAAGTTTCAAATCAAAGGTTGACTTATTATATATTTTTCCTGGCACAAAATGACTTCAGTCTTGGATATAAGCATCCGCCCGAAAATCCGTGGTAAAAAACTTGATAAAGCAGAAGCCGCGCATGCACTTTTGCTCTACCATCCGAAAGTTCCTTCATACTCCTCCAATAGGAAACTCCACACAATCTATAGATGATGTTACATGACCATCATTCTAAAACGCCACCCATCAGTACTTTCAGTGCTTTGATTAAATATAGCACCAACTGGTGTTGTTAATCTCCAGGAGCAGTATGTACTTTACTTGCAAGCTTGGGGAATACTGCCTATTTTAAACCTCGAGGAAAGATAACTGAAGTGCGCTAAGGATTATCTGGCGACTATAATCTCCAGACAAAATTGGTTTACTACTGTCGCTGTCTGCTGAGAGTACAGACATGCGCAGTGAAACAGTCAAGCAGATTCTGTGGAAGAGTCGGAATTTGATTCTGGCACAGTTCCGACAGCCCAATCGAGCACGCCCGGATATTCATTAGTCTCTAAGAAAAACATAAACGATGTCTTGCTTTTGACCAACAAAATCAATATAACGGATTGAATCTATTTCATATATGGGATCAACCTGAACAGTTGTTTGAATCAAATAAAGTAACAGTTCAATTTATACACAAATAATATTTTGCTATGAAGGGTTTCATCACGTAACTTTCTAAAAAAAGACGCATAACATTTTTTCTACACCCTGTAGAAAATACAACATACGTATGTTTATATAATTTAACATGTCGTTATATATCGGCTCAATTTCTGATTTGATGTTACTACAACGTCCAGATATTGATTCATCAACATTTAGAAGACTTTTCTTGCAAATAGGGGGAAAGGAATTCCCAAGCTCTAGACGGGCGGCTTTGTCTAAAGTGACCACGCCCGGTGCCGCTGTTAACCGGTGTTACCCTTTAAAGTTCAAGTTTGGTCCATTACAATATGTCGGTCATCAGGATGACCGACAATCATCATGATGACCGACAATTAAAGAGGCGAACTAAAAGTTCACCTTGTACATACCAAACTATTAATGTCCTGACCCCCATTGTGTTACAGTACACATATAATTTTTTATCTACTTTCACATTTTCAGTTTACACAAGCATTAGTTTGTGTATCAAATACCTTCTATACCAAGCTAATTTATTAATAAATATAAACTCTTCCTTACGCTGGTTTCTTTCACACTTGCTTTTCAAGACTGGACTCCGATCTTATCACAAGATGGAGTTTCGAGACTGGTCTCCGATCTGAACCAACTAACCAATCGCAAGCTAGTGTTTCGAGACTGGTCTGCGATCAGAAGTAAACAACCAAGCACAAGCTGGAGTTACGAGAATGTTCTCCCACCCAAAGCAACTTACCAATCACAAGCAGCAGTTTCGAGACTGGTATCCAACCCAAAGCAACAAACCAATCACAAGCTGCAGTTTCGAGACTAGTACCCTATCCAAAGCAACATACCAATCACAAGCTGCAGTTTCGATACTGGTATCCAACCCAAAGCACCAAACAAATCACAAGCTGCAGTTTCGAGACTGGTATCCAACCCAAAGCAACAAACCAATCACAAGCTGCAGTTTCGAGACTAGTACCCTATCCAAATCAACAAACCAATCACAAGCTGCAGTTTCGAGACAAGTACCCTATCCAAAGCAACAAACAAATCACAAGCTGTAGTTTCGAGACTAGTACCCTATCCAAAGCAACAAACCAATCACAAGCAGCAGTTTCGAGACTGGTATCCAACCCAAAGCAACAAACAAATCACAAGCTGCAGTTTCGAGACTAGTACCCTATCCAAAGCAACAAACAAATCACAAGCTGCAGTTTCGAGACTGGTATCCAACCCAAAGCACCAAACAAATCACAAGCAGCAGTTTCGAGACTGGTATCCAACCCAAATCACCGAACAAATCACAAGCAGCAGTTTCGAGACTAGTACCCTATCCAAAGAAACTTACCAATCGCAAGCAGCTGTTTCGAGACTAGAACCCTATCCGAAGAAACTTACCAATCACAAGCAGCAGTTGGAAAGTGATGGAGCGATGCGTTCACAAATACTTATATAATCACGTAATTTCTAATAAGATATTGTCCCCCCACCAATCGGGTTTTATTAAAAACGATTCGACGACAAACCAGCTTAACATAATATATAATGATTTTTGTAAAGCTTTAGATGAAGGTAAAGCAATTAGGGTAGTATTCTGTGATATTTCTAAGGCATTTGATCGGGTTTGGCATCGAGGGCTATTACATAAACTTTCATCTTTTGGGATTAATGGTCAACTGCTAGAATGGTTTAACTCATATCTTAGCAATAGGCAGCAATGTGTAGTACTAAATAATATAAAATCGTCTTCACGAACCATTCATGCCGGTGTTCCACAGGGCTCGATCTTAGGGCCCTTATTATTTCTTATTTATATTAACGACATTGTTACCGACATAGAAACAAACATAAAACTTTTTGCGGATGACACAAGCCTTTACATAGTCGTTGACAATCCTCAAAGCTCTGCAGAAAAACTTAATCGCGACTTACAAAATATTCATAAGTGGGCGAGTTATTGGCTAGTAGATTTCAACCCTAGCAAAACTGAAAGTTTGATTATATCAAGAAAAGTTAACAAACCGATTCATCCAGATATTGTAATGAACAAAACACAGATAAAAAATGTTGCCAATCACAAGCACTTAGGTATTACATTTGATAATAACGGTAAATGGAAATCTCACATCGCAAATATTGTTCGTCGCGCATGGCAGAGAATCGGCAACCTTCGCACTCTTAAACATACAATTAAACGACCAAATTTAGAACGCTTATATACTTCTTTTATACGACCGCTCTTAGAATACGGAGACACTGTTTGGGATAATTGTACAATTGAAGAACAAAACGAACTAGAATCAATTCAAACCGAAGCCGCACGAATAGTAACCGGTGCTACCAAACTGTGCAACATAAAAACTTTCGGAAAGACGCAAACAACACCGTCTAATACTACTTTATAAAATGAAAAATAAACTTACCCCGGTACCATTAACAAATTTAATACCCGCTACCCAACAAAGTAGATATACATTACGAAACACGGGAGACATTCCTTTGATTACAACGCACACTCAACCGTATCATGAAGCTTTCCTACCAAAAACTATACGTGAATGGAACGCGTTACCTCTTGCCATCAAGTCCTCTACTTCATTAGCCGCTTTCAAATCTCGTATACGTTCTAATACTCGACCTCCTCCATAACACTACTCAGTTGGATCAAGACTCGGAAATGTCCTTCATACAAGATTACGTCTTGAATGCAGTTCTCTAAATCATGACCTTCATAGAAAGTCGATAATTAATAATCCATTATGCACTTGTGGAGAAATAGAGACGACTAGCCATTATCTATTATATTGTAACAAAACTGTGGCACAACGTCATATATTTCTCCATAATTTACCATGTCCTACAACAACTCAAAATTTATTATACGGATCTGAAAATTTAAACGAGACGGACAATGCCTACGTCTTTTTGCAAGTTCAAAAATATATCTTGGCCACCAAACGTTTTACGGTGTAAGCGTCTGGAGACGCGCGGTTCCCTGGCGTGTAGCAACAAAAACGGCAGCACCTACTTCGTTTTAACTGCAAAAAGATGTTGTATAAACAAAAGAACAGCAGCAACCAAAAAAGCCCCATAATCATGTTTGCATACAATCACCATAAATATTATCTAACTCCTTTTGGGTCTTTTGTCTAAACAAAACCATAATATTTAAAAAAAAACATCACAAAAAGTTATCCATTAAACGAAATATATGGAAACGCCATTCAGCCGTAAAACCAGGAGAGGAATTTATATAAGCACTCCACGAGGGCTTGTTTTCCAATCCATTATGTAATAATTATATATATCTGTATTATTGTTTGAATATTTATTATATTTACATGAAATAAATATTGTTTAAACCAAGCAGCAGTTTCGAGACTAGTACCCTATCGAAAGAAACTTACCAATCGCAAGCAGCTGTTTCGAGACTAGAACCCTATCCAAAGAAACTTACCAATCGCAAGCAGCTGTTTCGAGACTAGTACCCTATCCAAAGAAACTTACCAATCACAAGCGGCAGTTTCGAGACTGGTATCCAACCTAAAGCAACAAACCAATCACAAGATGCAGTTTCGAGACTATAACCCTATCCAAAGAAACTTACCAATCACAAGCAGCAGTTTCGAGACTGGTATCCAACCCAAAGCACCAAACAAATAACAAGCTGCAGTTTCGAGACTGGTATCCAACCTAAAGCAAAAAACAAATCACAAGCTGTAGTTTCGAGACTAGTACCCTATCGAAAGCAACAAACCAATCACAAGCAGCAGTTTCGAGACTGGTATCCAACCCAAAGCAACAAACCAATCACAAGCTGCAGTTTCGAGACTGGTATCCAACCCAAAGCAACAAACCAATCACAAGCTGCAGTTTCGAGACTAGTACCCTATCAAAAAAAACTTACCAATCACAAGCAGCTGTTTCGAAACTAGAACCCTATCCAAGGAAACTTACAAATCACAAGCTGCAGTTTCGAGACAAGTACCCTATCCAAAGAAATTTCCAATCGAAAGCAGCTCTTTCGAGACTAGAACCCTATCCAAAGAAACTTACCAATCACAAGCTGCAGTTTCGAGACTAGAACCCTATCCAAAGCAACAAACAAATCACAAGCAGCAGTTTCGAGACTGGTATTCAACCCATAGCAACAAACCAATCACAAGCTGCAGTTTCGAGACTAGTACCCTATCCAAAGCATCAAATAAATCACAAGCTATAGTTTCGAGACTAGTACCCTATCCAAAGCAACAAACCAATCACAAGCAGCAGTTTCGAGACTGGTATCCAACCCAAAGCACCAAACAAATCACAAGCTGTAGTTTCGAGACAAGAACCCTATCCAAAGAAACTTACAAATCACAAGCAGCAGTTTCGAGTCTGGTATCCAACCCAAAGCAACAAACAAATCACAAGCTGCAGTTTCGAGACTGGTATCCAACCCAAAGCACCAAACAAATCACAAGCTGTAGTTTCGAGACTAGTACCCTATCCAAAGCAACAAACAAATCACAAGCTGAAGTTTCGAGACTGGTATCCAACCCAAAGCACCAAACAAATCACAAGCAGCAGTTTCGAAACTGGTATCCAACCTAAAGCAACAAACCAATCACAAGCTGCAGTTTCGAGACTAGAACCCTATCCAAAGAAATTTACCAATCACAAGCAGCAGTTTCGAGACTGGTATCCAACACAAAGCAACAAACCAATCACAAGCTGCAGTTTCGAGACTAAAACCCTATCCAAAGCAACAAACAAATCACAAGCAGCAGTTTCGAGACTGGTATCCAACCCAAAGCACCAAACAAATCACAAGCTGCAGTTTCGAGACTCGTACCCTATCCAAAGAAACTAACCAATCGCAAGCAGCTGTTTCGAGACTAGTACCCTATCCAAAGAAACTTACCAATCACAAGCTGCAGTTTCGAGACTGGTATCCAACCCAAAGCAATAAACCAATCACAAGCTGCAGTTTCGAGACTAGAACCCTATCCAAAGCAACACACCAATCACAAGAATCAGTTTCGAGACTGGTATCCAACTCAAAGCAAAAAACCAGTCACAAGCTGCAGTTTCGAGACTAGAACCCTATCCAAAGAAACTTACCAATCACAAGCAGCAGTTTCGAGACTGGTATCCAACCTAAAGCACCAAACAAATCACAAGCTGCAGTTTCGAGTCTGGTATCCAACCCAAAGCCAAACAAATCACAAGCAGCAGTTTCGAGACTTGTACCCTATCCAAAGCAACAAACAAATCACAAGCAGCAATTTCGAGATTGGTATCCAACCCAAAGCACCAGTTTCGAGACTAGTACCCTATCCAAAGAAACATACTAATCACAAGCTGCAGTGTCGAGACTGGTATCCAACCCAATGCACCAAACAATCACAAGCTGCAGTTTCGAGACTAGTACCCTATCCAAAGAAACTTACCAATCGCAAGCAGCTGTTTCGAGACTAGAACCCTATCCGAAGAAACTTACCAATCACAAGCAGCAGTTTCGAGACTAGTACCCTATCCAAAGAAACTTACCAATCGCAAGCAGCTGTTTCGAGACTAGAACCCTATCCAAAGAAACTTACCAATCGCAAGCAGCTGTTTCGAGACTAGTACCCTATCCAAAGAAACTTACCAATCGCAAGCAGCTGTTTCGAGACTAGTACCCTATCCAAAGAAATTTACCAATCACAAGCAGCAGTTTCGAGACTGGTATCCAACCTAAAGCAACAAACAAATCACAAGCTGCAGTTTCGAGACTATAACCCTATCCAAAGAAACTTACTAATTACAAGCAGCAGTTTCGAGACTGGTATCCAACCCAAAGCACCAAACAAATCACAAGCTGCAGTTTCGAGACTGGTATCCAACCTAAAGCAACAAACAAATCACAAGCTGTAGTTTCGAGACTAGTACCCTATCCAAAGCAACAAACCAATCACAAGCAGCAGTTTCGAGACTGGTATCCAACCCAAAGCAACAAACCAATCACAAGCTGCAGTTTCGAGACTGGTATCCAACCCAAAGCAACAAACCAATCACAAGCTGCAGTTTCGAGTCTAGTACCCTATCCAAAGAAACTTTCAAATCACAAGCAGCTGTTTCGAGACTAGAACCCTATCCACAGAAACTTACCAATCACAAGCTGCAGTTTCGAGACAAGTACCCTATCCAAAGCAACAAACCAATCACAAGCAGCTCTTTCGAGACTAGTACCCTATCCAAAGAAACTTACCAATCACAAGCAGCTTTTTCGAGACTAGAACCCTATCCAAAGAAACTTACCAATAACAAGCTGCAGTTTCGAGACTAGAACCCTATCCAAAGCAACAAACAAATCACAAGCAGCAGTTTTGAGACTGGTATTCAACCCATAGCAACAAACCAATCACAAGCTGCAGTTTCGAGACTAGTACCCTATCCAAAGCAACAAATAAATCACAAGATGTAGTTTCGAGACTAGTACCCTATCCAAAGCAACAAACCAATCGCAAGCAGCAGTTTCGAGACTGGTATCCAACCCAAAGCACCAAACAAATCACAAGCTGTAGTTTCGAGACAAGTACCCTATCCAAAGAAACTTACCAATCACAAGCAGCATTTTCGAGACTGGTATCCAACCCAAAGCAACAAACCAATCACAAGCTGCAGTTTCGAGACTAGTGCCCTATCCGAAGAAACTTACCAATCACAAGCTTCAGTTTCGAGACTAGAACCCTATCCAAAGCAACAAACAAATCACAAGCAGCAGTTTCGAGACTGGTATTCAACCCATAGCAACAAACCAATCACAAGCTGCAGTTTCGAGACTAGTATCCTATCCAAAGCAACAAATAAATCACAAACTGTAGTTTCGAGACTAGTACTCTATCCAAAGCAACAAACCAATCACAAGCAGCAGTTTCGAGACTGGTTTCTAACCCAAAGCAACAAACAAATCACAAGCTGTAGTTTCGAGACAAGTACCCTATCCAAAGAAACTTACCAATCACAAGCAGCAGTTTCGAGTCTGGTATCCAACCTTAAGCAACAAACCAATCACAAGCTGCAGTTCCGAGACTAGTGCCCTTTCCAAAGCAACAAACAAATCACAAGCTGCAGTTTCGAGACTGGTATCCAACCCAAAGCACCAAACAAATCAAAAGCAGCAGTTGCGAAACTGGTATCCAACCCAAAGCAACAAACCAATCACAAGCTGCAGTTTCGAGACTAGAACCCTATCCAAAGAAATTTACCAATCACAAGCAGCAGTTTCGAGACTGGTATCCAACACAAAGCCACACCAATCACAAGCTGCAGTTTCGAGACTAGAACCCTATCCAAAGCAACAAACAAATCACAAGCAGCAGTTTCGAGACTGGTATCCAACCCAAAGCACCAAACAAATCACAAGCTGCAGTTTCGAGACTCGTACCCTATCCAAAGAAACTAACCAATCGCAAGCTGCAGTTTCGAGACTAGAACCCTATCCAAAGAAACTTACCAATCACAAGCAGCTGTTTCGAGACTAGAACCCTATCCAAAGCAACAAACCAATCACAAGAATCAATTTCGAGACTGGTATCCAACCCAAAGCAACAAACGAGTCAGAGGGTGCAGTTTCGAGACTAGAACCCTATCCAAAGAAACTTACCAATCACAAGAAGCAGTTTCGAGTCTGTTATCCAACCTAAAGCACCAAACAAATCACAAGCTGCAGTTTCGAGACTTGTACCCTATCCAAAGCAACAAACAAATCAAAAGCAGCAATTTCGAGATAGGTATCCAACCCAAAGCACCAGTTTCGAGACTAGTACCCTATCCAAAGAAACATACTAATCACAAGCTGCAGTTTCGAGACTAGTACCCTATGGAAAGAAACTTACCAATCGCAAGCAGCTGTTTTGAGACTAGAACCCTATCCGAAGAAACTTATCAATCACAAGCAGCAGTTTCGAGACTAGTACCCTATCCAAAGAAACTTACCGATCGCAAGCAGCTGTTTCGAGACTAGAACCCTATCCAAAGAAACTTACCAATCGCAAGCAGCTGTTTCGAGACTTGTACCCTATCCAAAGAAACTTACCAATCGCAAGCAGCTGTTTTGAGACTAGTACCCTATCCATAGAAACTTACCAATCACAAGCAGCAGTTTCGAGACTGGTATCCAACCCAAAGCAACAAACAAATCACAAGCTGCAGTTTCGAGACTATAACCCTATCCAAAGAAACTTACTAATCACAAGCAGCAGTTTCGAGACTGGTATCCAACCCAAAGCACCAAACAAATCACAAGCTGCAGTTTCGAGACTGGTATTCAACCTAAAGCAACAAACAAATCACAAGCTGTAGTTTCGGGACTAGTACCCTATCCAAAGCAACAAACCAATCACAAGCTGCAGTTTCGAGACTAGTACCCTATCCAAAGAAACTTACAAATCACAAGCAGCTGTTTCGAGACTAGAACCCTATCCAAAGAAACTTACCAATCACAAGCTGCAGATTCGAGACAAGTACCCTATCCAAAGAAACTTACCAATCGCAAGCAGCTCTTTCGAGACTAGAACCCTATCCAAAGAAACTTACCAATCACAAGCTGCTGTTTCGAGACTAGAACCCTATCCAAAGCAACAAACAAATCACAAGCAGCAGTTTTGAGACTGGTATTCAACCCATAGCAACAAACCAATCACAAGCTGCAGTTTCGAGACTAGTACCCTATCCAAAGCAACAAATAAATCACAAGCTGTATTTTCGAGACTAGTACCCTATCCAAAGCAACAAACCAATCACAAGCAGCAGTTTCGAGACTGGTATCCAACCCAAAGCACCAAACAAATCACAAGCTATAGTTTCGAGACAAGTACCCTATCCAAAGAAACTTACCAATCACAAGCAGCAGTTTCGAGACTGGTATCCAACCCAAAGCAACAAACCAATCACAAGCTGCAGTTTCGAGACTGGTATCCAACCCAAAGCACCAAACAAATCACAAGCAGCAGTTTCGAAACTGGTATTCAACCCAAAGCAACAAACCAATCACAAGCTGCAGTTTCGAGACTAGAACCCTATCCAAAGAAATTTACCAATCACAAGCAGCAGTTTCGAGACTGGTATCCAACACAAAGCAACAAACCAATCACAAGCTGCAGTTTCGAGACTAGAACCCTATTCAAAGCAACAAACAAATCACAAGCAGCAGTTTCGAGACTGGTATCCAACCCAAAGCACCAAACAAATCACAAGCTGCGGTTTCGAGACTAGTACCCTATCCAAAGAAACTAACCATTCGCCAGCAGCTGTTTCGAGACTAGAATCCTATCCAAAGAAACTTTCCAATCACAAGCTGCAGTTTCGAGACTAGAACCCTATCGAAAGCAACAAACCAATCACAAGCTGCAGTTTCGAGACTGGTATCCAACCCAAAGCACCAAATAAATCACAAGCTGCAGTTTCGAGACTAGTCCACTATCCAAAGAAACTTACCAATCACAAGCAGCTGTTTCGAGACTAGAACCCTATCCAAAGCAACAAACAAATGACAAGCTGCAGTTTCGAGACTGGTATCCAACCGAAAGCAACAAACCAATCACAAGCTGCAGTTTCGAGACTAGTACCCTATCCAAAGAAACTTACCAATCACAAGCAGATGTTTCGAGACTAGAACCCTATCCAAAGCAACAAACCAATCACAAGAATCAGTTTCGAGACTGGTATCAAACCCAAAGCAACAAACCAATCACAAGCTGCAGTTTCGAGACTAGAACCCTATTCAAAGCAACAAACCAATCACAAGCTGCAGTTTCGAGACTAGAACCCTATCCAAAGAAACTTACAAATCACAAGCAGCTGTTTCGAGACTGGTATACAACCCAAAGCAACAAACCAATCACAAGCTGCAATTTCGAGACTAGAACCCTATCCAAAGAAACTTACCAATCACAAGCAGCAGTTTCGAGACTGGTATCCAACCTAAAGCACCAAACAAATCACAAGCTGCAGTTTCGAGTCTGGTATCCAACCCAAGGCACCAAACAAATCACAAGCAGCAGTTTCGAGTCTTGTACCCTATCCAAAGCAACAAACAAATCACAAGCAGCAATTTCGAGATTGGTATCCAACCCAAAGCACCAGTTTCGAGACTAGTACCCTATCCAAAGAAACATACTAATCACAAGCTGCAGTTTCGAGACTGGTATCCAACCCAAAGCACCAAACAAATCACAAGCTGCAGTTTCGAGACTAGTACCCTATGGAAAGAAACTTACCAATCACAAGCAGCAGTTTCGAGACTGGTATCCAACCCAAAGCACCAAACAAATCACAAGCTGCAGTTTCGAGACTAGTACCCTATCCAAAGAAATTTACCAATCACAAGCAGCAGTTTCGAGACTGGTATCCAACCTAAAGCAACAAACCAATCACAAGCTGCAGTTTCGAGACAAGAACCCTATCCAAAGAAACTTACCAATCACAAGCAGCAGTTTCGAGACTGGTATCCAACCTAAAGCACCAAACAAATCACAAGCTGCAGTTTCGAGACTAGTACCCTATCCAAAGCAACAAACCAATCACAAGCTGCAGTTTCGAGACTAGTACCCTATCGAAAGAAACTTACCAATCACAAGCAGCAGTTTCGAGACTGGTATCCTATCCAAAGAAATTTACCAATCACAAGCAGCAGTTTCGAGACTGGTATCCAACCCAAAGCAACAAACCAATCACAAGCAGCAGTTTCGAGACTATAATCCTATCCAAAGCAACAAACCAATCACAAGCAGCAGTTTTGAGACTGGTATCCAACCCAAAGCACCAAAGAAATCACAAGCAGCAGTTTCGAGACTAGTACCCTATCCAAAGAAACTTACCAATCACAAGCAGCAGTTTCGAGACTGGTATCCAACCCAAAGCACAAAACAAATCACAAGCTGCAGATTCGGGACTGGTATCCCACCCAAAGCAACTAACAAATCACAAGCTGCAGTTTCGAGACTAGTACCCTATCAAAAGAAACTTAACAATCACAAGCAGCAGTTTCGAGACTGGTATCCAACCCAAAGCACCAAACAAATCACAAGCTGCAGTTTCGAGACGGGTCTCCGACCCAAAGCAACTAACAAATCACAAGCTGCGCAGTTTCAAAACTGGCACCCGATCCGAAGCAAATAACCAATCACAAGCAGCGCAGTTTCGAGACTGGTATCTGATCCAAAGCAACTAACTAATCACAAGCTGCGTAGTTTAAAGACTGACACCCGATCTAAATCAACTAACCAATCACAAGATGTACGTTTCCAAAATATTAATTTAAACGCTTAAACTTGTCTTAACCCGTGTTTACATTCTATTAATAATTGTAAACATCGCCAATTTAGCGTGGGCGACCTAACTAATTAAAACTTGTAGTTTTAGAGTGTTGTTCCTGTTTGTTGGTTTTCTTTTTTATTTAACCCACGTGGTAAAGTTGACCATTCATAACTTTTATTTTCTATTTTTGATTTTAATTTACTGAATATGACCAGCTGTGCTTACTTAAATTCTCCTGTTTATGTTTTGTTTGAGCGAACACGTTTTAATAAAGTTCTATCACAAACGTTAGCTAGCGGAACGTGTGTTTGAAAAAGTGTACTGTATTACTATCAAAGCCTCGTGTTCTTTTACGTTTTATTCATGTACATGTAATTGACTACCATTGTCCGAGCCTAAGAAAATTTAAATAATAAAAAACGTTTCCCTATCTGGATTTCTATTGTTTATTGTCAAATGGCAATATGTGTGTCACTTAACTGATGAAAAGGACCCAATATGTATGATGAAACTTAATAGTTTCCAAACGAATTCAAATAATTTTTGGTTATATACTTACACATTACCTCATAATGTTTATTGTATATTGGCTACATGCTCATGTTTAAATAATTACTTAGTGATTAATTTTGGTGTGAGCCCTGGGTATTGTCCAACAACATTGACCTGGCACTCTTGCATTTGACCCCATACTCGTTAAATTTCGTAAACGTTACGATCTAAGTTGAATCGGTTGTCCGGCATCTATTCCAATACACCACACACCACTGGAGTGTAAATTGAATAAATATATCGGCGTATTCGCTGATACCCGTGTTTATCCAATGACCTTTACGAAAATTAATGAAGTGCCAGGTCAATATTGTTGGACAATAATTAGACTTATAAGAATTGACTGGATGAGACTCATGGTAAAAACAAGTATACTTTTGTCACACAGATTTCACTCATTTTATCTTAGTTTTTTTCTAGACAGGAGCCATGGTAAAACAAAACAAAGTATGGTAATGTGTTACACCTCAAACCATCAGGAGTTTACAACTTTACTTAGTGTTTACTGTATATTGATGTGTACAAACGTTCAATGGCGATAACTACAACAATGAATGCATATAGACACTTTATTTTCCATGTTAAGTCTTACAGAAACATCTATATTATTGATACGCAAGTCATGGTCGTTAGCTGTTCACGTATTATCTATGCATTTGTACTGTTGTTAAATTTCTGTAAGGCCATGCCGTATATGAGGAAGTATCTTTGACATATCCATACGGTGGTGTTCTCGTATAGGCCGTGTTCCTGTAGCTGGCTCGTCGACGGTTGCGATTCGTGCGGATTTCCGTTATGGCAGTATTTGCATCTGGCTGTGTTTTCCTGCAAAAAATATATCGTCATACAACCTGTGACATTGCAAATGCTATCGTCACAAAAATCGTAACCTTCGAGAATTAAACCGTGACATGCATACAATGTTTACTTTTACTGATTTGTGCATTATCTGATCATACTGATGCATTATAATTGCAAATGAACATTTTGCATTGTTGAACAAGAGTGCACATATCCATAAATACCTTTTATTTAACCAGTTTATCAAATAAACAACATTAATGCAATGTTTGGTGTATAAAACATCAGTTTAAACCCAAAACAGCGTCTGCTAAAACAATTTATTGCTCCCAAAACGTCGTTATATGACACAAGTCTATATGTGCTTTAAGCATACATTATGGGGTTACTATATTAAAAACAATTATATCGTTTCTTACCATTTTGGTGGATGCGACAAGTTTTCAGAAAGACGAATCTCGCATAAAACAGTGACTGTATAGACAGGCTTCAGTGACAAAAACTCAACAGGCATCTTTCTATCGTGTGACCGAGTTGGACCCCCGTGTATGTGTCTACCTGCTATCGCAGGCGACACAAAACACGATCTTGTGAACTGCCCAATATGGACCTCAGAAATTCAATGCGGATTAATTCTCCAAATTAATGTAGTAGTGGGCTTATCAGTAAATACTAAATACTATCTAAAATTTGGCCAAGAGCCATACTGTTGCCAGTTAAAAAAGTACATCGATTTAAATCGAATAGGCACCCAGATGCCAGTTGCCAATTACCAATTCATCATGTTTCGTTTATATATGAAATAAAGTCGAATAGGCTCCCAGGTGCCAGTTGCCATTTCATCGAGATATTTCGATTTGGCATCCAGATACCAGTTGCCAGTTGCCAATTCAACATGTTAATTTATTAAAAAAGACGAATTTGCACCCAGGTGCCAGTTGCCAGTTGCGAATTCGAAAAATCTTATATTTCGAATTGGCAACCAGATGCCTGTTGCCAGTTTCCAATTCAAAATGTTAATATATTTAAAAAAAGTCGAATTGGCACACAGGTGCGAGTTGCCAGTTGCTAATTCGAAAATCTTATATTTTGAATTGGCAACCAGATGCCAGTTGCTAATTCAACATGTTAATATATTTTTAAAAAGTCGAATTGGCACCCAGGTGCCAGTTGCCAATTCGAAAAATCTTATATTTCGAATTGGCAACCAGATGCCAGTTTCCAATTGCCATTTCAACATGTTAATATACTTAACAAAAGTCGAATCAGAAACAAGTTGCCAGTTCAACTGAGTACATCATCTTAAATCAAATTGGGACCCAAGAGTTATCATTTTTTATAGTTTGTTTTTTTTTTTCAATAAAAATATACATATGACGTAATGTCGGAGATCAATCGCGCGCGCAACTATCAAATCAGACCGAGGCTGTCAAAACACCATCAACCTTTACTCCGCGCCAGTAAACTTAGCTTTTAAGGCTTCCTGGCAGATCTTTTTGAAAGCTTCGAGGTAAATTTCATTATGTTTGTACATGTGTTTGTCAAATATATGCGAAACGTCGACCCATTGTTTCTCACTTTCCTATCTACAGTGCATAAGCATTTTGTTCACATGAAAAGGCGATTCGCCCCATAACGATTCGCCCCATGCTGAAGTCATTATCATAAAAGTTTGCTTTATTCGATAAAGTAAGTGTAATAATTCTAATTTTTCCAGGTCACTGACAAACAAAAATATGCATTTTGACATTTTAATAACAACCAATAAGATTGAGTTTACTTTCATTTTCCTCAGACTGAGGTGGCCAAAAAAGGCAAAATACAAAAAGGAAAAGTGTTGGCATAAACAACTGATCAAAAGATTTTTGCACATAAACAATAAGAAATTTGCTGTTCATGATATTCCAGAAGATGGTGACTTTTCTCATATAGATTTCTAAAGCTCAATTGCATTCCACACCATAATGTCAAAATATCATACATTATTATAGTTTGTCCCAGCTCATTTGTGACAACCTAAAAGAGGCGATTTCTTAATTTATCTAAAAACTAATTCTGCGAATTCCTGGATTTTTCTTTCAAACAGATATCAAGCTTAAAATCGCAAAATTTAAATTTCCTATGGCATGCTGCCATTGTTTACAGTAACTGTATTGATCTCCATTTTCTGAGGCAACGCGTGACGTCATCGCCATTGAAACAGAACTGGGAAGTCAACCTGATTTTTAATCAGTCTTGCAAAGCGCAGTAAAATCAATTATATTGTAAAAAAATTAAAGACATATTTTTATACCCTCATTGTACAATGGATTTACAAACACAAGATCACATGTTAGATTGTGGTGCATCTAAAATCATCATTAGCGTTATGTTTTTCAATAATTACAGTCAAACCTGTCTAAAGCAGCCACCCAAGAGAGTGACAAAAAGTGGCTGTTTATAGCCACCCAAGAGAGTGACAAAAAGTGGCTGTTTATAACAGATGGCTGCTTAAGACAGGTTAAAATTAGAACAGCGTGTCAGTTTAGGACATCTTCAAACTGGCTGTTTAAGACAGGTGGTTGCTTTTCGTAGGTGGCTGCTTAAGTTATGTTTGACTATACCTTTTTCATATGCCAGAAACATTTACTGCATTTTGTGCAACGGTATTGTGCGTCCTATAGTGAACTATAATTTATCTTCTATCTGTGTGCATCCATTATATTGTCTATTGTGCATTTTTTTGTAACATATGCCTATTTTGATGCAGTCATGCCTGAAATGGGAACCTTAATGCAATTTTTTTTTAATAATACTATTTTTTATGTTTCCAGTACATCAGTATAATTAGATTATTATCACATGTTATTCTGTGTTAGCAATGGTGCTATTACCAGCATTTCGATATTAGCTTTAGGCTTGTACATAAAAGAAGAACCAAAACAAAATAGGCAACTGCACCATCGTCGTGTCCCAAGCCCCGAGTGTGATAGCAGGAGGGACTATTTTGTTTACATATTAATATTTATGTGGCAGTTTTGTGTTGGAAAGGATAGTCTTGACTTGAACATTAGTTTTTCATAGTGATACTCTGTTAGCTACCAAGGCCGCCTGAAGGAAATCTACAACTGTTACAGTTAAATGTTTGATGTGTTATAATCAGAGTAAAGACAGTAAAATGCATTGCTTGATGCTAAAGTGTAACAACCCAAAATAAAAGCTTTTTGTTACATTTTGGTTTATTTAATTGTAATTCAAGATGTTTCAAGTCAGTCAGAAACTGCAAGCTAAAAGTTTTCTTGAATAAAAGAGTTTTGCACTAGAGGTCGCATTGAGGCAGTGCCTTAGTTCATATTATCGATATTGTTGTTAGAATATGAGTTCCTGAGCTCTAACTAAACGAGCATTTTTAGTGAATCATAATATGTAATAAGAGCTTTAGAGTAAACAGAGCGATATGAGGACATATGTCTTCACTTAATTGTATCTTTTTTCAGAGTTTGTTTCCCTTCCTTTGCGAGTAAAATTAATGTTGTGCTTTATCTACCTGGCATAATAAGAATTAAGGTATGATTTTCATTCAATAAACATTGCCATCGGTTTCCTACATTATGTATGTTATATTATCCGTTCATATCATGTGCACACGTAATGCTTATAGAGCCAAGTGTCTTTTGACGGCCGACCAGCGGAAAACGAAATAAAGTAACAAAGTTTCGATCAGTTTTTGCATTGAAAATTATATATTGAAATTTGATTGACATATTTGTGCATGGTATTTGTCCTATAATGCTTGAATTGCATGCATTTAGTCCGGACTAATATAGGCCCATGTGCAAAATGTTGTTAATTTGATTGACATTTTTGGAGACAACTGAAGATGCGAAATAGTTTGCATACAGGATAACTGAAAGATTCTGCTCATGTTATACTTTTGATCGGTCCACACAACAGTTGAATTTATTACAGATCATGCTGGATTGGCGGATGAAAATATTGTTTTCAAAAAATTCAAAAATGTCAATTTTGTTTGATCGTATCAACACCTTTTTGTCACATTATAGCAGTCTGTAGTTTTACTGTGTTGACTTCAGGAATTACAGTAACAGTTACAGATAATTGCGGCAGACTAAATGACAGAATGCTACAAGCGAAACGTCCTACTTTTGTTTTCCGCCCGTCGGCCATAAAAACAAATCATGTACGATTTAGTTTATAAGATAGGTAAACGTTTTCATATGTTTTTGCTTTCATCAGCAAGTGAGTTTCCGCGATAAAAAAAAAACCCTACAGTGTGCAGGAGAGATAGGTTTTATATTACGTGTTTTTATAAATTCATTGCAAACAACCTGTACTTACACGTGCATACATATTGATTAAGGGGTCCCTAACATTGCAAATAACAAAAACTGGCTAAAATTTTAAACATGGATTTTTGGGGGAATACTCATTGCCATCTAGATTTTATTAAAGAAATATATTAAGCTAAGGATGTACTAAATGTTTGCAAGCTCAATTTCAGTCTAATTCATGTTTTAATTACCAAGCACATGCTAAAAAAACACGTTTGCATAAGAATTCTGAAATTCGTGGACTTGCTGTCTTTATATTCTCCTTTTGTGTTCAGTATCAATTTAATAAGCTTTTTCACAAATATTATTAAAACAATAGCATGAATTTAAAGTATTTTTTACGAAATGGAATTACTTACCTTTGAAAAGGACGTCGTCCGTTTCGGTGATAGACTGCTTAACATTCTTGATTTGTTGTTCGGCTTCCTGCTGAATGGCTTTAATCGCTGTATCTCTCGCTTCTATTATCTCTCCCAGACTTGCGACTGATACTTCCTGGACCTTGGCTAGATGGTATAGTATAGATTGAATAGCTTCTTGTTGCTTCTCACTGATGCGTTTACTGATATCATCGTCCAGGACTTTAGTTATATCAACCGCTGTGATAACTAAGGTGTTATTCTTCAGCTGAAGCAAACATTACCCGTGATAACAACAAGCATAGTCTTGCTGTGACACGTTATATTCTAACATTTGACTGCGGGTTAAAGGATCTAATCAGTTCTGAATGAATTTCTGTATTTGATCTGTTTTCGGTTGTTACTAGCGTTAGTGTTTTTGTTTTCAGATGTTTTTATCATTTTAGTATTTTCACGTGAAACCTATTTAACAACTAGATGAAGAAAATAGTCTGTTCGTCTCTAGTCGGTTTTAATGGATAAACTTAGTGCCGCTTCCATACACATGTGATAAACGTACTATTTTTCCTCAAACATGCAACATCTAGTCATGTTCTGATGAATAAGATAATATAACACTCTGGATCTTGTGAGCAGGTAATTGAAGGGCACTGAATATGCTGAATGTAATAGACGAACACGCATAAATATGTGTTCACAAATCATATCTACTATTCCAGCGGACGAAATTCACGCAAAAGACCCATGTGACATTTTCGCCTGAGCATTTATAAATTTGGCACTTGTTATTTTAAATAGTTAATATTTTTGTTAAAATATATTTTGCGCATTTTCCCTGGACTGAAATAAGCAAATACATTTCTATATTACTGGTGCGAATTATAATTATAACGTAGTTTGTAATGTAAATGATTATTTTACTCAAGTTTGGAGCGTGATGAAGTCGCAAAAAACATATCGTTTATTTCCTTCGACTTCTGACAATGTTAACTTCTTTTTACAATTTTTTTTCGTAAAATGAAAGAATATTTATATAATTGAAGCCAAAGACTAACAACATTTATCATTTAAATTCTCACGTTGAACTGATTTTGAGTCTTCAAATGTATAATAATTTATCTTTTTACGCGTTATCTTTTGCCAAGAATAGAATCAAAGACGATTTTGGCAATTTATAGCAGCATATGGAAGCTGAATCAAAATAAACAACATACATTCATAAATGTAATTCTTTTCAACAATACAAAAAAAGTGAAATATGCATATCAGGGATGGCCACATCCAGCAGACACAGCCTACAACACTGCCAAACAGAAGAGAGGAAACAAGAGCAATCACTGATGGTGATTAATACCCCCGCAATACTTCTTTGTCAGTATACAGAAATGATGTTTGCATCTTTCATGGGTGAAAGTTGAAAAATAATTGAAATCCTGAAAATTGGCTGCAAAAGTTGTGTTTAAAAATAGCCTGATGTAAACAAAACTGTAAAAGTAGTTGACGTCACCAGGTTTTGTTGAATCGTGCTCCCCTTCTAAAAAATAATGGACTGATCCAAATGAAAAAAAATGTCATGCAAATCTATTAATCACGAACGTATGTTAAAAGTTTGAAAATTGGAGAAGTAGTTTGTGTCATAAGATTTTGTTAAATAATGCTCCCCTCCAACCAAAAATGGATTGATCAATAAAAAATATGTCACTATCATGCGCACTTCATGCAGAATATATTATTTCAGTTTCAACTCGATATCTTGAAAACTCTAGAGGTTTGCATAACACGATTTTGTTAAATCATGTCCCCTGCGCAAATAATGGACTGATCCACACGAAAAATATGTCACGCACATCTACACTTCATGTCGAACATATGTATCAAGTTTCAAGTCAATATCTTAAAAACTGTAGAAGTAGTTCGCGTCACAAGATTTTGTTAAATCGTTCTCCCCACCGAAAAATAATGGACTGATCTACATGAGAAAACAATAGTTCGTGCAAATGTACTCACGAACATATGTTTAAAGTTTCAATTCGATATCTTGAAAACTGTTGACGCTGTAAGTGCCACAGACAGACCGGATCAACGAACCAACCAACCAACGAACCAACCGGATGATGACTCCTATATACATGTACCCCTTATACTTCGTATGCGGGGTATAAATACAATAATCAGTTTCAATATGGAGACCACAAAAATTAACGAAAGTGAGAAAACTGAGGGGTAAACGCCTAAGGACGATGAGTGGCAAACCAATTTGTCTTTGGGGGGTTTAAACCAGGTTCTAGGGTGAACCAACCTCACACTTGCCTCAACAGGTTCTCATATCACAACACAAGTACGATTTGTCTTGGTGAAATAACTCCAACTCACCCAGCAGCTCAACAATGTTCAAAAGCACACAAACATATAAAACATAAGAAGCTAATAGCATTGAAAAGCCAAAGGGGCAAGTTCACAATGATCTTACAGAGACCAAAGCATCTGGAGTCAAATTAGCATGAACACGAAAACAGGGACAAAAGAAACAAATCGAGCGTATAGGTTCTTTAAAAAAAGATTTCCCTATAAACCTTCATAAACTCTTAAACCCCGGCCACCGTCTTGCAACCAAAGAGGCAAGCATAATGATCAAATGTAAATAGGTTAATCACCAGGCCTACAGAGCGCTGCAGAATATCATGTTGGTAACCTTTCTTTTTGATATTACAGATTATTTTTACGAATAACGGGGAGAAATTAACATTACATTTAATTTTTTATGTTTATAATTTAAATCTCCATGAAAACAGACTGTGAAATACCTTGTTGCAAAAGTGATTTTTAAACAACATCTATATTTTTTAATTAAATCTGGGTATCGGAAAAACTTGCAAAAGGTTTTCCTTAATTTGTGATACCGATTACCTTGTTGTAAACGTTTTTCTGTTATGCAAAGCTATCGTACATTAAAGTCATTAACATCATTGCTAGCGCTAGAAAAGCGAATAAGCTGTGAGATATAAACCTCGTAAGATGTTTCTCGAGGAACATCGCCGTAAAAAAAAAACCGGAAAATTTACAATATTAATTCTAAAATCATCTCTTTTATCATATGTTTTAGTAGTGACGTATCCGTTTTGAATAGAAAAATTAAGATCAAGAAAGTTTGCTTGCTTATCTGAAGTGTTTGTTAAAGGCTGTAAAAATTTCATCCTGATGTTCGGTAGAAAAAGACAACATAAAATCTCTTTCATGACAGTATAAAAAGATCAGCAACAAGGGGTGCACACTTATTACCCATTGGAATGCCTATTACTTGTAAGACGACATACATTTTAAACTAAGATCACACCCGTCAAAGCGCAGAGCCAGGAGCGGACGGCACATCCAGGGGCAGACTCAGTAAGTTTTTTCATACTTGACAGCGGTGTATGAAAATATAATTTTTGCTAGTTTTGATTAAATATTGGAAAGAAATATAGGCTGATTTTAAAAGCCAAATGAATTCTGAACACATACGTTGATTTCTGCGTTTTATAGCAAAATGCTTTATACGAGGGTTGATCAGAAAGTTCGTAGAATGGTGCTATAACTTGACAACTAACAAGCGCAGACATTTAAAATTTTAATATCATATAGCCCAATATCTCATAAACAAAATCTGAAAAAATCATAACAATATCATAACAAACATAAAATCTATACAGGAAATTTCAAATACAATAAACTCGACCCGGAGCACTCCGGGGTTATATAAACGACGTCTAAATCGAGATCGCGTCGACGTCTCACAACCGCAACAAGCACAAATGTAATAGGATTTACTACCACTTTTTAATAAAGTCACCCTGAAACTGTAAACATCTCTGATGTCTGTGAATTCACGCAGAGAACACGTTCCGGTTCCAAGTCTCGTTGAAGTCGGCGATAATCTCGTGCAACGCCCGTCGCAGTTCCGGTAGGCCGCTCTAACGGTTACCTCGCAATCTGGACTTCACCTGCAGAGACAATCGTATAACAGTCATTTTACAACGTACCTGAGATATAAATATTTAATATTGACGATTGGCTTGAAAAGTTTAAATACATTATTTTATATTAATTTTATAGAATGAATCAAAAATATTATTTCTGCTATTATCTCGTATTGAAATATGTTATTTTTATTTTTTTATTTTAACTTTGCAGTTTGCAGTAAGCGTACTGTCATTTCTGAAACATTTTTAAAATTATATTTTCAACATTTTCTAGTATGGGTGTGTTTTAAGTACCTCAGGAAGGCGATTCCCGTTCCATCAACTACATCTCTAATAGTGCGCCGACGGTCTTCTTCAATGAACGTCTTCACTAACGCCACTAACGTCAGCGTAATAACGGATGGTCTCCCTGCGCGTGCATCATCGCTTATGTTTGATCTGCCATCCTTGAAGCGTTTAAATCACTTGCAAACAGTAGCTTTCTTCATATCTTTGGTGTGTTGAGCCCTCTGCATAGTATTATACGTTTCTGTGGCTGAACATCCTAAATTGAAGCAAAATTTTACTGCCGTTCGCGATTCTTCATTTTCTGGAAGTACCATAATGGACGTTGTGTGTAAACGATGCGCGTCACTCAAATGTACATTGAATTAAGGAATAAATTTCGTGTTTGATAAGTTCACCGAGTCTTGAACGTCATTAGGGCTGGTTAAAGTGTGTGGAGTCCGAAGGACTCCACGCGTGCTTTAACCAGCCCTAATGACGTTCAAGACTCGGTGAACTTATCAAACACGAAATTTATTACTTATATTTACACCTCATTTTATCATTTTGTTTCTAAATTTAATATAAAATATATACTTTTACTAATTTCGAAATGTTGTTTAAAACATTTCTTACCCCGGGTTTGGCATTTGGACTAGTCCGCCTATTTACTCAAATAAAAAAAAATCATACTACGACCAAAAATAGTTTCATGTTTATTGAACACATTCATCCGTTTTTTCAAACATTTACATACAGAAAAACGTAATATTTCACAACAAACATCAAATTTGTATCAGTCAGTACTATCTATGCGAGTAAATGATAGTCTAAGTAAAAACCGTTATTTATTATGTGTTTAATTTTGACGCAAAAATGTATGACGTCAGTGACGTCATTAATGTGTAACGTCGCTGACGTTGCATTATTTTGGCGGGATGTTAGAAAGTACTAATGTGAAATTTTTTTAAACCAATGAAAATTCTAGAAAATGGAACGTGCTTACCATTGCGCGGTGATAAGGCTAACGGTGTTATTGAAGATTGACCTTCACTCGTCCAGTAAAGGATATTGAAGCAGTGGAAATAATGGTGTAAGTATTGCGTTGTATACATCGCATTACGTCCGAATCAACGTAAAAAATTAAGTTGACGTTACGTCAATAGCAGACAAAATTTCGCGGAATTTCGCGAAAGAACAAGGGTTAAAGTCGTGCCAGGTGATACTTACATAGCTTTAAAATTTGGCGTTCTCCGGGGTAACGTTGAGTGGTGATTATAAATATTCATAAAAATGAAACTAACTGTTCGATTTTAAAAATTTCTGGTTAAAATATTTAAAATTAATGGAAAAATATTTGTTTAAAATTTGAAGCGCAAAAGAACGTCATATATAGAAGTTATAGCACCATTCTACGAACTTTCTGATCAACCCTCGTACATCTAAAAATCTGCATAAATCTGTAAGCATTATTGGAAAATTTAATCATTCACCTTGCAATATGTGAACTATTAGCACAAACAGACTTTTAACAAATTTGCGAGGGCTTCGTGAATAGAGCTGGGATATAGAAATAGGCAGGTCCATAGAGCAGAAAGCGAATTTATTGGCGGGGACCAGAAGCAGATATAACCAAGTACGAAAAATCGTTCGATGTATTGTTTTGACACTATTTTCGTCCTCAACAGTGATAGTATGGTATTATTCTAGTAGTGATAGTATTGTCCGTCCGTATGTCTGTTTTTTTAATAAATTACACAGAAATCATTACTAAAGGAGTTTTGTAACCGTGTAATGCATACACTTCTTTTAATTAACGGAATTATCGCTGGTTATTCCTTTGTCACACTGTTGTTGAACGTTCACCGAAAATAGCACATCAAAACACCGAACACAAAAGTTGAATGACTGACGTCAAGTTCACCCCAGAAAATGTTTAAATTCATTTCTCCGACATTACTAAAGCAGTACAGTTAAACCTGCATTAAACAGCCTACCTAGGGAGTGACAACAAGTGGCTGCTTAAAACAGGTGGCTTTTAAAGAAAAGTAAAAATTAGAACAAGATGTCAGTTTAGGACATATTCAAACTGGCTGTTTGAGAAAGGTGGTAGCAGAATGCAGGTGGCTGCTAAAAGAGGTTCAACTGTATTTGTTGTTTTTTTTTTTGCACGTTGTGTTTTGGTTAAATTTGCGAAAAAGTGTAGCCTAGTACTTGACATTTGCGAATAATGTTGATATTGTCCTATCATGAAGCCCCAAAACGCATTATGTTGTCTCAAAATCAGTAGGAAATTATGAAATATAGACTTTCTTTCATGTTAATTTATCGTAAATAAAAAAACCCATAACAATGTCGTTTTAAGATATGCGCAAGTTTTAATAGCTAGTAATATAGTCTTTCCCCATTTTACCACAGATAATTTACATCTGTTTGTTTTAACATGAAATCCACAGACCGGATAAAAAGAATAAATCCTAAAACTACCGTTCATTAAACAATGCATAACTCGAACATGATTAAATATTGATCAATACAAATTCAAAAAAAATGGTGAATGAGAGCATGGTTAATAAAATGATCAGTTTCAAAAAAGACGCCACAAACAATTAAAAAAATTAGAACCCGAGGGGTTACCGCCTTGGAGTTCTACTGTTGTAACGTTCTAAAAAATTTGGAATGAACTAAGGTCTATGAGTTTAACATTTTTCTTTAAAGTTATGGTCAAGGATCAAAAGTGGTAAAGACGGACAGAAACGGCGTTTTAACATTACTATTTATGTTAAATATAATGTGTTTGGTTCAATAAAACATTTTTATTCTTTGAAAATATTAAAATGCTTTACTTTACCAGGCGGGTAGGAGCAGGGGCCGCAGGAGCCGCGGGGGCCACGGGGGCGGCCCCAATATTTCGGCAAGTCGCAGCCCCGGCGGCCAAGACTTCAAAATATGGTTCTTCGGCTATTATGCAATGCCATAAAAAGTAAAATCTCGCCATATGATCGTCGTTATCGGCTAATACACAGTCAAATGTCAACGTCAAGGAAACGGTGAAGTTTTGCAGCATCGTTTTAAACCAACGGTCAAAAAAGGAGCTAATCCCAGTTAAATTTATCTAAAAAGGTAGCGCGAAACAATGTCATATTCGAAGACCACAAGGCAAAGTTCAAGCTGGGTTAAAATCTAGTAATAAGACGCAGGTTCAAGAAAGCGCTAAAAATTGGATACTATTGTATTTCATAAAATTAACATCATTTCCTAAGGAATAATCAGAAAATGGATAAGACACTAGTTCTGATTCATCTTTATATACATACCAGCGTTCCCCTCTCAAAAGTGAAATCCTGTATCTGCCCCTTTCATTTCATTTTTTTGTTTGGCGTACCTAGGCACAAACTTTCAAAATGACTTGAGCATAAATCATAGGTAAAATATAACATAAAGGGGCGCACATAAATTTGTAATTTTGACACTAGTTATATTATTCTAGCACTTTAAAATTGAATTTATAGCTCTATATCTGCGATTTAGGTATATTAGTCTAGCACTTTAAAACTGAATTTATGGCTCTATATCTGCGATTTTTGTTTGTATAATAAAACCACGAAGGCGATACTGAGGTTCAATAGCTTTTCAAGTGTTCATGCTTATAAAGTGTCAGCCTTATACAAGTACACTAGAAAAACAACAAAAAGACTATTTATACAAAGATACAGTATTTTTTTATATAAAAAAATATATCGTTATTACTTTTGCATATGAAGAATTATGTATTTTTGAAAGAATAGACGTCTAATTTACGAATAGTGATCTTATTGTTGATTGCAGTAGTTCAGTACTCGAATATGATTATTTAAACGTTTTATATACACCAATGACTACATATACTTGTTTTATAACATAAGATACTTATTATATCGACATATCAATGATAATATTATGCAGCCAAATCATTTCTTCCGCGGCCCCAATGTTTAAATCGCTGGTCATGCAATACAAATACCAATAGTAAGACCTTCACGCTCATTGCTCTCAACACTAAACGCAATTCCTTAATCAGTGTATGTTCATGCACTGAAGTTTAAGTTATTTTGCAGAAAATTGAATTTTTTACCTACTTTACACCGTACACTCGCAATTTTACACTCCGTACATAACTGTGCTAGACACTGTACACAAGACATGGTCGTTTTTCGAAAATTGTGTTGTAGTAAATTACAACGTATGGTGAAAATATTCGCAGAAGGAGTTCGATAACTAACGGCTAAATCTTTCTTAACAATCACCGAAGAATGTTTTGTTTTCATACGTGGGAAGAGATATTATGTACAGATGTAGTCCACAGCTTATTTTTATGTTTCGAATAAAGAAGATAATACCCCAGCGTGTTTTTATTTCATTCACCGCAATGACCAAATGATGGCTAACTCTGTTTCAAAGACACAGGCCGGTAAATAATTCTATGCTTAATGAACTCCACAATTTCAAATTGCATTCTTAGTTTGAAGCCGTTTTTCGCCGATAGCGGGCATTTACGACAAATAGCTGACAAAAGTAAGTATATTAAAATTATCCAGTAACACACATATACTAAGGCTTAAAATGATAAACCAGCGATAATTCCGTTAACTAATGAGAGTTCATGCATTAAAAGCTTACAAAACTCTTTTAGAAATGATTTCTGTATAATTTATAATATGCACAGACATACGGATGGACAATACTATCACTGGATGTCAACAAACTTTCATTTTTGAGGACGAAAAATAGTGTCAAAACAATACATCAAAGGATTGTTCGTACTCGATTATATCTGCTCCTGGTCCCCGCCAATAAATTCGCTTTCTGCTGCATGGACCTGCCCATTTTTATTGACCATATCGCCAGAGAAAGTCACGTGATCTTATCTAGGTAAACAGGTTAACTGGCTGGAAACTCTGACAGTGTTTATTTGCACTTGATAATACACACCTCAAGCCAGTAGATGTTATCATAATTAAAAATTATGATGTTTAATTGGTGTGTGCCCCAATGCAAAGGGTCTGGTCATGAAGAAGGCGTATCAATGCATCAGTTTCCAAGTAATTTAAAACAAAAGAAGACAATAATCCTTTATTTATTTCATAAATGTATAGAATTTGAAGGCCGCGCGATAAACTGAATGCATAATCTGTTATATCTGAATACAAATGATTTTATCAAATCCATATTTTATATGATTTTTACAATTTGTTGGTGTGCATAAAATTAAAAAGTTAGTTCAAGTATTTGTCTTTTAATCTCTAGATTTGGAAGGTAAGAATACACAAAGCAGCTTAATAAATCAAAGACAACTTTGTTATAACATAGTCAACTAGAATATACAACAAGCATTTTAAGATAGCTGACTTCCATTACTATGATGTGCTGAGAAGTGTCCTTCAAAGTGCAAATTCCATCCATATTTGCCTATAATAAAATGCCTAAAATAAATGCCTATAATAAAAAACCAACAAGGAATTCTACTAAAAAGATGCCAATTGACAATAGTGATGACACTGACACTGCATCAGAAAGTGAGGAACGACTTCATGCTCAAACACAGAAGGCATACCTGACATTTACAACCATCAATTTTCACTTCAAAACATTATTCAGTCGAACCCAAGAATGAAACTTATGAAATTTCACACTGGATTATCAACCTTGTCTGTGTTCAACTCTATTCTAGAGTTGTTAGTTCCAAATAAAAACATAAGTTCTATCATTTAGTGGGACTGACTTAGTCGAGATGAATTTATATGTCGTGCTTTTTTTATTCTGATGATGAGATGATTGGAGATGATGATGATGATGATGATGATGGTGATGATGTTAACGACACCAGTTATCCTTTCAGAACACACAAGCTTTGTATCTGGACGATGAGTTTTTGCTTACATTTATGAAGTTAAAATTAGGATTACTAAACAAAGACTTGGAAAGGCGTTTTCGCATATTTATGGCAACTGTTACTAAAATATTTTTAACTTGGGTAAACTGAATGTATGTATGTATGTATGGGATCAATCAAGATATTTCCACATCAATAAATTGTGAAAAAGCATACAACTCCAGAATTTAGAAAGCAATATCCAAGTGTGATGTTGATTATCGATTGTGTTAAACACCCTATCAATGATAAGAATATTTACGTGCCTACATATCCTGCAATACCGCTGCATTGTTCACCTATGACTTCTGCATCAGACAATTAAATTGGCATTCACAATTCATTTGGTTTCTCATTTTTCTTTGACTTCCCTATCACTTTGATTTAATACTGAAACTGTCAGTTGTCTTACAAACAAATACTTTATGTATCTAACTTTCCACAAAGAAATTATACCCTTTATTGAAAGTCTTTTTCCACTTTTATTGAAAGCTTTTTTCCACTTTGTTTTATGTAAGTCAACAATTTTAATTATAGAGCATGACTTGGGAATCTCATTTTGGTATTTTAGTCCACTCTATTTAACTTGTAGATGCCATTCTAACTTAAGTTTTAAACAGAGGGCAGAGAATTAATGCACAGATTACTGCATGGTAAACATATTATAAATTTATAATTTATTACATGTATAATCATTAAACATGTTGTAATTTTCAAGTGCATGTTGTTTATTTATTAAGGTCTCTATCTTGGCTTATCAGTACTAATTACAAACAAAGCCCTCTGGTGAAAGCTGATCAGTGTATTGCCATTTGTAACACAGCAGCTGCTGCGAGATAACATGTTTACCTAGAACAGACCACGTGATCACTTGTTGATACGGTCTATACCCAAGCTCTATTCACTAAGGCCTTGCGAATTTGTTAAAATTCTGTTTGTGCTAATATTTTACGAATTGCCAGGTCAATGATTAACTTTTCCAATAGTGCTTATGGATTTATGCAGATTTTCAGATCTATGGAGTATTTTGCAATAAAACGAAGATTTTCAAGATTTCATCGCAAACTTCCGTATTATAATCGCGATAAAATGTCTATCATCCCTTCTACCGCTTCAGAAATCAACTGATATGTGCAAAATTCATTTGGCTTTTAAAATCAGCCTACATTTTTTTCCATCAGTAAATCAAAACGAGCGAAAATGATAATTTCCTACACCACTGTCTATTATGAAAAAAAAAAACTTAACGTATCTGCGCCTGGATGTGCCGTCCGCTCCTGGCTCTGCCGGTTGACGGGTGTGAAGATGTTCTGTAAAGATGAAACCATTGAATGTAAGCTACAGCATGGCATGTCACACAACATAGACGATGGTTACAACAAACCTCGTTGATTTTGTCGACAGCATGTTTAGCGTTTTGGTCATGACGAAGGAACTTGGGGTCCTGGAGAAGATCTAGGAGGCCATCAATACACTGGGCAAGCTGAATGTCAGATAACTCGAAGCTCGCCGAGTGACGGATGTCGTCATTGATCATTTTACGAACCTGTGAGTAGAGTTAAGAGTACATACATGGATCTTAGAATGTGTAATACAGTATCAAATAGCAATGTGAGAATAGTGCAGTCTGTATTTACTGTTGTGTTGTAACTCAACGATAGTACATTATTTAGAATGTCTATGTGATTTGTCTTTGCAAAGTCTGCTGACAGTCTTTGCTTCGTCAAAATATGTTGTGTCCGAAGTAGTCCAGAGAAAGTATAACTATAATTTATTTGCATCTGTTGAGCTCCGCAAAAAAAAACACAAAAACAAACAGCAAGAGGTTTCCTAAACAAAACATTATTATATTAAAACAAATATTGATTTAAGGGTAAGATAAGTTAAAATTTACCCTTGAACAAAGGTTTGATTCCTGATTTAATTGTGCCGCCATTTTGTTTTGGAACCGGATGTTGTTAATTATAATTCCTACTGTACCATCAAAGTCAATCCCGGCAAATGATTTCTTATTTCCATACTCAATTAGAGAAGGCAAATAACACTTCGCGATTTCAACTGCATCTGAGCACCACCTCGTAGCATCTGTTATTTCCCAGCTAGGTCCTTGGAATTTATGGTGTTTGAGTATGGCTTCCTTTATATTGTGACAAATGTTTTTAGGACACTTTTGGTTGGGAGTTTTGTTTTGCACAAATGGGTCGTGTAATTTACATGGTCTTTTCCTGCCACAGACCTCTTGTTTTGGGCATTTTAACATATTTGCTGTCGTGCAAGAACTGCATGTTGTACCAGACGGTATCGCATTCTGCTTGAAGATAGATTGTAGCAAGTCTCTCTGGAAGTCAGAGATCTCGTTTTGAACGAACTCTGTTAACCCGTCTTTGGCAAAATGGACCGCCAACGCTCCTTTTAGCCAGTTGATAAAGGGTTTCTTCTCTAATGCTGAGTGGAGTGCAGTTGCCATGGATTTTATTATTCTGTTGTGTGAGCGTTTTGTACTGTCCTTGCCCAAGGTCCTATAATTACAAAACTTGTTTCAAATTATCAACTACGCATAACAGTACGTTTTCGCTAAGTAGACAATCATATAATATACATTGCATGTACACTTCTTTATAATTTTGAAATCGCAACTTAGCTGAACGCAAATTACAATTATGATAGTTTTAAGGATTCTGCACAAAAAGTTGTTCACGGAAAATATGGTAGTCAACTAGTCACATATCACATGACTGTCGAGTTATCGACAATTAGTAATTATTTGGTTATTAGTTTACTTAATAAAAAAAGGGTAACTTCTTAACTTCGAAAATTGTGTTCATTTATGTTATATTTTATCCATAATTTAAGTAGTGATATTTGCACATACATGTATCTTGACATTTGATTAAACGGAAAGATATAGTTATGTTTTGGCAGACGTTGTAGGTTATGTCCTCTTTCCTATATAAAAATAATATCGATACTGTTTTAAGTCTTAAACAGGTTATTTGACTGCCAAATTAAGAAGTAAATGGCCTGTACAGAAGGAAACACACAATATTTAAAGCCCACTGCAGGGAGAATTTTAATACGATAAGGTTACTTAAATATCCTCCCTTTTTTATAAATATAAAATAAACATGATGGTGACTAAATTCCTCCAGATATTTGCATGTAACGAAGTGTGTTAAGTCTTACAAAGGTCTTAGGGTGTAATAACACGAACACTTGGTAAAGTTCCAAAATTACTTTATATCTCAATCAGCTTGAACAGTTCTTTCTAATAAATATATCTTTTCTAAATAACTTTCTTTAGTTAGTGTCATAAATTTCTCATGTTCAAATTAGTAATTTAGCCACGAGACTAACAAACCATCCTCCTAAAGGCATTCCGTGGCCCATTCCGGCCATCCGGCTGTTCTCTTCTTCTATTATACAGATAAAAACTCTTTTATACCCTACACAAGACTGTTCATGCAGACGTATTACTTTTTTGAGATGAAAGTTTGACATCAAGAATATCTATCAAACTACGCTAACAGTTATATAACTTCATGCTTAATTATAAAAAACGAATAGAATGTAAAATACAGACGAAGACATAAAATTGACATACCTCTCAAGAGTACACAAATAATTTGATGCTATATAGGAATAAATTATTATCATAATTTCCCTATTACATAACATGCATTCACGTGCGTCCTTAATATATATATATTAATAGACGTTTCCATTGGTATTTTGTCAAGTTTTCATATTTGAAACGTATCAATAGCTGCAGTAAAGGTTCGAAAACAAAATTACTATTTACTTTGAACAGCTAATGGCTACAGAACAGGAATATAAAGAGTCAAGTGATCTTTGTATTGGCAACCACATGGCCCCTAGTCTTGTAGTATAAAGCTCTGTAAACTGAACTTGCCGCTCGGTCCTTACTTTAAACAATCACCTATGCTAATATATCTGAATCGAAACTGTACAAATTTGAACTAGTCGTCAAATTCAGAACCGTCTATCTTCCTCAGTGCCAACTGCAGAATATGTACTGTTCGACTAGCTGTCAATACCGTGATGCTAAAAGCGGCATGATTTCAATGAAACCCCGCTCTTGTATGAAATATTACATGTATTAGGAACTAATATAATTTTTATTTACTAAATAAATTTGGTCCGCGCGACTAAAACGAAAGTAGGATTTTCGAAACGTAACAGAAAAAGAGATCGCGCATGAAGTGGTCGGTGCTAAAATAGCTCCATTATATATTAGCGGTTCCAGCTTTATCACAATGTGAATTGCGAGCTAGCTTGACGGTGCCAACTTTCAGCTAGCTGAATAGTGCTAAATCACAGTGTGAATACCGAGTTAGCTTGACGATGCCAACCTATAGCTAGCTGACTGGTGCTTAATAAGAATGTGAATACCGAGCCTGCTTGATGATGCCAACCTAAAGCTAGCTGACTGATGCTTAATAAGAATGTGAATACCGAGCCTGCTTGACGATGCCAACCTATAGCTAGCTGACTGGTGCTTAATAAGAATGCGAATACCGAGCCTGCTTGACGATGCCAACCTATAGCTAGCTGACTGGTGCTTAATAAGAATGTGAATACCGAGCCTGCTTGACGATGCCAACCTATAGCTAGCTAAATGGTGCTTAATAAGAATGTGAATACCGAGCCTGCTTGACGATGCCAACCTATAGCTAGCTGACTGGTGCTTAATAAGAATGTGAATACCGAGCCTGCTTGACGATGCCAACCTATTGCTAGCTGACTGGTGCTTAATAAGAATGTGAATACCGAGCCTGCTTGACGATGCCAACCTATAGCTAGCTGACTGGTGCTTAATAAGAATGTGAATACCGAGCCTGCTTGACGATGCCAACTTATAGCTAGCTGAATGGTGCTTAATAAGAATGTGAATACCGAGCCTGCTTGACGATGCCAACCTATAGCTAGCTAAATGGAATAAGAATATGATCACCGAGCCATCCTGACGATGCCAACTTATAGCTAGCTGAATGGTGCTTAATAAGAATGTGAATACCGAGCCTGCTTGACGATTCCAACCTATAGCTAGCTGAATGGTCTTAATAAGAATGTGAATGCCGAGCCTGCTTGTCGATGCCAACCTATAGCTAGCTGAATTGTGCTTAATAAGAATGTGAATACCGAGCCTGCTTGACGATGCCATCCTATAGCTAGCTGAATGGAATAAGAATATGAACACCGAGCCATCCTGACGATGCAAACCTATAGCTAGCTGAATGGTCTTAATAAGAATGTGAATGCCGGGCCTGCTTGACGATGCCAACCTATAGCTAGCTGAATGGTGGTTAAGAAGAATGTGAATACCGAGCCTGCTTGACAATGCCATCCTATAGCTAGCTGAATGGAATAAGAATATGAACACCGAGCCATCCTGACGATGCCAACCTATAGCTAGCTGAATGGTGCTTAATAAGAATGTGAATACCGAGCCTGCTTGATGGTGCCAACCTATAGCTAGCTGAACGGAATAAGAATTTGAATACCGAGCCAGCTTGACGGTGCCAAACTATACTAGTAGCTTGCTGAATGGTGTTTAATAAGAATGTGAATACCGAGCTAGCTTGACGGTGCCAACCAATAGCTACCTAAATAGTGCTTAATCACAATCTGAATACCGAGCCAGCTTGACAATGCCAATTTTTAGCTAGATGAATAGTGCTTAATTACAATGTAAAAACCGAGCCAGCTGGACTGTGCTAACGTTAAGCAACGTGAATGGTGTTTTATCACAGTGCGAATACCGAGCCAGCTGGACGGTACTAACTTTAGCTAGGTGAATGGTGCTTAATTACAGTGTGAATACCGAGCCAGCTGGACGGTGCCAACTTTCCGCTAGCTGAATGGTGCTTTTTCACAATTTGAATACCGAGCCAGCTTGATGGTGCCAACTTTCAGCTAGTTCAAAGGTGTTGTATCACAATTCGAATACCGAGCAAGCTGGACGGTGCCAACTTTAATCCGGCGGAATGGTTCTTAATCACCGTGTGAATTGCGAGCCAGCTTGACAGTACCAACCTTTAGCTTGCTGAATGGTGCTTAATCACAGTGTGAATTGCAAGCCAGCTCGACGATGCCAAATTTTAGCTTACTGAATGGAGCTTAATCTCTGCTTCAATTGCGAGCCAGCTGGACGATGCCAAATTTTGGATGAATGGTGCTAAATCACTTTGTGAGATGCGAGCCAGCTGGACGGTGTCATCTTTAAGCTGGCAGAAATGTGCTTTTACTCTGTGTGAATTGCGAGCCAGCTGGACAGTGCCAACCTTTATCTTGCTGAATGGTGCTTAATCACAGTGGGAATTGCGAGCCAGCTTGACGGTGCCAACCTTTATCTGGCTGAATAGTGCTTAATCTCTGTGTGAATTGCGAGCCAGTTTGACTGCGCCAACCTTTATCTGGCTAATTAGTGCTTAATTTCTTCGTGAATTGCGAGCCAGCTTGACGGTGCCAACCTTTATCTGGCTGAATGGTGCTTAATCTCTGTGTGAACTGCGAGCCAGCTTGACGATGCCAACCTTTATCTTGCTGAATGGTGCTTAATCACAGTGTGAATTGCGAGCCAGTTTAACGGTGCCAGCCTTTATTTGGCTGAATGGTGCTTTATCACAGTGTGAATTGCTAGACAGCTTGACGGTGTCAAATATAAGCTGGCTGAATGGTGATTAATATCTGTGTGAATTGCGAGCCAGCTTAACGGTGCCAGTCTTTATCTGGCTAAATGGTGCTTAATCTCTGTGTGAACTGCGAGCCAGTTTGACGGTGCCAACCTTTAGATGGCTGAATGGTGCTTAATCACATTGTAAATTGCGAGCCAGTTTAACGGTGCCAGCCTTTATTTGGTTGAATGGTCATTAATTACAGTGTGAATTGCTAGACAGCTTGACGGTGTCAAATATGAGCTGGCAGAATGGTGCTTAATATCTGTGTGAATTGCGAGCAAGCATAACGGTGCCAGCCTTTATCTGGCTAAATGGTGCTTAATATCTGTGTGAATTGCGAGCAAGCTTAACGGTGCCAGCCTTTATCTGGCTGAATGGTGCTTAATCACAGTGTGAATTGTGATCCAGCTTGACGGTGCTAAATTTTAGCTGGCTGATTGGTGCTTAATGTCGGTGTGAATCGAGCCAGCTTGGGGGTGCCAAATTTAACTAGCTGAATGGTGTTTTTATCTCGAGCTTGTCTGGACGACGAACATTTTACTTGCTTAACGGTGCTAAATCGCCATATAGATATCGAGATAGTTAGACTATGAAAACCTTAGCTCGTGGGACTTTGCCAACTAAGGATGTGCGTTACCTTAGAGATCGAATTTGACCTTAAGACTCGATACAAAACGCATATGTGTTTTATTTTAAACCTGTCAATATACTTTTTCATTGTCCATCTTGTTCTCTGTTCTAAAAATAGTGAAATATGCATATCAGGATATGCCGCATGCCGATATCGGGATTCACACACTTTAAACAACCCAACTGTTTTCCATACCCAAATGGAAACCACCAACTATCGATTCAATCCTTAAATGTAAACATTCGTTTAATTACGTCACATAATAAACTTAAATGACGTAGTAATAAGCACCATGACGTAGTCTAAATCAATAATGAAAGTGCTAAATTAATACAGTGCGCAATAAAACGAAAGTACGCGAGCACGCGGAGTGTTAGATAAGGCCATGCGAGATACATGTAAGGAAATCTAACACGGCTAAAATAGAGATTTTTCTGTCTAGTAATTGAGAAAAGTATTCACGTAATGGGAGCCAGCCGTTATACATAAGAACGCTTTTGAGAGTGGCGTTCTTTGCCAATTGGGTAGTTACTGTAAAAAAAAACTGTATCAATTAAGTAGCATGATTTAGTTGTGGTTAATATTATTTGTGCCAATATACAAAACTTAGGCCTATAATTGACTCAAAAAGAGCGAATTTCGCAGAAAATTTATATTGTGTAAGAAGATACTACACATAAAAGTGCTGTTTAAGTTTAAATGCATCGTCAGTGTTAGCAAGTAGATAAAACATATAGCCAATATCATGAATAGGCAGGATATTTATAATCTGATTTTATGTTTAAAAAAATCAAATATATTTCACAACATTAATTATTTTTCATATTGTTCGTCCCCTTTCCAATATTGAAGAGATCGCAGTAAGTTCATTCAGCATAATGTTTATTTTAATATAAAAGTTTGAATAATCAAACAATGATTTGCTTTTCTCAGCGTTGCACAATTTATACAAAGCGAAATCACGAATCAACGATGCTAGATCGCTTTGGCGATGCATGGTCGCGAAAATACGATTAAATGTCACAAAGTACGAGGACACGATGATAATATAATAGCGTGTTTTCGTGGTCTTGACGGCCTAAGGGCTGGACATCAAAAACGTGAAAAAGCAGGCGAGAACTCGATACATCGATGCTAAGTCGCGAAAGTAAGCTGCCAATACCCGATTTTAATATCGCGTTCTCGCATCGTACTTTCGCGAACGCGCATCGTGTTTTCGCGATATCGCATCGTTGTTTCGTGTTCTCGCCGAAGATGTCGACAGAGACAGTGCTAAACAACGACCACAAACGTCATAAATACAATGAAAAGATGCATATGTTTTGTGATGATCACAGTGGATAGCAAAATAGGACTATATACAAGAGTTATTAAAAAAAATAATTTTATCTGAACATTTTAATTAGGAGAAGTACTTAAACTCCACCATTATCCATTTCATGAATATTTGAATTTCCCATTATCAACCGAGCGAATCCCCATAATCCAATTTGCTTCAGGTGCCTCAGAAAAAAGATGTTTGTTAAGGAATATACTCATAATACGGACTAAAGCTGGGTGGCATATTGATTGTCGATGTTTGGGCTTTGATAACAGCAGTGTCGTTTACAAAAAAAAAACATGTTTAAATTTATTTTAAGTGGGCATAATACGTAGTTTTTTGTAGAAATCTGGAATGTTGCGTGATCATTTTCCTTTGGTTTACTTAATCTGAAGGCCGATTCCAAATGTATGGGTATGAGAGGAAGGCTAGGACATCGCTTGATTGTTATCTATCGCGAAAGATAAGTATTAGATCATAATAACGTGAAATTCATACAATAACTAACCTCTCTATGGTGTTTCCTCCGATCTGGTGATCTATCATAATTCTCACAATCTATCATTATCCGCGATTCTCATTATCTGGGTACATACCGTGTTTTCGAGCGGTTACAGTGTACTTCATTTACTGAATTCGTCTAATGTAATAAAACGGAATAGTCGGGCTTGGGTATTAACCAAGCTATATCTGGCATAAATGTATTGCCGGTGGATTGCTATTTCAGTTATATCTATCGTTAAGAGCTTTAAGATTTTACTTCTGCTTAAATGTCGTGTTTGATTACTTTACTTTAATTTTGAATTGTGACGAAATCACGAATAACCTTAAAAATCGCGGATCTGTTATCCGTTTTCAACGGATGAACCAGTTGTTTTCATTCAATGTAAAAACGTTTCTTTTCATTTCTTTAATTTGTAACGATAGGTTAAAGGCCTACATGTTAGGGGAAATAAACTTTGACAGGACTGTGTATTCGTGGCTGATTTACCGTTCCCACTGGAAGTTACGCAAAAGAAATAGTTCTCTTAAGTTCTTGAGTTTTTTTATTTTAAATAATGTTGTTTAAATCTTCAAGAGAAAAATAAGTGAGAAAAATAATCAATCATTGGTATTCGGCGAAGGTCGCGGTATCCCAACCCTCGGGCAATGCTTTCCAGACGGAAACTCGGCACAGCCTCGTTTCCGTCTTGTAGTCCAGCCATTTTCAGTAAAAATTGTTCAAATTTGGTTAAAAGCACCAAATTTTGCACAAATAACTTTGATGTACCTTTTGAAATGTGATAGAGACCCATTTCATATCTTTCCAAAATGGCTGCTTTTTTCAAGATGGCCGCCAAAAATCTGAAAAATGACGCTTTTTGAAGGATTTTCATCGTATAGTTACGATTTTGGAGTCTAAACCTATATTTTCAAGGATGTTCTAAACATTAAAAGCAAACGTACGCACATCCGACAAATATTTAAGGAGCAAATTGCCTTTTTGTTACATACAAATTTCAAGATGGACGCCAAAAAACTTGAAAATGCTGCTATTTGAAGGTTTTTCATTGTAAAGTTACAGTTTTGGAGTCTAAACCTATATTTTTAAGGATGTTCTGAACACCTTAAGCAAATTTAAGCACATCAGATAAATATTTAAGGAGCAATAAATGGCCAAATGGCCTTTTTGTTACACACATTTTTTTCAAAATGGCCGCATAAAATCTGGAAAATGCTGCTATTTGAAGGGTTTTCATCGTATAGTCACAATTTTGGAGTCTTAACCTATATTATCAAGGATGTTCAAAACATTAAAAGTAAATGTAAGCACATCAGACAAATAATAAAGGAGCAAATGGCCTTTTTTGTAACAGAATTTGCCTACAAAAATATTAAATCGGCTGGAATCGTATTTGTGCTGTAATTTAACGCAAATTAAAAAAATGTATTTAAATGGCAAACATAAATACAGTGTTTAATTAACTCAATATGAAGAGTTTTATATTAACTTAATACCAAAATGGGTCTTATCCTTGTAACCATCAATTGCTACGGAAATGACTAATTTAAGTACACAGTCTAATCATACACGGTCACAATCCCCCACCCACATTTGCACAGAGTCGCACATGCTAGTTGTGCTTTCACACGCTTGCAACTTCCTCTGCAGCCTTTGACACATCCACATTTCAGGTATTTCAATACAGGAAACTGATGCTTGAGGCAGATCTGACCAATAGGATTCCCATGCATTCCCAGGTCCTTTCATCCAACCCCAGTTGGTGGTATGAGATCAATAGACCTGCCTTCCTGGTGAAGAGATATTTTCTCTCGCTTCATCAGCTGATGTGGCCGTGCTTGTTTTGTCATAATGCAGAACAACAAATCGCTCAACGTTTGCAATGTGCTGGTCAATTCTCTCCAGTGGTGGTACATTCCCGAGGTCTGCAAACATCTCAGTTAACACTTTCACATATTTGCAACGTCTCCGAAGAAGATTTCTTCCCTTTACCAACAAAGGAGGATGATTTGTCACACACTCTGAAGGCATGAAACATAGGCAGAGCTCGACACTTTGGACCTAGAGAACCAGCATGGTGTGTACAGGGATATATTTGAAGTTGTCCCCAACCCCAAAGCTGATCCACTGTTCACTTACATGAAATAGAAGACATATTGCACACGCAAAATGTTCTTGAAACATTTGGTATAAAATGCCCTTTAAGCAATAAATAATACGAAAATAAATAACAATTTACCTTATACAAAGGCAGAAATAATTTGCATGTACATTCACTCATTTTATATTATGGCGTGAATGTATTATTTTTATTTAGTAAGGAGATCGCGACTGGAGAGAATTGACCAGCCCATGGCGTAAATGTATTATTTATTTTTATTTAGTAAGGAGATTCGATACTGGAGAGAATTGATCAGCACATGGCAAACCTTGAGCGATTTGTTGTTCTGCTTTATGACAAAACAAGCTCTGCCACGTCAGCTGATGAAGCGAGTAAAGATCTCTTCACCAGGAAGGCAGGTCTACTGATCTCTTACCACCAACTTCTGCTGCTCTCTACCAGCATGTCAGAAGAGCATCTTATCAAGCGGGTAATGTTTGAGGCCAGTCACTCTCCCCAATCCCGTGTTACCTTCACTTGTTGAATGGGGTTGGATGAAAGGACCTGGGAATGCATGGGAACCCTATCGGTCAGATCTGCCTCAATCATGAGTTTTCTGACTGTATAAAATTCATGAAATGTGGATGTTTCAAAGGTTGCAGAGGAAGATGAAAGTGTATGAAAGCACAACTAGCATGTACGGCTCTGTGCAAATGATTAAACTGAGCACTTAATAAGCCATTTCAGTACTATACTAGCAATTGATGGTTACAAAGATAAGACCTATTTTGGGATTAAGTTAATATAAAACTCTTCATACTGAGTTGATAAAACTGTACTTATGTTTGACATTCAAATACATTCTTTACTTTGCGTTAAATGACAGAACAAAAATGATTACAGCAGGGTTAATATTTTTGTAGGCAATTTCTTTAACAAAAAGGCCATTTGCTCCTGAAATATTTGTCTGATGTGCTTAAATTTGCTTTTAATTTTAGAACATCCTTGAAAATATATGTTGAGACTTCAAAAATGTGACTATACAATGAAAATCCTTCAAATAGCAGCATTTTCCATATTTTTGGCGGCCATCTTGAAAAATTTGTGTAACAAAAAAGGTCCTTAAATACTTGTCTGATGTGCGTACATTTGCTTTTTATGCTTAGAACATCCTCGAAAATAAAGGTTCAGACTCCAAAATTGTGACTATACGATGAAAGTCCTTCAAATAGCAGCATTTTCCATATTTTTGGCGGCCATCTTGAAAAATTTCAGTAACAAAAAGGCCATTTGCTTCTTAAATATTTGTCTGATGTGCTTACATTTGCTTTTAATTTTTAGAACATTTTTGAAACTTTAGGTTTAGACTCCAAAATTGTGACTTTACAATGAAAATCCTTCAAATAGCACCATTTTCCTGATTTTGGCGGCCATCTTGAAAAATTCCTGTAACAAAAACGCTATTTGCTCCTTAAATATTTGTCGAATGTGATTACATTTGCTTTTAATGTTTAGAACATCCTTGAAAAAGTAGATTTAGACTCAAAAATTGTGACTATACGATGAAAATCCTTAAAATTGCAGCATTTTCCTGAATTTTGGCGGCCATCTTGAAAACAGCGGCCATTTTGGAAATATATGAAATGGGTCTCTATCACATTTCAAAAGGTATATCAAAAGCTAACTTTGTGCAAAATTTGGTGCTTTTAATAACCGAATTTGAACAATTCCTCCATATTTTACCGAAAACGGCTGGACTATTGAAAGCATTGCCCTCGGGTTGAGATACCTTGATCTTCGCCGAATACCAATGATAGATTCTCTTTATCTTAGACCATAATAGTTATAGTGATTAACTAATGTATTTATCACCAAAAAATACAGATTCCGCTTAACCACGAAACAATGTCATAGAAAACACACCAATAATCAACACAAAGTTTTCTTGAAATCTGATTTCAGAGTTAGCATTGGATGGAATGCATCTGACTTCAGGGTTAACAACTGAAAATTAAATCGGACTTTCCAGTTAACCATTTTCACTCACCACGTCAGCTTTGAAACGCTGTTGGCGTTTTGAAACAAAAAATTAATCGGTGAAAATTAGCCTGACTACAGATAAATGATGGTTGTGTATGTTTTTGATACTAAATTAGTTGCAATCGATGTATGAAAAGTGATATTTCTCGCCAAACAGAACAATTCATATTGAAACACACTTTAAACAGAGTTTTCTTCCAAGATAGGCCCTTAAAACACTTTTGCACTCGAAAAAAATATGCCAAGATTCGCTGTTCTCATCTGAAACAATACTACAGTTTCATCAAAATTTTCCCAATAATAGATTTCATTCAAACTTTGTCTATGTCAAGAACATGATGTTATGCAATAAAAAACCGAATAAAAATGGGACCTTAACCGGGGTTGCTTGTTGTTTTTTATTAGATACCGAAGATGTCACATTTTGAACAATTTTTACGATTTTCATTGACTTCTTTGTCAGCATAAAATCATAGAATGTATCACAAGAATATCATAAATAATTATTTTTTTCCGTAAAAAAACATTCTTAATTACAAACAAATTGCTAATTATTGCGATACAAATAATGAAACAATTTATCGTCAAATCATTTCATTCTAAGGGATGTTTTTAAGATTAATTAATTTTAACATAATAAAATTTCACCATATACCACCAATGTATAACAAACATAAAATAAAAGAGAAGAATATAGGTTACTAGATCTATGTTAATTTGTTCGAAATAGCAATTTCAAAAGGGGGGGGGGGGGGGGTATTTATATATAAACAAAAAGACTTAAAGGTGTATAGTGTACATCGTTAATTATTACTGTGGTATCATTTTATTTAGCGATTGCTTAATTTTGGCATATTTCGCGCGCGGACCAGTGCGCGAATTTAAAACCTAAGCCAAAATTTAACAAATAAGCCACATACGTATCCGAAAAGAGCTATGTCCGAATAAGTCATGTCTTGGACCGTGAACTGTGTTTTATACATTGATAAAACCCAGATTGGATCCAATGTATAAAACACAGTTCACGGTCCAAGACATGACCTGTGTTCGTTGGCGCTAGGAACACTGGGATATAAACTACTTTAAGGGCGGAGCTACGACTCTGGTGTACTGCATTTAAGAATCGGGGTTGCTTTATATCATCAGCAGACGCTATAGGACACGGAGAATGCGTGAAGTTTTATTTATTTTTTTACAATTAAAATAGGAAAAGCGTCAACAACTTTAAACTTGTTTCGTTTTAAATCTTTTTACAACTAAAGTCTCCTATAGTTAATCAATATCGCCCATTTTAAGTTTCGATGAAAGCGGCAATCACTCGGAATTTTAAACACCATCCTTTACAGGCACGCTGACGTCATAAATTTCATTTTGACGTCATAACTTTCATTTTGACGTCATAACTTTTATTTGCACTTTTGTGGCAAAAGATTTAGACAACATATACCATCAACTTGAGTTTAATTGTGAAAAAATGTGTTACTCTATCATAATTACACTTACATATAGTTATCCAAAAAGACAGAATTTGCAAGATAAAATACAAACTACATTGCGTGCCTTTTTACACAGTCGCGTAGAAATATAGCAAAAAACTGCAAGTTATGCGTCAAACCATACAGATCATTCTTGATCTGGGTTTAATACATTGAGATTGGACCTTGAACTGTGTTTTATGCATTGCATTTAAACGGTGGTACAGTAGTTTAATACTCGTTGAAAAAAACTGTAGCGACTGCCTTTAACGATCTTTTTTTCCAGTTAACGGGTTAAACGGTGTCACGTATTACGTTAAAAGGCGTGGCAACAGTAGAACCGGTTACAATTTATTGAACGTTGCACAATGTTTTGACGTGTGACGTCACCGTGTACACATGTATGGCCTCGAGTTGCCGCGAAAAAAGCGTGCCGTCAACGTAGCTATTCGAAAAAGCCGTAATAACAGGAATTTGTCTCATAATTTCTGTTTTAATGAGAAAATGTATGTGTGTAAATATAAGGTCTGAATCGATATTTGATAGTTTTCATTTTGGTAAGAACAACAGTCGGATTGTTTATAGTACGCGGGAGGCCCTTCAGGTTTCATACATTTTAAACAACCCCCCTATTTTCCATACCCAAAAGAAAACATCAAATATAGTTTTAATCATTAAATAGACACAGCTTAGTAAATCAGTTCAGCTCTGAATTTTGCGAGATATGATACTCTGAAGACAGCCACAGACACCTGCTTAGAGGTCCTTTTCTGCCCAGTACGTCAGTAGAGCTATATAGGCTTAAAACAGAGCTCTAGTATCAAGTTTGGCCAAGATCAGCTATAGACTACTAATAAATGAGGGATCTATATCACGTGATGCAACTTCAATCATCCAGAACACAAAATATCCCCGTTTTCGAAAACAAAACAAAACATAATTCTTGTTATACTAAATAACTAAAGATAACAAACTAAACAGATCTCGGAAAAGTACATCATCCCAGTTGCACATTAATTTCGAAGATAAAATCGTAACTTACCGAACAAATGTTAATTTCCGTTGATAGATCCTTTATTAATCTTTCCTTTGACACCAGTAAGTAAACATAAAACATAAATTCGTCTATTGGTGGAGAAAATCCAAATTTAAAATTTATTTATATCAAAATTTATGGAAGTTTTCATTCGGAATCTCTTCTTTTCCGATTATGCCCGGTTTATTAAAAAAAAAAACACGTTAAATTTAGCGGAAAATTCAAAACGTGCGTATGTTTCCTGTACGTACAATATGTAGTTTAAATAAAAATCAAGTAAATGGAATGTTGACAATCAAAACAATGGACACTTACTGATATGCTTGTTATTTCAAACGATTGTCAAATTACGTCTTCGTTTTTTTAATTTACTCATTTTTTGGAACTATCGGAGTTCCAGGAAGTGACGTAATTTGCACATTTTCGGAAAGGAGCAGATTCCGCGGACAATAATGTGAAAACTTCAGTGATTTTGGTATTAAATTGGGATTTTCTCCGCTAATAAACGGACTTATGTTTAGTTTCTGGTGTCATCGGAAAGATAATATATTTAACGACCACCATCAATCAATATTTGTTCGGCAAGTAAATTTTTTGTCTTTGAAATTTGCGTGCAACTGGGATGATGTATTTTTCCGAGATCTGTTTAGTGTTATGTTATTTAGTATAACAAGAAATATGTTGTTTTTTTTCGAAAACGGGGATATTTTGTGTACTGGGGGATTGAAGTTGCATCACGTGATACAGATCGCTCATTTATTAGCTGATCTTGACCAATTTGATACTAGAGCTCTGTTTTAAGCCTATATACCTCTACTGACATACTTGCCAGAAAAGGGCCTCTAAACAGGTGTCTGTGAAGACATCTGGGAATGTTTGATCTCTGCTCAGCGGCAGAGTCCTGTGGGATATCGTACGTGTGCTCTTTATACAGCTGGGTAATTCACTTTATCGCTGGTCCTCCAGAGTTATCATACTGTGAAAACAGCTGAGAATATCAGCTATATCTGAACCCGGTTATCATATTCTGGAGGCAGATTCTAAATCGACTTTGCTTTTGAACCTTGCGGGCGGGTTATCGTATGTCTCGATAAATCGGAATGAATGTGCTGTGGGCCAAGACCTCGTGGATTATCTTGCTTCTGGATACAACTTGGTAAAAAGGGTCTTCACCTGAACCTGGACCGGGTTATAGTGTGTCTAGATACAGCCTGGCTAAAATAACTCTGCCCCTCAACAACTCGGGTTATCGTTTGTATGAATATTGCTGGGAAATCGGCTCTGCTTCAGAACCACGATGTGTCAGGATACAGCTTGGTAAAACAAGTCTTAAACCTCGCGGATTGCTTTGTGTTTAGATAAGCCGGTCTAAAATGACTCTTCTAATCAACAACGCTAAAGTTTGTACGGACATATTAACTGGTTAATTGGTTCTGAGACTGAACCCTGCGAGTTATCCTGTGTCTGGAAGCAGCTTGGTTTACGCCTGTCTATGACTTGATGGTTTAATAATTGTTTACACCTGTAATTTGCTATGACAGTCAGGCTAAGCCTAAGGACATCGGTAATTTTAGTTGACGGTCAATGTTTTGATAGAGAAAATGCATGAGTAAAGCAAGACGAGTAACTGAAAAAAGCTGTTATATTATTTACTGAAGTGTTCAAATTGAGGCCCGACTGCTTAATCCGTAATAGCATAATAAACAGGACAGTCAATAACTTATTAATAGCCAAATATGGCGACCTTTTTAGGAGTCCAACACACTCTGATGCACTTCCATCGATAAAAAAGAAAATTATCAAAATAACAATAACGACAAAATGCCGTTCATTGAAACTTTGCACAAATAAATGTTAACGTATTTTACTTTTGCATATGGTTAGACACGTTGAACAGTGAAGAAAAATGGCGATATCTAAAAATTCTTAAAACTTCTATTTATATAAATTTACAAAAACTAAACAACACGAAAACATCATTTTAAATGACTACATGAGTAATATGATACTGACAACAATATACTGTGTCCTCGTGACTATCATATGTAAACTTTATGAGATATAAGAAAAAGTGTGTTGACATTCAATTTCCTGGTCTCTTCCTGGTCGCGTAAACGGGTGACAAACATTGATTTCTCTTTTCGTAGTTTTTAGTTCTTTACAAAGTACACAATATTTTATTGTCAGAATCATAACACTCTTATGGGTATTTAAAATTATGTTTTGTATTGCTTAGTTTTTGTGAATTTATGTTAATAGACTGTTTAGGTCTAGAATTTTTTCTTTACCGTTCTAACGTGTCTTACCATATGCAAAAAAAAGATACATTAGTAACATTCATTTGTTCAAAAATATCATCGAACGACATTTTAAAGTTATTGATCTTTTGATAAATTTCTTTTTATCGATGAACGTGCCTGGGAGGAGTGTAGTGTGCCCTTAAGCATGTGCATGGACATTTATATAGCAAAAGAAATGCGCGTTATGGTTAGTTGATAATTTGTAAACATCGATGGTGAAAATATAATTTTACTACGTTTATACCCGCATGCTGTTAAACAATCAGACGGGCCCCGCAATAACATCCCTTGGTTTGACAGCTAGAAATACTGTTTGTACTGTTTTAATTAAAGTTTCACATGAAAAGGCGCATTTGGTGCCCATACATTTTTGTTTACTGTTTTTTATTTACGTTTTCTTTTTTGTTACATAAAAACTCGTTTCAGGGCAGAATTTTAGGATTATTTACCGTATTTATGATAATGACAATCAATTACATTGAGAAGTATGTAACGTTACAATTTATGTCTTGTACATATCTGTAATCCACATTATAAGATGTTATTATATGTCGATTTATCAATAAATGGGGTCACCCGTAACTGGGCCCCGAAAAGTTGCACATGAAAAGCATGTATAATTATACAGTATAAATTGAGAAGGCTGTACCTTTCCCTTTAAATAGCAATTTAATTTTCTCGAAACATTATAATTATTAATACCTCTTTTTTAATAGTAAACAACAATATAAACAAGAGGGCCATGATGGCCCTAAATCGCTCAACTGAGTACAAAAGTACTCTTTGTTTTTAAAATAGATGAAAAGGGAACTTTGAAAGCCACCGAACACGACAAATATGAAAGTACTGCAGGCTCGGTTTGATAGAGCCTGTTCATGGGCAGTAATGGGAATGCTTATTACTGCCCACGCCGCCTAGCCCCGGGTTAGCCACCGAACACGACAAATAGGAAAGTACTGCAGGCTCGGTTTGATTGAGCCTGTTCATAATTGAGAATAGAAAGGTTCACAATGGTGGATGTAAAGTCATTGAAATTGTATTATTGTTAGGTGAAATTAAGAAAACACAATACAAGTTAACAGGAACTTTATTCTGTGCTGTACATTTGTTATCAAAATATGTTTACAGTCAAAAGCTAGAAAAACTGGTATAAAACATTAAAAATTGTTGTAAGAATTTCAGGCAATTTTTGAGCCACAAGGCAATGTTCCTTTTGTGCAATATAGTGTAATATATAGAGTGATTAACGATATATATAGGATAAAATTAGTATTAAATTTTATAATATCTTTTGGATATCTGTAATAGAAAAAGTTCTAAATTTCATGCCAAGCTAAAGGCTATTAAAATTTGAGATCCAATTTGCTGAATTCAGTAACAATATCACAAGCATATTTTTGCCATAAATGGAAATATACTTTAAGAAATCTTGGTTAGTGAACAAAAAATCGTAAATGATTGTTTTTAAGAAAGCACTGTCTTAACATACCATATATCTATTATTATCTAAGCTTTAGGCATTGAGGTTTCCAGTAATAAGATTTTTAAAGATTGCCTTTTGTACATAATAAGGGCCCCTGGGGCGGGGCCAATTTTGACCCCAGGGCCAACATTTAAACAATGTTGGTAAGGGTCTCTACACAAAACTCAACACCAAATATTTTAGGTCTAGTCGCATTAGTTTCAGAGAAAAATGATTATTTATGTTTTCCTTTATAACTCAATTCAAACTAAGAGAAACCTGCGGGGTGGCCTATTTTGGCCCAGGGGACATAATTTGAACAAACTTGGTAGTTATCCACTAGACAATGCTACATACCAAATATCTATGCTTAAGGCATTGCGGGTCCAATATTGACCCCAGGGCCAACTTTTAAACAAAGTTGATAAAGGGTCTCTACCTATACTCAGCCACAAATATCTAAGATTAAGTCCTATTAGTTTCAGAAAAAAAGATTTTTCATTTTTTTCCTATATAACTGTATGTTAACCAAGAACCCTAGGGCGTGGCCGATTTTGGCCCAGGGGACATAATTTGGACATCTATTAGACAATGCTACTTATCAAATATCTAATCTGTACGCATTGTGGTTTGTGAGTAGAAGATTTTTACAAATTTCCTATATAAGTCTATGTAAAATGAAGTGACCCCTGGGGCGGGGACAATTTTGACCACAGGAAATAATTTGAACAATCTTTGTAGAGTTCCACTAGAGGGTGCTAAATGCCAAATATCTAAGCTCTAGGCCTTGTGGTTTCAGACAAGAATATTTTTAAATTTTTTCTTTAGGTTGCCATGGCAACCAGAGTTCTGCATGAGATTAATTTCTTTGAAGGTTCTCTTCTTTGTTAAATGTTTGTGGCGTCCTATTTGAATTGACATACATAATATAAATCATGTGCTCTCTCTCTTCCTCTCTTCTTTTTCGCTGCGTGGGGAGGCTGTGTTTTTTGAGTGTGGCGATTCCTTATATGCATATATTGCCTTTTTTTGAATAACTCTGGAAGAGCTTCATGCAAGGAACATCCGTGGGTTTAAGAGGAGATGTTATTTAAAGCAAAGTTGACGACGCACGACGCACGACGGACACAGGGCGATCCTGAAAGCTCACCATGGGCACAAGTGCTCAGGTGAGCTAACAAATACAATTATACATGTACTTACCGATATAATTTAATTCCACTATAACACTTCCTTTACGTTAACTGTTAGTACATGACTAACAATTTGCAAAGACTTTCGTTTGAAATACCCCGTGAATTTCGTAAATGGTAGATATATATGTAAGATATATCATCAATAAACATATTTTAACATACGGTTGGCTTCCATATTTTTATAAGCAGTGTCTGCCAAAATCAATGAAAATATTAAAACTTGTACAACTAGTACCTAATTTGCAATTATTGTATAATAAATGTGTCTATCGCGTGATTGTCTTCTTACCGAAGCCTAATGCATAATATGTTAAATTAATAACACTCAAGACCGTTTTTATGTGTTTAAAATGTTCAAATTTACCGTGTTTCTTTTATTTTTAACAATAATTGCCCTTCATTTAAGATTATAAATTCAGTAATTTTTTATCACATCTATTCACAAGAGTTTCTTTATCCCTTTTGCTATATTTTAGATTAAATCAAGACACATTGCGCGTGCTTCACTGAAACCTGCCCCTATCAGTGCCGTAACGAAGCAAATATTTACGACCGTTCGGTAACCAAGTGTTAAATAGTCACGTATGCGGATCATTGTTTATCAAACTTGTTAATCTAAATGCAACAAACCATTCACAGCATATGTCACAATAGCCTGGCACAGGTAGATGGTTTATTTAGAAATCACTGAAATACTTATAATCTCCTTTTTTTATTCATTTCATTTTCTCTTTTTTTACTGATTTGCTGAGCCATCTATGTTCTGGGAGATAAGGGAAGTAAAATGCATGTCAGTCAGGTACCCTGCAGGAGTTGCTTTTCTTGGAGGTAAAATTGACATGAGAATATATAAAAATAGGAGCCAGTCTAATGTCACAATGGCAAGAAAATGATTGTCAGGAAGAGTGAATTATCGATGTCTTAATCACTGATTACATTATCGGATTTAAAATAAAATAAGCATCATGCCCGTTTCTGTCAAATGGAAGATTTTGTCATCATAATGTAAAGAAATATTCAATTTGTGTGTAGTATTATTACCTATGTGCGAAAATAGTCTTACTAGGTCAAAATTGCGCGAAAACTCAGGACCCACTCTTTTTGATAAATGTACAATAAAGAAAGTTATATATCACTTCCATGCAAATGAATCTAGTACTAAAGGGATAGCTCTTTACAAATACTTTTGAAAACAGACGGTCAGCCTTTATTAAACATTGCGCTAGATAAACGACTACTTAGTACTTCAACAATAACGATATAACTGAGAAAGCACAAACATCGCCTCAATTTGTAAGGAGAAAAAAGATGGCTATAAAATATAAAGCTTTCCCAAACCTGTTTGCGAAGATGTGAATGGACATAAACTTACCCGTTTTGCGTATTATGGTTAGTTATTGATAACTTCACAGCCGCTGGATTTTATGCCAGATAACAAGATACAGTAACATATAATTTTGGTGACTATCATATTTTCCATGCGCATCCTTCTGAAAAATTCATTTTTATATCAACATGATATATATTTTAGCTATTTGGTCTTTAAAAAATGTTTATGACACTACTTCCCGATTTCTTCCAATGGAAAAGTAAATAATAAAGCATTTTAAAATAATTTTTTCCGTGCGAAACTGCTTCTAAATTCGTAAGTACCATGATCATTCTAGGTTTTGGGGCACTCTAAATATTGTTACACCCTTATTTTTTTTACACAATAAACTATTCTATTATTTTCGTACCTATATGTCGGGACCCTTTTAAAACCGGTAATGTCGGAATCCCTTTTTTTTGGTTTGGACACTTTTAGAAACTTTTTTTTTCTGCGTCCCTAAATTGGATTATGTTGAAATAACGACCACAGGCCATTCTTTAATTTATCAATTAGCACAAATTAACAGATATATCTGTGAAGCGATAATAACGTTAAACTTTAATAACAGCTATTACCCAGATAGATCATCGGTTTCATTTTATACGTTTCATGAGTTTTTAGACAATACAGGTACAAATATTGTGACTCTTTCTTAACAAAACAAGTGATATATGCAGATCAGGAATCGCCACATTCACAAAACACAGCCTCCCCACGCAGCGAAAATGAAGAGAGGAAGAGATATTTGTTATAAGTATGTCAATTCAAAAAGAACGCCACAAACAAATAACGAAAAAGAAAACCCTTGTGGTTACCGCCTTGGAACGGTCAGTGGCAAAACAAATTGCCACTGGGGTTTAAACCAGAATATTCTAGGGAGTACCAACATAACACTTGCCCCAACAAAACAAGTAAAAATTGTCTTATTGAAAAATCCAACTCACCCAAAAGCTTAACAATGTTGCATGCAAAAGCAAACAAGGATATAAAACATAAGAAGCATTGCAAAGTCAAAAAGGCGAGTACTCAATGATCTTACCGAAACCAGAGCATCAGGAGTCAAATCAGCAAGAACGCGTTGATAGGGATAAAAGAAACAAATCGAGCTTCTATGTTCTTTAAAGAAAAGTTTTCCCTATAAACCTTCATAAACTCTTAAACCCCTGCCACCGTCGTGCAACCAAAGAGGTAAGCATAATGATCAACTGTAGAAGGGTTAATCACAAGGTCTGCAGAGCACTGCAGTACATCATGTTGGTTTTTTAATTTACAGCTTGTTTTTACGAACATTTTGGCGACCTTAATATTGGGACAAGAAAAACAATAATTATGTTTAACTATCTAATACTTAGGGTGATTACAGTAGATGGAAAAGAATTTTGAAATCCGAACATATAAAAAAAACTTGCAGGCTAAAATTGATTGAGCCTCTTCATGGGGAGTACAGAAAATGCATATTAATTTCCACATTGGCAAGCAACGGATTGAGCTCAACGCAATTGTTACACAAATCTAAATATCGTGCTCAACGGCCTTAAAAACTGGTAATTGACAGCACTGAGTGAATGTACGAGGCGACTTTTTACAGTATCCAAAACGGCACATCGGTAAAAAGAACTTTTTAAAGCTACAAAACATGACACAACTAATCATATTGCCGGTTTGGTTTGATTTAGCCTGTTCATGGATAGGAATGGAAATGCGTATTAACACCGCCTAGGCCCGAATTGCACACAGATAAATGTCGTGATCAACGCGCTTTGAAGTTGGTTATTAATCACAATACTGATTGAATGTACTTGACACGGCACAAACAAGTGGTACTGTTATGCCTCAATCATGCAAATGGGTGCCTTAGATAATAAAATATAACGTTGTCAACAAACAATATGTTAAGACTGCAATAATATGTTTCAGGACTTTTTGGAGAGGCAGATGGTGGAATAGTTGAGTGCTGTTCTTTCAGAGAATGACACATTCCAATTTTTTGTTAAAACACATTTATGTATTTATTAAATCAGTTTTTCCTATTTCTTGAAAACTTGTTTTGATATTTATTTTAAGAACTCATTGATAGATGTTCAAGGAACGTATTATTAAAACAATGTTAAATGCAACTGATTGATTATATGTAGTAGAAATAAGGGTTGGTCAGTGTCTGCATTGAAAAATAACTGAACTTAATGATAAAGATATATTATAGATTAATACGACATCCATTTTAAATTGATTAACCAACTTAAATTTATTTGTCTTTTCAAACCGTATTGCAGTGTTTATAAATTGTATCTTCCCTTCCCAGCCAATAAAGATTTGGATATTGTTCAATAACCCACAGGATATAATTTCTGATTTTTTAAATTATGCCGTTGGCGTTCTTTGTAATACACGAATGGTTGATAGGATAGCCCTGGTAAACGCTATCATTACTGCACGACATCGGTAACGGGTTATTATACTGTACCGAAACTACTGAAATTCACAGAAGCGCTATTTGTGCAATGTGGTGGCCGTTAAAAAGACTCCCTGTACATATTTTCAATTTTTATTATTCAATGTAATACCTGACTAGTTGAAAAAGAAAAGTTATTGTATTTTTTAAGAGTTATAAATAAAACATGATAAATTTTTTAAATGATTTTGTCAGTTAAAAAGCATTCTAGGCAAAACAATGTAATAATGCAAGAAGTCCATAATGAAATATAGTTTGCGATGACTGAGCAAGTTTTTTTTAGTTTACAAGAAACGTAGTCAGACTATCAATATAAAAGTCTACATGAAATAAGATTATCCTTATAAGAGAGTTTAATTCCATCTTTATTTAAGGTCATTGATAAAACTAAATAATAACGACAACGAAAAAATGTGAATACCCAGGAAGTTATGTTATATCAACAAATAAAGCATACCCACTGGAGATAGTAGTGCCGGGCTTAAGTCAACTGTCAATTTTAAAGCATTTCTGTTTAACAAATGACGACAGTCAAACATACTTATAAATAGAGGAGAAGGTCCGGGGATAAATGCGTACGTGATATCACTAGGTACATTTGAAAAATTAATATGTTATCAAGTACACTGCATGAATAATTGCACGTGAAAGTAAAATATAGACAGGGGATATCACAAAACAAACGTTTTCAAACATTCGGAGCCAAATTTTTCGTTTGAAAAATTATATAACTATGTAAAAACTACAGCAAAGAGAACCCAATGTGTTAGCACCTTGGAATGGTCAGTAGTATTGAGGGTTTAAACCAGATATCAGAGTGCTTACACATGCCACAATAGGTTCTAATATGAACAAACATAATCGAGTTGCCTTGGTGAGTTAACTCCAATCTACTGATTACTCGACAATGGTGTATGCAGAAACACAAACACAACAAACATATATGGCAAATGTCGCTGGCATTGGGCATTCATGACCAACAGGAAACTAACAAGTGAAGATAAATGGATTTAAAATTTGACATGCAATCCCTGACAGCACAGGGCCGATCGGTGTTCAACCATGGGAAATGGGCGATACCCTCTAACAGAAGGCCTTCAGACGTATCTGATACCGCGGGTGATCAGACCGTCTGCAACCTCACCAAAGTCGAGGACAATTATAAGGTCTTGCAAGACAGTGGAAAACTCTCCGTCGTCTGAGAGTTGAATCTTGATTTCGTTTCGGATGTTCGACGAATACGGCATTGAATAATTACAGGCATATAGGGATTCAAGAACTACTCGATCACGATCAAGGACAATAGGTCCTACATCACCTTACTATCACTCGAGCTAGTCTTGAGAGCTGAGATCTGAATCTGTTTGATTGACATTTGATGTGCAATTCCTAGCAAGTTTTTACAGATTTCAAAGATTAGATAAAGAAATCTTAATTTCTAGTCCCTGGGGCTAGGCTGTCAAATCCTTACGAAATCGAAAAAGGGTTTTCAGTGTAAATCCGATTTAGGGAAACATTTTCATGGGCATTCTGACATCTCTAAATGCTAACTTGGTATGTATAAGCTGCCTTATCACAAGGTATGAATGTGGTTGTTCTGAGATGCAAGCCATACATGCTGGACAAAGGTAAGTGATTAGCATGTTCTTATCTAGAAAGACATTTCACTAAGGCCACAGTTCTCTTGTTTCAATGGCGGAAAATACATAAGACGTTTTCATCCATACAGCAATCCGAGAGGTCCGCTGTCACTGGAGTGTTCAAAACATGCCCGACTGGTTCGGTTGTGCAGTGTTAATTCCAGTCTGGAATGTTGATTTCGCCAACTTTCAGTTGGTTGATTTTCACCAGTAAACACTGCTGACAATGGCTGTTTACTGCTCTGTATCCAGCGTGTGACACGATGTCTGTACTATGAACTGTGGTTCCAGGTTGGTGATGTTCGGCTATTTGAGACCAGCCTTGCAGGTTAACAATTACGACCTTTGAAATCTTTTAGTGCCCTTAAAATGGGAATCAACCACAGCGATCACATTTAGGAGTTATAATATTCTTGTAAAACTCTGTACGAATGAAAAGTTTGTGAGTAGCAAACTTGTTTGCTGAAAACACAGCGGTAGAGCAATGTTTTGTCTGCAAAATTTTGTTTTATCAGACGAGTCATAACAAGAACAACGGTAGCAGAATGTTTTGTCTGTAATTTCAATTATTAGACATGTCAATGACAGAAAGTACAGAAGTGCATTTTTGTCTATAAATTCAGTTATAAGACGAGTCAGTTACAGTAACAACAGTAGCACAATATTTTGTCTGTCTGCAATTTCGGTTATCAGACGAGTCACTGACAGGAACAACATAAGTACAATTTCTGTCTGTAATTTTAATTGTGAGATTAGTCAATGACAGAACCATCATAAGCACACTGTTTGTCTGGATTTTTAACTATCAGACAAGTCATTGACAAGAAAAACTGTAGCAGAATGATTTATGTAATTTCGATTATCAGATAAATCGATAATAGTAACAACAGTAACAAGATGTTGTTTTTTTTTTAATTTCGATTATAAATCGATTGTTCAGTAATTTCGATTATTAGACGATTCACTGACAAAAACAACAGTGGTACAATGTTTTGTCTGTAATTTTGATAATTAGACGATTTAATAATAGAAACAACAGTAGCAAAATGTTTTGTCTGTAATTTCGATTTGCAGACAATTCAATGACAGAAACAAAAATAGCAAAATTTGTGTCTGCATTTTTGATTATCAGATGATTCAATGACAGAAACAACAGTAGCACAATGTTTGTCTGAATTTTTAATTTTTGGACAAGGTTTTAAGAACAACAACAATATAACAGTGTATTTTGTCTGAACTTTCGATTATCAGACCTTATATTGCTTTTTGTCAAAACCAGGCGGTTAGCAAACAAGAGAGAGTATAGTTAACTAACACCATTATGGAAGCTTACATAATAGCAAAATGTAAATCAGTTACGGTAAAAATACCACATTGCACAACAATGCATTAAGCGAAACTATTGGTTAGGTAAGGTATTGTTGTTTTTTTTTTCAGAGTTACATTTGTATTATTGGAAAGGCTATTAGTTGCTCTCCAAAGATAACTAGGGCGCTTTTTCTCTGTTAGTAATATAAAAGTCACTTTCACATTTTATAATGACAGGCAATGATATGTTTTGAAGTATATTGTACTTAAAAATACATTCCTTATGGCATTTATTCCTTCCGCGAATTATAGCGCCTTAAACAGAGGTCGAATATAAGTCTCCTTCTGATTGCCAATTATTCTGGTTACATAATGACATTAAGACTATAAAGTTCGTTTTCAGATTTACAGCGGGAAGGTCGCCAGGACGAATCGGAAGAGATTGTGCCGTCATTGGAAATCAATGTCGCCAGGAAAAACCAGAGCGGACTGCGCCGGCATCGGAAATTGATCTGACGCGGGAAGTTCGCCAAGACTTTTCTTAAAAGACCGCGCCGGTATTGGAAGAAGATCTTATGCGGGAAAGTCTCCAGGATATAACAGAAGAGATAACAATGCCATCAAAAAATGATAACATATACAAAGGTATTTATCGAGTTGTGTTATGTCTTTAAACGCTAGTAAATTGTTGTAAGGTTGGTTTGTATGGTCATAGCGCAGGTGGTAGCGTGATCAGATAAGTCACAGGGAGGAAATGTCGCCAGTTTGTTGCGATAGTGCTAGTGGTCAGGTGGTTGCTGTCACGGGTGAAGCGATATTGCAATTAATAGCGTTAAGATTGGTTGCTGCAGGGCGATATTGTAGCGTGGTGCGATTTGTAGTTGGATTGATTGCTAAAAACCGAACTTCCTGTTTGTTACGAGAGCGCAGTTTGATTGTTTGGTGCCCGGTGATATTGCCCAGTTGTTGTGATGGTGAATGTATTTGAGTAGTCGGATTGGTTGTTGAAGTGCAATGTTGACAGGTTTTTGCTACAGCGCAAATACTTTAATCACTGCTGATATGCGATTTTGATGATTCGTTTCGATAGCGCCGTCAGATTGAATACAATTGGGCGGGTAACTCACAGACTGGTTGCTGCTATGGTGCAGGGTTTAGTGTGTGTTAGTGTGGTAGAACAATTATTGGGGTTATTCAGTCAAATAATTTAAGTAAATGTCAATAAAATTGTTTCTTGTGTAGATCTTAAAGATGACTTCATCAGTTATTATCGAGCGAACGAGTCCATGATTCCAGCAGCCCCGTTAGTCGACGAACACAAAGTTGCTTTGGAAGATTTGTACGTAATGCCTCCCATGTGGGCTTACAACAATCCTTATCGGTTTGGAACGGATGATGAAAGACAAAAGGGGCAGCAAACTTCTGGAAATGAAGCCCCAAAACGACATAGAGCTACAGTCAGTAAACTATTTCTCAGTAAAGACAACGTTCGATATCGAAAGATATACATAACGGCGAACGCTGGATTTTGGGAAGACATCGCTATCACAGGAGCTTACAATGACCTGGTGCCAAGATCACACACCTTTGGCATTACTGACTGGGAAATATAATAATGCGGATTTAGAGGCGATGAAATACTTCTTTTTCTGCTTCATTTAAGGGACTATCAATCCGAACCCAAATGCAATCTTGTTGATTTGATTATGCAAATGGTGTCCGAAAATTTGCCAGGAGATGCGCGATACACAAAACAATTTCTACAAAAGCTCTTACGCACAAAGAAAGTCTTAATTATAGCTGACGGCCTTGACGAGTGGGCCCACCCGGACAAATGTAGAAAAACACCTGCAGTTCCTCACAACAACTATCCTGCAAGTTGCACGGTTCTTACCACGTCAAGGCCATGGAAGTTAGGAACTATTGGGCTTTCAGAACATAACATCGACCGGCATATTGAAATTTCAGAACTTGATGACGTAACACGTGACAAGCTTGAAACAAATGCAGTACGAATTCTTAATGAAAAAGATTTAAACTTTGCAGGAAAAAGATATCATAGAGTTCAAGAAAGAAGTCAGCTCATTCGAAATTGGTGACATTATTTGTATACCTTATATTCTGCTTCAACTTATTTGCTTGTTCTTTGGTGGTCTTCCTATTGGTAAATCAAAATGTGAAATTTACAGTAACATAACTAAATTTACGCTTGAGGCATGTATAGTTAATATGAACCTCATTGTAAAACTAGGGAAATTAGCATTTTTTTCGACTGACTTATGTAATAGGTACATCACTCAACCAATGGATCATTATAATATTTGGCCTTTACAGACCCAGGTAATGTCTTTTCTAGATCTGGGCCCAAGATCATAAAACTAAGTCATTTCAGCAAATCCGATGCTTGAGATTTGAGACTGATCTCCAGATTTTGTTTTATGATCTTGGGGACAGGGCCCTGATCTTCTTATATAATGCTTATGCTATAACACTTATTTTAGGGACTATTTTTGCAAAGAAATTGACTCAACCCTGATCAACATCAGTGGTCAAGGCTAGGAGTATAGTTGGTATGCACCCAGTGACCCCACTATATATTCTATATAAATCCGCCATCTTGGATGGAGTAGAAAATGAGTCGCTTTTTGAACCCGCTCTTGCGTAACCGGATCGAACCGGCCGCTTAAGCAGACGATGCTTTTCCGCCTGAGAATTTTCCAATATCCCGCCGCTACATCGGCGCGGCCATTTTTGAATGTTGACGACCGCTTTAAATTATAGAAATACTATTTTTGATTTGATCTACCTTTAATAGTCTTATACAGGGCGCTACTATATTATTAAGTAATAGTCCGCCATTTTATATCATAACCCCGGGCGCCGTCATACTGGCGGTTTATGTAGTATTTTTAAACCTAAATATCAGACGACATTTGAATTTTCCAATAGTCCGCCATTTCATAGGTCTATACTGGGCGCTATTGGCGGGTGGACTAGCAGACAATAAAACAGCTCTGGCGTAACTGGATTGAACCGGTGGCACTAGCAGACGACTTTTTTTCCGATAGTGCCGCTGTTATGATGTAGTTTAAACTCCTTTACAAATAATTTTATTTCACTCCAGCTGTAGACACTGAAAGATACACATCGGAGCGAATCGTTTATACTTCAATACCGATAAAACGGATCACTTCACAGTGAAATACTGCTTTTATCGAAAAGGTAAAGTTTTACTTCATTATCACAAAGTTAACTGATAGCGGCAATTGATTTACAACATTATAATCAAGTAAAACAGAATAAGAATAGCGTCAATAAACACAGTTAGGTAAGATTAATTTAAGTCTGAAGATTTTATCCAGCTATTAAATTTTCGCGGATAGTATTTCCACTTGACAAAAAGTTGTTTATTTTGTCCTTTGCCTCGGGTTTTTAATATTTTCTCTATTTTCCATGTCTGATTAGGATCAATGGTTATTTTTTGCAGTTCACTTTGATAAAAAGTTCATTTAATGTCCTCGTCTTGTAAATCTCGTAGTCTGTAGATAGGTAATGTTCCTCTATGATAACGTTTGTGTACTTTAAATACTTCGCCGGAGTATGTTTCATCGTAAGCTCGAGTAAATACGGTTTTGAGATGACTGATGCGCACATAATCGCCTACTTTAAACTTGAAGGGCGTTAGTTTTGTTACGGATTTTATTGGTTTCGGGTTTTGAGCAAAGTAAGTAGCTAAATGCACATCCTCCTGATTGGTATCTTTGACATCTGCGGGTCTCATACCGATAGTCCTGTGATAGGTATGATTATAGCTGTTAGCGATATCTTGTAACACTGATAGAAATGTACCGCTTTCCTCGTAAGATAAATAACGCATAAGCCTGGTTTTAATTGTTAAAATAGCCCGTTCCGATGTACTCGCTTTTGTTTCATTTTGGGTAGGAAAATAATGTATTTCTTCTTTCTTCATGAGATCTTGCACTTTCTTAGCTTTAAACTCTTGACCTGAAAATATAATTGAAATGGTTTGTGTAGTATTTGTCAGTAAAACATAATCATGCATTAAGGTAGATAAGCAGTTAAAAGCATTGTAAATAATAAAGATACAATTCTATATTTGGATAATAAAGTTACCTTTGTCAGTGATAAGTTTGGCAGGCGATCGGTTTGAAGTGTCGAATATTTTCTGGAAAGCTTTAGCCACATCTTCGCCATTTTTATATTTCAATGGCTGTAACCACACGTACTTGGAGAATGTATCCATTACCAGAAGGATGTACTTATAGCCCTGGTTCCAGTCGGCGAACTTTACCATATTGATCAAGTCAGCCATCCATAAATCGTCTTTACCTGCGCTCACAACATGATTTCGACGTAAACGTCTTCTAACAGGTTTATGTAGACTGTAGGACTCCTGATTATGTAAGAATTTACGTATCCTTTGCATACTAATGTCCAATTTGCCTTCAGATTTTACCACTGTATATAGTTTTTGTGGCCCAGAAAATGCACCAGCGTGCTTAGGATCGTTATAAATAGTTTTTAAATAATCTTCCCAAGGGGCCATGTTTACTGTTCAAAGTTCACAATACAAACAAACAACTTTAGAAAAATGTTTTAATTTATATGTTTTCTGAGTCACTTTCTTCTTCCCCACTGACGTCATCGAAAGATTCCTCTTCCTCTTCATCACTACTTTCGTCATCAGTAAATTCCATATCAAATAAATCTTGAAATGAATTGTTGTATTTTCTTAACACCTTCGTCACTGCTGATGTAGTGTTATATCCTTTTGATATAAGTTTGTCTATATTGTCCATTATATCCTGGTGTAACTTATTGTTTGTAAGCGGTAGAATATAATTGTCAATCAGCGATATGTATTTGCTTAAAAACTCTTTCTCATTATAGGGTTGTATTCGTTCTTCTGCCATTTCTTGCGCAGTGTCGCTTTCTTCGCCATTGTCTATAAATCTGTCATAAAATTGATCGAACTTTTGATCGTTAGATTCACGCGCTTTTTTCCACAATTGAACATATGCCTCATTATCTTCTACTGTATCTTCACTATCACTTATTTCATCATATTTACGTTTCTTATGGTCCTTGTTTTCAGGGCACCAACCACTTTTTACATGAATTTGTACATCATGAACTGTATCAAATAACTGTCCGCAATCGTCACAAGCGTGTCCGTTTTTTTCCATTATTTTTTTCTAAATTATTATCTAGATTATATTCTGACTTATCCTCGATGTGACCCGTTTGAACTCCAACTACAGAATGATTGACTTCTGGAAATACTTCTTCTTTTATAGTTTCTTGTGGGGTAACGTGGCTGATGTTTCCTGAATGTTGATTATTTTGTGTCATACATTTTAACCTCTGATTTTCTGGCGTAAACGGTTTTAAATCAACAAGTAAATGTCCATAAGGACATTTGGTAGCTCTGGCAAATTGTTTCAAAAGTGTATCGCATTGTCCAGGGTACATTTGCCTAGCCAGTGCCATCACTGATTGTTTGTCAACTGGGTTATTAAACAAAACTATATAATGACAATTTCTTCTCTGTGTAGGGTCTTTGGTTCCAAACAAATTCTGATTGATAGAAATCATGGAGAGAGATCTGTGGTGGGAACCCTCTGTAAACAAGTCTCTAATGCGTTTATCTTTGCCAGCTTCAGAGAACAAGTCATCCAGTATCAGTAAATTGTTCATTCTTGTATTAAAGAAATCATCATCTTCCAAGTCAGTAGGAATGCCCTTTATAAATTCTACTTGAGGTAGTACTGATGAATGAATTTCAACGTATAACAGTTGCCATCGTTTGCACAACCATACGATCCTTTGAATACCAGGCTGGATTTTTGAATTGTAATTCTGTAATAACTCTTTGACCATCGTCGTCTTTCCACAAGCTGAAAAAAGAGATAATTTTTTAGTAGTCTTCGATAAATGTGCTACAAATAAATATTTAAGAAAAAAGGGAACAAAATATGTCCCTAAAATGTAATAAAATTGCAATAGTTTAAAGAAAAAAAACGACAGTAATTTAACCAGAAAAAAGTTTTTATTTTTTATTAGTTTTATATTTAAAAAATGATGTTGAAAAATATCCCTAAAACTGTGTGAAAGTCGAAAAAATATACCTTAAAATCAACCATATTGTTGAAAAGCTATGCAAAAAAAATCTCAAAATAAATCTGAAAAAAAACGTTGAAAAACTTTACTAAAAGAATGTTTTAAAGAAAAAATGGACGAATAAATCCGTAAAAAGGCAAACTTTATGTTTAAAAAATTATCAAAAACATTGATTAAACGATCAGAAAAATGGTAAAATAGTATCAAACCATTACCTGTGGGACCCGAAACCATCATGGTAAATGGATGTTGAAACACCATTTTTTCTTCCTGTGGTGGTGGAGGAGGAGGAGGCGCTCCCTGAGGAGGAGGAGGAGGAGGATACGCATCATTGGTTTCCTTATGAAGTTGAATCAAATGTCTTGTCATGTTATCCCTTCTTGTAAAACTTTTATGACAGTCGGGACACTGTGTAGTAAACATGTTGACTCTCCGGTGGCTTTCTTACAAATGATATGATGTTGTTTTATAATTCCATATTTATACTTATTCTTAAAACATTAACCAATCAAATGCCTTCTCAAAAGACACATGAGTATAAAAGATTTGAACCGTTATTGCAAATTCCATTACAAATTTGAACATCGTAGTGATCGGACGTATATTATCTAGATTAAAACAAATTAAGGTAAATCTTTAGTCTCGCCTGGCTTTGTAGTCTCGCCTGGCATTTGTAGATGCTGTTAACTAAATATTTTTGTGAAAAAATGAAGACATTGGGAACATGTTTTATAGTTTTTTACGATTTAAATAAACAATTGATTATTTTATTTAATGTTGTTCTAATTAACTTGATTTATAAAACCGTGACTAATACAATCATTTTATTCTATTTTCAGAAATAAAACAGTCATCATGGGTTCTTACCACTGCGAACAGTGCAGTGCTACTTTCCCTAAACTCAGGCAGCTTTTACAGCATAGGCAAACAATGAATCACTGGAAACATCGCTGCGGGTCATGCAAAAAGTCGTTTTCAAGAAAAAGGAATTTAGAGAGGCATATGGAAAGGCACGGCAAAGAAAACAGCCAACACTGTCCAGAGTGTTTAAAGGTTTTCATTAGTGAGGACGCTATCAATAGGCATTTAAGACAAGAACATGGTTGGGGAGCTGAAAAAAGAGAACGAGCAAATCAGGAAGGTGGTGGGCCGATGAAAAAGCGGAAATCAGAGGAAGATGCAACTAGAAGTTTGGACATTACAAAAGTTGGAGAAAAACGCATAGAAAAGTTTTAAACATCAGCAATTTACTACCGGATATACATTAGTGACGTGAATGAGATAAGAGACTTACCAGCCATAATGGAATACTTAACGACCATGTTTCAGGAAATTATCAACAAAATGACGAATGACATAGCTTCTAACAATTTAGTTCGTCTTTAAATTGACAATCCAGAGCTTGATTTCGCGATTGTGTTACCGTCCATGAGAAGATCTGATATGACTGTTGATCGTATTCTTTCGGAGATTGAGAGAGTACTTCAGTTTGTTGTTGATGAAACTTTTGTAATGGAACTCGTACATGTACATATGCCAAATGGAAGTGGGTACAAGATGCGGCCCTTAGTTGATATTTCAAAAATGTTAGACAGTAAAAGATGTATTATTCAGATAAGAAATCGGGATGAATTATGCTGTGCAAGAGCCATAGTGACATCTATCGCACGTCATGAAAAACACTCGCAATGGGATAACATACGAAGAGGATATGGACTTCAAAAACAATTGGCCGAAGAACTTCACATGAAAGCTGGTGTTGCCCTACATAGATGCGGCATCGAAGAAGTCAAACGATTTCAAACTGTGTTACCGAAGTACCAAATTTTTGTATTGTCAAAAGAGTATTTTAACGGTATCGTATACAGCGGTCCTGAGGGAGGTATTCCGGTTTATTTGTATCTGCATGATGGCCACTTCTTTGATGTCATAACAACAATGACGGGATTTCTAAACAGAAATTACTTTTGCATGGTGCGCAAGAAAGGGTATCAGCATCAAGAAAGACATGTATGCAATGACCCATGTCATTTCTTCAGACAATTAAACTTCAACAAGGAACAGAACTGGAAACATTGTGAATTATGTAACTGTAAATTCATAAACCAAGAGTGTTTTGACCTTTATCTTAAGAAAACCGAAAAAGTAAAATCTACCTGTGAGACGTACTACAGATGTCACCAATGCAACCAACTTATCAACCGATCACGACATAAGCATGATCACATGTGTGGAGAAACCTACTGTAAAACATGCAAATAGTTCGTCTTAGATGGTCATCAATGTTATATGCAGCCGGCTACTGAAGACAAAGACAATGTAAATAAAAAAACAGAAAGAAACCAAATATATTTTCTTTGACTTTGAATGCACCCAGGATTCTATCATGGAATGTAATGACGGTTACCTTCCAGAAAATGATAACAGCAAATGCAGGAACTGTAAAAAGGCATGGTGTGGGTCAATGGAGCATAAGCCCAATCTCTGTGTAGCCCATAACGTATGCAATCTCTGTATGGCTAAAGATGTAAACACTGACTCTGAGTGTTTGATATGTGGACATAACGTTCATGTATTTTCTGGGCCAGATACCACAACGTCGTTCTGTCAATGGCTTTTCTCTGAACCAAATTTCGACTCCACAGTCATATGCCATAATTTTAAGGGCTATGATAGCTATCCAGTATTAAAATATCTACACGATAATGCTATTCTACCAGAAGTAATCACCACAGGATCTAAGTACATGTCGATCACTGTCCCCAAATGCAAGATTAGGTTTATTGATTCTACTAATTTTATACCTATGGCTTTTGCGGACATGCCAATCGCCTTTGGGGAAATTGAATTAGCCAAGTGATATTTTCCACATCTTTTCAACCGTCAGGATAATCAAAATGCCCATCTAGTCCATCTTTCAGAGATAAAGTACTATTGTCCAGATGGAACGAAACCGGATAAAAGACAAAAATTCCTGACATGGTATAAAGAACATGAACATGACAAATTCGACTTCCAAGAGGAACTGCTACGTTATTGTCAGTCTGACGTTGATATTTTGAGAAAATGTTGCTTGACATTTGAACACTATTCATGAAACTGACCACGAGAGAAAATAAACCAGGTATTGAACCGTTCAAAAATTGCATTACCATAGCGTCGGCGTGTAACCTTGTTTTTAGGACACTTTTCTTGGAACCAGAAACGATTGGAATCATACCAGCCCATGGTTATAGACCAGAAGAAAAACAGTCGGTCATGGCCTTTCAATGGTTGTCCTTTGAAGCAAACGATCAGAACATCTACATACAACATGGCAGAAACAAAAGTGAAAAGACCATAGGACCATACAAGGTGGACGGATATTATGAAGACGAGGGACAGCGCCATGTTTTAGAATTCCACGGTTGTTTCTGGCACGGCTGTCCAAAGTGCTACGCCCAGTCTACTATCAATCCTGTGACTGACATGTCCATGAGTGACCTGACCCTGGAGAAGAAGCAGTTCATAGAATCTGAAGGATACTCCTACACGGCAGTATGGGAGTGTGAATATAGAAAACAGTTACAATCTAATGAATCAATGAAAAAATATATAGACAACCTGGAAATAGTCACTCCCTTGGAACCTCGTGATGCCTTCTTTGGTGGTCGTACTGAGGCGTTTAAACTCTATGAGGAGGCCACAGCTGACCAACAGATTAAATACTATGACGTCACATCCTTGTATCCGTTCATCAACAAGACAGGCAAGATTCCTGTTGGACATCCTGAAATCATTACTGACAACTTTGATGACCTCATCCTGTACGAAGGACTGGTAAAATGCAAAGTGCTTCCACCCAAAGGGCTCTATATACCGGTGTTGCCCGCAAAATGTAACGGCAAATTATTATTCAGTCTCTGTAGAACATGCGGTGACAACTATCAACAAACTGAATGTTTGCATGACAGACAAGAGAGGGCTTTTATAGGGACTTGGGTGTCAGATGAATTGAAAGCAGCAATCCGCGTTGGCTATGAAGTTTTACAGATTTACGAAATATGGCACTTAAAAGACATTTCTCAATACGACTCAGATTCTAAAACGGGAGGCATTTTCACCGGCTACGTGAACACCTTTCTAAAGGTGAAACAGGAAGCTAGTGGATGGCCGAACTGGTGCATTAATGAGCAACTTAAACAGGTATACATATAAAATTACTATGAAAAGGAAGGCATTCTACTTGACTATAACAGTATCAAAGAAAACCCTGGCCTGCGCTCTCTGGCAAATCTGATGCTTAACTCATTTTGTGGCAAATTAGGCCAGCGTTGTAATCTCGCGCAAACAACTTATACAGATAGTCCTGAAGTGTTCATGGATATGATGACCTCAGACTGTCAAGAAGTCAAAAACGTTAGATTCATTAACGACCAGGCTGTACAATTAGATTGGTTGAACAACAACGAATTTGTTGAAGCTTCCGCTCGAACCAACGTAGTCATTGCCGCGTACACAACGGCTCAGGTCCGCCTGAAATTTTACAGTATTCTTAAACCTCTTGATGATAGAGTCCTGTACTGTGACACGGATTCTGTTGTCTTCACCGCGAAATCAGGAGAATGGGAACCTCCATTAGGAGACTACCTTGGTGATTTAACAGACGAAACACCATCCAATAAAATCACTCAATTTGTCACCGGTGGACCAAAATACTATGCCTTCAAACTCGAACATCCTGATAAAAAGGGACAGTTGTCCGTATGCAAAGTGCGCGGAATAACACTGAATTTTAAAAATGCTGTGGACATTTATTTCGATACTGTAACAGTTGAGAAAATGGTTACTTGTGGCAAGAAAGTTAATTATTACAGTTGTTTATAAGAATAAAATTGTACGCAATCCAGAGACATGTAAAATTCTCACCAAAACTGAAAACAAAGACTACAGAATTGTATTTGATAAGCGTGTAATCCAGAATGATTTTCATACTGTGCCCTATAGAATGTGAAATATATTGTTGCCTGTGTATTAAATTTGTTATTTAGATAATCTGTATTGTTGTGCATTTTAAAATGTATACTTTCAATGATGAAATTACTTATACTCAATGAATACATTTTAACTATGTTTTTATGTTGTATGTAGTGATTTTCCTTAAAAGGTGATAATAAATGTGATAAAATTGCTGAAGCTTGTATTTAGTTTATCTTTTACATTTCCTTATACGAAACAGTATCCTATAAAAATGGCGGACTATTGAAAAATTCAAATGTCGTCTGATATTAAGGTTAAAAAATACTACATAAACCGCCAGTATGACGCCGCCCGGGGTTATGATATAAAATGGCGGACTATTACTTAATAATATAGTAGCGCCCTGTGTAAGAATATTAAAAGGTAGATCAAATCAAAAATAGTATTTTCTATAATTTAAAGCGGTCGTCAACATTCAAAAATCGCCGCGCCGATGTAGCGGCGGGATATTGGAAAATTCATAGGAGGAAAAGCATCGTCTGCTTAAGCGGCCGGTTTGATCCGGTTACGCAAGAGCGGGTTCAAAAAGCGACTCATTTTCTACTCCATCCAGTGGCGGATTTATAAAGAATATACAGTGCATACCGACTATACTCCTAGCCTTGACTAGTTATAGCTCGAGCAAAAAATCTGTAACAGTGACACTGACCTTCAAGAAACTGTCAAAAACCTCGCCATTAATGGAAAGATTCATTGCAAACCCATCATGCATGACAAAATGTAAAAGCCCGGACACAAATGTTTTATCCCTATCTAACGCCATCAAAAATATACCTAGATATTCTACAAAAAACTGGTCTGGAAAACAACAGCAACAATAACAACAATAATATGACATAAATCCACATTTGAACTCTACACATAACTAAATCACTGTGTTTTGTTAATGCTGAGTGATTAAAAAATAAAAACAACTAAGAATAGTAAAGAGTCTAATGTTGTTTCCTGAAATGAAAAACAAGAAACATCTTTTAATAGATGAAAAGGGAACTCTGAAAGCCACCGAACACGACAAATATGAAAATACTGCAGGCTCGGTTTGATTGAGCCTGTTCAAGGGCAGTAATGGGAATGCTAATTACTGCCCACGCCGCCTAGCCCCGGGTTGAGCGCAACTCAGTAATTACACCATTAAATAGTACAATTTTGATCCATCCCAAACGATGGTATGCATATGGCGGTGAACATGGAACCTTCAATGAGGTATTTTCAGATTAATACCATTCCATGTTCAGCGGCGTATGTTCCCCAGATAAAATAATGGGTTTGCCCTAAACGAGAAAACAATGGGCGGAACTAAACAGAATAGAATTTTGACAGGGGATCTTAGAATACAAATCCTGCATATCACAGACTACGCCAAAGGCAAAATTTAAAAAGCAGGAAGTATATCCTTGGGGGTGATTGGACAATATCCAAATCTAAATTGGCTGGGATATTGAAACCACCTATCTATAAACTGGCCGAAATATTAAAACAAAAGGAATTTTTGAAGAACTATAAACATGGTACATAAGTATCGTGCTCAACGACCTTCAAAGGACGTAACTGATAACAGCTAAACGGCGTTGATGGAAAAGATTTTTATATATAAGAAAGAAAGAAATAAAGAGCGTGCAAAAATTTCGTCTGTTGAAAATACGTCGATTAAAGAAGAATGTCTAATGTTAAAGTAACTGTACATTTATTCAGTTTCAATAAAATACCTCTTGTAGAGTTAGTACTAATGACGAATAAATGTTATTAAAATACAATAAATGAAAATAATAACAACTTGTTACCAGAGCGAAATCTACCAACTTTTACGTAAATTAACTTAAAAAAAGTGATCCTTCCGAGTGTTGATCCCGGGGCATTCGCTTGAGAGGCGAGTGTGATAACCACTTCACCAGGGCGATTTGAATGTCTGGACTTGAAATTAACAATCAGTATCAAAGGAACCAGTAAGAACCAGAAATACCTGCAATTATCTGTCGTTTTACACTGTGTATTGTACCCGAGTGTTTACCCGACACCCATGAATATTCCATATAAAATCGTATTTAAGCCATCAATTGACTTAACTGGTTATTTATACCGTAAATATCTTTTTCTCCAATACAATTATCGCTTTTAAAACGAAAATGCCCTAACATATAAGTGCCATGAAAATACCAACACACAATATAACAAGAAACATCTTTAAAAAGATAAACGGCGTAGATTGTATATGAAATGATGCAGTTTGTAGCTGGTATTATTTACTTCATCTTGATTTACGTGTAAATTAAATAATTTAATTGTAAATCCTTCACAATGACTTAATAGCGGACTCGCATTTTTCTCGCGTAACACATTACTCGTAGTTGCCAGATTTAAGACTAGTAAGCACATTGTAAAATCCTCAGTCGCGATAAAGAATGAGTTTTATATAAGAAACGTATTGTAAAAGGCATTGGTTGTGTTTATTATTCAAACATAATGTATCAGATGATATATTAATTGCTGAAAGAATAAAATATTTAGTGAAGACTTCTAGACTTACATAGCGAACTCATTGTTTATATCACGTAGCATATTATATACAGCTGCCCGATTTAAGGTGGTATCATTTGTTATGGAATAGCTGAAGTGAGTTGGGTGTGTCAGATACTAATTTTATGACAGTAAATTTGTTTCTCAGATTTCAAAGCTTCTTTCAGTTTGATATCTTTGTGAAGCATGTGAATGTTAAATGTCATGCAAAAGTAAAAATATAAGAGAAAAATATAGCAATTTCTTACCTTGATAAAAGACTTTCTATGGGAGTCCAAACTTCCTATACTTAAACTGATGTAAACAATTTATGCCACAGGAAGACAGTCCATCACAAGGTCAACAATATCTTAGAAGATAATTCATTAAAGAACAGTAGAAATGTGTCTTTGTGGTCCTCTTTCCAAAGGTTGCCAAAGCTGTGCTGTGGATAGTGTTACGCAGCACCTCCCACTTCTCCAGGGCAGAATCGCCTGTCTCTGTGGTGCTAAGTTCCTTCTCAAGGGCTTCAGCAAACTTCTGTGTCAGATCTGGCTGGGACATCTTGCTAATGTCGATGCGAGGGTTTCCTTTTTTTGCGGCGAAACCTCTTTGGTTGCAATCTTATTTTGCAGCACACTAAGGAGTGGTCTGTGTCACAGTCAGCGCTATGGTAGGTACGTGCATGTAAAATGTTGCTGATAGCTGAGCGTCTGACAACGTGGAGGTCAAGCTGGTGCCAGTGTTTTGAGCGAGGATGTCTCCAGGAAACCTTATGCTGGGGCTTTGTCTGGAAATATGAGTTGGCGATACACAGGTTGTGAAAAGTGCACAGCTCAAGCAGGCGTTGACCATTTTCGTTCATTTTGCCTACACCAAACTTGCCAAGGCATAAGGGCCACGAATCATGATCTGCGCCTACTCTGGCGTTGAAGTCGCCCAGGAGGATGAGTAGATCGTTTCTGGAGATGCTATTGATGACCGATGACAGGTTTTCGTAGAACTGGTCTTTAGTTTCTGGTGTTGAGGTCAGTGTTGGAGCATACACGCTGACGAGGGTGACGTGACCTGTAATGGTGTTCAGGCGGAGGGTAAAGAGTCGTTCAGAGCCATTGCTGCCTGGTTCTACCATGCTCAGTAGACTATTCTTTACTGCAAAGGCTACACCGTGTTCTCTTGGCTCGTCGGAGCCCTTTCCCTGCCAGTAGAAGGTGTAATCCGTTTCCTTGAGCGTACCAGTGTCTGCCAGACGGGTGTCCTGAAGTGCAGCGATGTCTACATTCAGTCTCAAAAGTTCACTGTTTATGACTGCTGTCTTACGTAAGTCTTCCAAATCCTGTTAGTCTTCTGAGAGGCCCGTCAACATTGTTCGGACGTTCCAACATGCCAGTTTAAGAGCTGGTCTCTTTCTGTGTGTTGTTTTGCTTGTAGCGGTAGTTGCAGTCTGCTGTTCGGAGTGTTCCTAATCCCCATGCACCTAATGAGGAAGGCAGACTGTGGCGGGACTGTACCTTGATGTCTGGGGGCTGCCCAGCTTCAGGCGGGCGGTAACTGTCCAGTGAAACCCGAGGGTCTATCCCACCGTCGGAAGCAACCCCTGGCGTCGTGCTCTACGCCAATCGAGCCGTGACTTATAACCGGTAACTGTTGCTCCCCGTGTTGTTTTCACGCCTGTAGCGGGCTGGAGTGTCCTATCCAGTGGTAGGATACTAGCCAGGGCAGAATTATTAAGAGGACAGGCTATTGCCCATGTAGCGGGTCCCCCCTCTCCACGTCACCAATGGATCCAAAGGAGCAACAGAGTTGCTACAGTTTGGCATCAGCGCTGCACTGCCTTAGGGACTCCAACTCAGGATTTTCTTGAGGTTTACTCCCGAAGCCTTTTCCATGAATGGATATAGCCGCAAGGCAGCGGAGGTTTGGAATCAGGGTTTTCCTTCCCCTAGGTGAACTGCCTTCCCAGGCTGACGAGTATCATCTCCCCGAAGCGACTGGTTTTAAGGCGCCAGTGATCCGCCTGTGCCCCTTCTCCTGTCAGTAAAAACAGTTCCGCCGGGTTTAATAGCTAAACCACACTAGTAGGCCAGGAGCTGGACTTGGTTGTCAGAGGCTGTTTGAGACGCATGCCACTTGGGAACACTTTATAGATAGCGGGAGCTTATCCCCCGTTACCGTCCCCGGCGATGACAACCGTAGGTGACGTCACAAGAAGTACCCGTATTGCAAAACAAACATGGCGAGCAACGAAAGCGAAGCGAGTGATTTAGAATTGTACTGTTCTTCGGGTTCTGTGACAGACTACGACTCGAACGACGATAATGACAGTGATACTGGGGCTTTGCCTTATCAGTTTGAACCGGTCTTAAGACTGCGGGACGGGGAAGATAACAGAGACTTGGACCCAGAAGATCCGGATAACAACGATGACTGGACACAACATTTGGACTGGTAAATTGTGTTTCGTTTGATTTTTTTTCTTTTTTTAGAGGAATAAACATTCGTGCTTAGAAAACAATTATTTAAAAAAAGATTTTAGGCGAATGATTATGTGTTTGCTCAAATTGAACAAAATATTCATGGGTCTGACGCGCAACTTCGTAAACGGGCACGGGAGATGATTCAGGCCGGTTTTAACGAGCACATGCAGATATTTTCAGTGTTATAAATCGCTTTCAGTCTCTTACTGAATGTGCATTCATGCGTTCTTAAGACGAGCTTAACGCCTGATAATAACAATTTGTGTAAATGGCGCCCATCTTGTATAAAACCGGAATGAAAGGATTTAAGAAAAGCCTCAATATTTAAAATCCAATCGTTTGTCATTCAAATCATTTTTGCAAAGTTTCATGCTGTTATCACAAAGTGCAGTATTTTTTTCCGTTAGCCTCTCTTTTAAAAATACATGAATGACATCGGACTACATGTTAAAATCTAAATTACGACCTTTACAGAACAATTAGGTCAAATCCTAATTAAAACTGATATCAGATGACAAAATCAGAAACTGAATCAAGAACATGTTAAGATTCTCATGATAAGCTACGAAATGGAATACTATTTAAGCAGTAATGAAGTAAAGTTGTATGTCAAAGCATTAGATAACGTTTCTTATCATGTCACTCTCGGGAAGCCTAAAAGTCGTTTTACTTTTTGCAGGTAAGTAATATGAATATTGCTTTCAATTATCTATAGGGATGTAGATTTGGGACTCGAAAGTTTAGTGTAATTATGTATAAATGTTCAAGATGTTTGGGTCATTAATCTTTTGTTATAATTGCTATTGTTATAATTTTTCATTTAAATATGTCTGTTTTCAGATTGTTCTTGAAATTTTATTGTAACTTTTTTTTCTTTCTTTCAATTATATTATGAGAATGTATGTATGTAGTATGTATGTATGAATGTAAATTTGTAATCATTTGTACTTGTTTTTAAGAGTACCATATGTAAGAATGGCCATGCCAAATTTGTTATCCTCTCAAAATAAAGAATTTATAATAATAATAATAATAATAATAATAATAATAATAATAATAATAATTATTATTATTATTATTATTATTATTATTATTATTATTATTATTTATTATTATTATTATTATTATTAACTTGTTACTAAGTTGAAGAACAAATCGAACAAAACTATGGAATCATTATTATATAATTTCGCGCGGATTAAATTTTTGTTTATTTTGCGCTGGGAATAACAGCGCGAATTAAAAATACAACGAATTAAAACGATATTATAACTACTCTAACTTCAAGAATATAAATGCGCGAGGTAATGCCCGCGAGCAAATGTCAGCTGCGGCTTTCGTGCGAAAATTTATTCTAGCGAAGTTTAAATGATACCACGGTATCACTGGTCTAAATCCTCAAAAGGTAGCTTCGAACCACTGACTTCATGTCGAGAAATAACGTCATAAAGTTTAGCAGACAACATTAATATACATTTTGCGGTAAAAATAGCATTATACTATCAAAATGTGTAAAACGAAGTCACGTGACTCTAATAAGCCAATCAGATATCAGCTAACGTTACAACTTTGTAATTATACTACATCCAAACATAGTAACGTTACTCTCGAAATCATTTTCATGTGGTTTTTTTTGGCGTTAGCTGTCTAAGCTCACTTTTGACCTAGTTGTTTTCGAAATGTTGTTAATAAAACTTCTTATACAGCGGGAAAATCAACAAGATTGTTTCGATTGGTTGTTAGTGGTTGTTGTTTACGATTACCGTAACGATTTTATATTGTGCGTAAGTATTTACCTGACATTCACATGTTCGGGCATTTTCGTTTTTAAAAGCGATAATTGTATCGGAGAAAAACATATTTACATTCATGGGTGTCAGGTTAACACATGTATTGTACATACACAGTGTTAAACGACAGAGAAGTGAAGAAGTTTCTAGTTCTTCCTGGTTCCTTTCTAGTTCCTTTGACTCTGATTGTTAATGTCAAGTCCAGAAACACAAATGACCTTTGGTGTAATCGTTTTCTCACTTGCCTCACAAGCGGGGGCCTCGGTTCAACTCTCGGGAGAGACACTTTTTAAAGTTAATTAACGTTAAAATTGGTAGATTTCGCTCTTGTTACAAGTTGTTATTATTTTTATCTATTTTGTTGCAATAACATTTTTTTTCATCTTGAGTTCTAACTCTAAAATAGTTATTTTTATTGAAACTGAATTAATGTAGATCAAGACTTAATGTAAGACACTGCTTCTTTAATCGAAGTATTATCACCAGAAGAAAGTTCTAGCTTATCTGCAAAGACGACTCGAAATCTCTTTGTACATTTACTCCCATGTACTCTTTGTAAATTACAGTTCAGTTGATGATTAACTAACATATCAACATGAACTAGCTTTGATTTTTTTTAACTTTTCGAAGCCTGGCGGCCTAGCTAGTACTTGTTGATATTTTGCATTGCATGCTGTAAAAATCGACTTCAAGTCGTTTTTAAGATAAACATAAATTATGATAAATATTAAGTTTAGGCCGCTAGAAATTAAATACAAAATAACGTTTAGCCTGCAGAAAATGACTTTTAGACATTTTGAGCTAATGCTTGGAGACAACACTTCACTTCATTACTGCTGAAAAAGAGTTTCATTTTGCAACTTATGAGAAACCTGTTGTTGACGATCTAATATTTAAACAGGTTCTTATTTTGTCCTTTGACTTCACGTTGAATAAGGATTTAATCTAGTTGTTTGTCAGCGAAAGGTTATTATTAAGATTTACACTTGACGACCGATATATCTATCAAATGAATTTTTGGCACACATCGTCACGAAATAAAAATGCTTAAACTTATATGAAACAAAAAGGTTTTCGTTTAGGTTTCCGTATCGGATACCATAAAAATAAACAGATTTCTAATCTGTTAAATAATACGGCTGTCCAATAGCAGACATTGCTAAATTAGTTTTTGACACAAAAAGGAAGATAACTCTTCCTTATGGTAAAGTGCAGTGCTGATAAAATAAATGATAAAGTGCAGTAAACGTTTTCCATAAGTAAACATAAATCATCTGTGCACTTTACCATAAGGAAGATTCGATCATTTTAGTGTTTTGTTAAGTTTGACAAAAGATGTCTTGGAACATGAATTTTAAAACTGAATTCAATTGTTGGAGATATTACATACAAAACTTTCTTTCTTGGCGAAAAACATACAAAATAACGAAATTCCCTGCATACATTTTTTGTATACATTTCAATTTCCGTGTCCAAGGTAACTTGTGTTTCACTACTTGTAAGAGTTAATACTCGATCTTGGTACCAAAAGATTACTTCGGCCCAATGTTGGCATATGACGTTTGCCCACTGTAATTTTGCTCATCGGCTCAACGTTGGGCCAATGTCGCAATGTCGGCTTTGTTCAGTTGGCCCAACGTTGGGCCATAATTGGAATTTCAACACAATTTTGCCAACGTCGGCTTAGTATAAGAAAATTTAGATTTACGTTGGCCCAATGTTGGCCCAACGTTATAAATTCTTAATTCCGTTGGAATAATATTTGCTTTACATTGTGCCAACAAACTTTGAGTGACTGACTTCTGATTCGGAAGTTGTGGTTTAAAACCCGGCAGAAATTAGGTTTCTCTCTAAATTCTAAATCCGAAAGAGGATGCGGTTAGAAACACACTGAGGTGGTCCTCTGTTGGTTTTGGACCTTCACATGAAGAAGCTATCCAGCTTGAAATGTTGATAGTTTTTCATAAGGACATCTCAAAGGAAGAAAGTAGCTGTTTGTTTGACATTTAATATTAAATCAAACCAAATCCAGTAGATCTTTTTTGTTTATAAAATCTAAGTGTTTCTCACAAAGGATCTAATGAAAAGAATATCATGTTCGAAATATTATATAGTTCTTGTAGACAGTAAACATTAATTTTCAAAGATGTATTGTGTAGTCCTTATGATTTTATCATGATGACTCTTCTTCATTTTCTTCTCTTCTCTTCTTGATCATTGCTCTCGTCTACTGAATCTTTCTTTCTCTTTAATTTGTTCTTCTCTATTATTTTATTTTCCCTTCTCTCTCTGTCACAGGCATAGCCAAACCAGTCCTTAACAAGATTGCTGATTTCAGCATCTGTTGCTATCACACACAATTTGTTTTTCTTAGACATTTCTGCAATTATAAAAAAAGAGCTGTTAACAATAGAAAATAAGAACATTCACAATTATCAAATATAAAATCATAGCTAATCACGCACATCTACACTTCATGCAGAACATATGTTTAAAGTTTTTACCCTACCCTCCATATAAATTCATTTATCGCATGTGAGAACAGTAAAGATCCAGATCAGCTGACACAACCATGCCGTCTTATCAGGATCTACACTGTCTGCTTATTTATTTATTTATTTAGTTATTATATTATTTCTGATCAAGAAGCAAAGATTGCAGATCCTGATCAGATGGCACAGTTGTCTGGATCTACACTGTTAGCGACAATTGATTCAGAAATATTAGTTTTTAAGTTTATATTTCTAGACTGCATACTGTCTAGTAATTTTATCATAAGAATGAAAAAAAATTAATAAAGTTTATCTTTCAGTACATGTATATAAAACTGTTAAATTAAAAATAAGGAAGATCTATATACTTACATTATTGTACTGTCGTCGAAAAATCCTAAAAGATTTCCTCCTTTGTTTACAAGCACACTGCTATATTGGTTGCTCAAAATGCGTACATGTACATTGCACAAAGAGCCATTAATCCTTTAACAATCTCTCTTCTGTTTATAATTGCAAGGTCGCTATGGTAACTGGATAACTGACCATTTTCAAAGAAAAGTAGGCCTATTATTGATTAATATGAAACAAATGAAATTAATCATGAAATTAAAACTGCTAAAAATATGAGTACTGTAAACGGTTTTATTGCGCGTGTTGAAATTCGCAATTTTTGGTAAAAATTAGCTATTTTCATTTTTCGCTTATTAATGAATTCGCGACGTTGTGAGACTCAAAAATCTGAATCAGTGATCTTCCTTGCTGGGTATCCAAATACAGAATTGAAAAATAATCAATACTCGACATAATTTAATGAAAAAATCGTAAACTTCAAGATTTTGCCAAATATATTTAAATAATATATCAAATAAATGAATAAGAAAGAAGTTTTATATCACTGCGGTGTAATAAGTGAAGTGAAGTTCTATTTTTTTTTGTTGTTGCTTTTTTTGGAAATAGGTCGAGACGCATAACGATTCGCGAAAATTAAACTAACGCGAATAAAATCAGCTCTAAAGTACCGACTTCTTGCTATAAAACGAACAATACATGCTAATACATATGTTTTTAGTAATTTTATGCCTGTGTGGTACAATCGATTCGTGTGATTACCGCAAGGACTGTGCTAATTTAGATTGCGAAATGCCAAAGGTAGGAAGCTGCTTGCCAGGGCCACCCTGTGGACTCCTTGGGTGCTTTGGATTGGGTGTATGCGTGTGCAAAAACGGTAACATATAATTTGTTTTCTGATTCCAAATGAATCACTTAGTTTGTCTTTAAGATGACATTTAAATATGTACTAAGCCAAAATGACAAATTGATAAAACAACATGGGAAACTCCTTTTTACTACACTAACGATGCAAGAATATATGAAATTTTATAACAGGACAGATTCTCTATAGCTAGGTTTGTATTTTTTGAGTTGGGTATGAAAACAATATAAGGCAAGACCGAATGTCGAGCTTGGTGTGGTTTACACACGCAACGAGAAAGAATACGAATCTACAGACTGCAAACTGTCATTAACTCTGCACTGTGCAAAAAGCATTCATGGGTATATAATAAATATAGTATATTTGTTTTAACCAGTGTAAGATATAGAGGATATTTGTTTGTTTTGAGTGGATATGGAATATATCACATCGAGAAGTGATACAATTAAATATTTTTACGAGCGCGAAGCGCGAGTGAAAATATAAAAATTGTATCACTTCGAGATGTGATATATTCCATATCCACTCAAAACAAACAAATTTTCTATTTATTTTATGCAAAATTCAATAAAAATAACAGTACTATATTTTGACTTACCAATATGTCTCGTATGAATACATTGACAGTTGTGTCAGGCAATACACAATCCGCCATATTGGATGAGTTACTGTGGTAAAAAATGTGTCAAACCATGTTCTCATATAAATATTTTTATCCTACCACTACCCATTTATACTACGAGAGAGTCTATAGTATCTTTTTGTACTACGAGAGAGTCAAGAATTATAATCCGTTTGAAACTGGAGCCGTTGAAACCGGAGCCGCTCTAACTAAAACTGACGTCATTTCCGAGAGCAATATTCCTTCCGGCATGACAAGTTTGTAATCGATTTCGAAGATATTTTTTGGATTGTATTAGACAAAATGTGTTTAAATTGTTGCTTTTTCTGTGCTGATGGATTTGTATGCTTGAAGATAAGAAATCCCGATTCAATCCCTGCGTCTAGGCCATTTCGGTTTCGAAATAAAAACTGAAATGGCTTTGTTGCTGGTGTTAATTTCAACTGACTGAAGTGAAGAAGGAAAAAATAAAGACTATTCTTTTGGATTCCTCAAGGAAATAAAGAGACTAGGTTTTTTCCAAGTAGGCTAGTCAGCTGGAAAAAGTAGAAACTGGATGTTGCACGTTGGACATGTTGATTGTTGGAAGCCTACGACCCGTAAACCCGCTGTTTATGATGACAGGTTTGTCGACTGTTCTCAATGGTTTTTGCAAAATTATTTTTGTTTAAAATTCTAAGAACCCCTCATATTTCTTTGATATTTCAGTATTCTCTACACATACCCTATAAAAGTGAAAACAATTTAAACAAAATGGCCGACTTTTAACAGAATCCTCTATCAAAAAAAGTAGTTCGGCACAGTGAGTGATATAGAAACTATATCAGTCACACTGTGGGTGATATGAAATATATCTCACTGATAGAACTCAGTATTTCATTGGTTAGCATAAAATAAAGAAATATATTTCACCAAGTGAGCTCCGGAATTCGTATTTTCACGAGTGGCAAAGCCACGAGTAAAAATACCTGATTCCGGAGTTCACGAGTGAAATATATTTCTATTTTTCACTGGTTAAACAAATTTCCTTTTTAATTTATGCTTTTAATTCACTATTTGTGTGAATTTGACAGAAAAATTGCAAGAAATGGCACCAAACCGCTTGTTATGACGTGACGTCATGACGTCAAATATCAAAATTTGAACACGTTTTCTGAACGTTATCATTCGGTATTTTATGTGCGTTTGGGTACCAACGTCAACAAACAGTGAACATAAAAATGATATTCCACTGTTTGAAAATAGTGAAATACCACTTTTATTTCACCGAGAAAATTCTATAATTCACCAAAAAGCATACAATAAATGAATTATTCCATTTTGTAGAGGTATAACAAATGCATATTTAGTGCCCATCGAGATGTTTGTTTGATAAGAATTATTAATATAGTAAACCAAGTGTACTGGATGAATTTATTTCTTTTAAAGTTGGTTGCGTACATCTAGATGACTGCTATGAGCTGACAGCTAAGTGCGCCAGTCATGGAATGGTTGCACATTGTAATGATGATTTTGATTGTATTTGCGCTGTAAGTAAAACGTTTGTAAGCTAACACATTCCATTGTCTACGGACAGCAGAACAGCACAAATCTAAGCCTAGTGAAACCACTTGTTGGAATTTTACAGTAGTTTCCTTTGCCTATTTTTGCTACATAATCCATAAAGCAATTTTGATTTCTAACAGAATACTACTCATAAAATGGGAAAACATTATTGCGCGAAAGAGTTTTATTGTAATTTCGATAATCATCATTTTCTGTGATGTGTATAAAATTTTATAATACAACGTCATTAAAACAGAATTTAATGTTTATTTTTTCAGCATGCCTAAACAGATGCACTACATGATGTCGGATGATACCAACAACACGCGTGAAAACGACGTGTATACGTTTTTATTAAAAAAATATGAAATCTGTAACAGTTTATTATTTCTACGCCTGTATGAGTTGGTATCTTGTTATTTATTGTGTATGTATTAAATTGCAATTAATCGAAATAAGTCGCGTGAGACATCTTTAAATCATTAGATGTAAAAGCATTTGTTCCATATCTAAAACTCATCGATTATAAAGAGAAAGCGCCGTAGTTTTAGCACCAATCTTGCTTAAACATTTTAATAAACAAAGCAATCGATACTTTCTATCAAAATGGAACAAGAAAAAGTAAAACAGTAACTTACTGTTTTACAGACGGTCTATTATTCAGAGACAACTGAACAATTTCTCACAGAATTGTATTGCAATATCTAGCTCATTTGTTGATTTGTTTCAATGATATTTTGAAAAAAAAGGTGAAATAGGCATATCAGGAATCGCCACATTCAGAAAAAAACAGCCTCCCCACACAGTCAAGAAGAAGAGAGGGAGAGAGAGCATGGTTAATAAAATGATCAGTTTCAAAAACGACACCACTAACAATAAACAAAAATGAGAACCCGAGGGGTTACCGCCTTGGAACGGTCAGTGGCAAATCGAATTGCCACTGGGGGTTTAAACCAGGTTCTAGGGTGCACCAACCTCACACTTGCCCCAACAGTTTCTCGTTTCACAAAACAAGTACTGGTGAAATAACTCCAACCCACCCATCAGCTCAACAATGTTGCATGCAAAAGCATACAAACATATAAACATAAGAATTTAATAGCATTGCAAAGCCAAAGGGCGGGTACTCAATGATCTTACCGAGACCAGAGCACATGGAGTAAAATCAGCAAGAACACGATGGCAGGGATATAAGAAACAAATCGAGCTTCTAGGTTCTTTTAAGAAAAGATTTCCCCATAAACCTTCATAAACTCTCAAACCCCTGCCACCGTCGTGCAACCAAAGAGGTAAGCATAATGATCAACTATAGATGGGTTAATCACCAGGCCTGCAGAGCGCTGTAAAATATCATGTTGGTAACCCTTCATTTTAAATTTACAGATGGTTTTTACGAATAACCGGGAGAAATTAACACTGCCTTTTATCTTTTTAAGTTTATAAATTAAATCACCATAAAAAAATGGCTGTGAAATACCTTGTTGCAAAAGTGATTTTAAACTGCATTTATGTTTATGAATTAAATCTGGGTATCGGCGATAAAACTTGCAAAAGGTTTTCCTTAATTTGTGATAACGATAACCTTGTTTTAAAAGTTTTTCTGTAATGCAAAGATTACGTTCATTGAAATCATTAACATTGTTGCAAGCTCTTGAAAAGCGAACAAGCTGTGAGATATAAACCCCATAAGATGTTGCACGAGGAACATCGCCGTCTAAAAACGGAAAATTTACTATATTAAAATTAAAATCATCTCTTTTATCATAAATTTTAGTAGTGACATAACCATTTTCAATGGACAGATTTAGATCGAGAAAGTTTGCTTGCTTTTCTGAAGTGTTCGCTTTATTAAGTTCTAGTTCTTTAGGATAAATCTTATTAACCAGTAATGGAAAATGGTTGTTGTCTATATTTAATAAATCATCAAGGTACCTCGAGGTGTTGTTAAAAGCTGTAATTATATCATCTTGATGTTCAGTAGAAAGAGATAACATAAAGTCTCTTTCATAACAGTATAAAAACAGATCAGCAACAAGGGGTGCACAATTAGTACCCATTGGGATGCCTATTACTTGTTTATAGATAGAGGTACCGAATCTAACATAAATATTATCTAGTAAGAATTTAGCGACTCTATTAGGTCTTGACAAGTCCAAAAGGTATAATTATCATAAGAACCATCTGTAAAAAATGCCCTATGTTCATTACAAGCGATGAAGGTTTTATTTTCTCTAGCAAACGTTTTTTCAATGAGACTGGTTAGTTTGTCTCTTATTAAATTATGAGGGAGCGAAGTGTATAATGTTGAGAAATCATAAGCACTGCTACTAAACGCGCACCTCCAGTCCCGACGGTGATACCGGTAAAATGAGGTGCGCGTATTCCGGTGAGCGAGGTGCGTGTACAAATTCGACAACAAAAAGGTAGGTGATGTCTTTTTAGCAATATTTTCACAATCTGAACAAACGTTGCCAAAAAAGTAAAAACATAGTTCGACCTTAATTAGAATAAACTTTACGTGCACTGAGTAGTTTCCCTGAAATCGTTGGATTCGCTGAGATTTCCTCATTCTCCCTCAAAACTGAAGTGAGATTCAACAGGTTGATCAACAGAAAATCAGTAGTTTTTCTCCAAAATGACAATTTGCTCCAAATTTATTGTAACAGTCGATCAGCATTAGTTATAAAACATACTTAAATCTTATATTTCGTTGTGAAATCGATTTTATATAGATACTTTCTGTCAAAATTTGATTGGGACAGGAGGTGCGAGCTCGGGACTGGAGGTGCATTATAAAATTTGTAAGGATAAAAACTTGCAAATGCGGAGTAGGTAAATGAGCTATTAAGGTAAACGAGTAAGGAAAGGAAAATAATACGATGCATTATTATCATTCTCGGATCTCACGTCATATATATTTATTGCAATTCTGACAGAATACACACATATAAACATATATATACTATAGTGCTTAATAAACACCTGACGGACAAGTAAATTTAAATGTGACCAATGACCAAAATATCTTTACACATTTATCTTATTGTTATGGTACTTTCATGAGAGTTTCTCATTTGAAAAAGTATTGAACTGCTTTATATATTATCTAGTACTATACTTTTTTGTTGTAGGTACTCATGAGACATTGGCCATACTTTTAAAGAATTGGGTTTCAAAACTAAAATGGGAGACAAGGGCTTAAACTTTCCAGAACCAAAAAGATTGCTGACAAAAGAAAACCAGTTATTTTTTCACCTGGACGTTCCCCATATAGAACGAAAACAACGCTTCGTGATTCCGCTGGAAATACACCTTCGTCGAAATTTTTTTTGTCAAATTATTTACTCCAAAGAAATTATCTAAAAAGAAAAAACTGCTTTTTTATTACCATTCAATGTTTGCTTCATACTGAGAATGATCACTTGGTTTGTCTCTCATCTATATATTCATTCTCACAATCGTCAGGTATTTGAAGATTACACTGCATCCGAGATCATCTAAAATTTCAGCTGGCATTTAAAATTTAAACGCAGTGTTTGATGTTGAATCATCACTGGGAGAACTGGATGTTAACAATGTTAACATAAAAAAGCATTTCTTTCTTTTTTGATGATTTCTTTGGAGTAAATAATTTGACAAATTTTGACGAAGGTGTATTTTCAGCAGAATCACGAAGCTTTGTTTTCTTTCTATATGGAGAACTTCCAGGGGAAAAATAACTGGTTTTCTTGTCAGCAGGTAAAATATCTTCTTGGTTCTGGAAAGTTTAAGCCCTTATCTGCCGTTTCTAGTTTTGAAACCCATTTCTTTAAATGTATGGCCAGTGTCTCATAATGAGTACCTACAACAAAAAAGTATAGTAGCAGTGATAAGTAGACAAACAGAACGCCCGAAAATTATTTGATTTAAGCTTTTTCAAAACGTCATTTGAATTTTTAATCGACCAAAATAAATTTTTGCCAGAAATTTCAAAAACCTTATCACCATACCTAATTACATGTTCTTTTATAGCTGTAAGACAAGATGTTAAGAGCACGGATAATTTAGTAGTAGTGCAAGAACTAGAGTTAGCAATAAATCTTGCTTTGTACGGTGTTTTATGCATTTTAGGCAACCAATACATAGTAGGTACTTTGTCTTGTTTCGGCTCAATACTGATTCTAAATTTTGTAATTTGTAGAGTGTGTGCAGTAACAATATCACTCTCAGATGAAGAAGTCAGTATATAAGCATTAGTGCTGTTCAGTTCTTCAGTTTGAATATTAATATAGTGTATTCGTCACACTATAATTACATTATTGGATGCCTTATCAGCAGGTGTTAAAACAAATCTGTTATGAAAGTCTTGAATTCCCTTTTTCAAATGACGCAAGTTAAAACGGGTTTCAATTACCATACCCTTTAGAAAACAACTTCTTCCCCAATGCTTATGTAATAAAAGTGTTTACAAAATATATAATTTAAAAACAACAATATCAATTTACTTTACCACAGAGTTGACAAAAGCGATATTATGAAAGAAAGCAATCCAACATGCATTCTGATTTCTAACCTTGCCTATCAATATCACACTTGTTCTTACAAATTTTCATTATTTTCCCTGTTAATAGTGTTCTCACCACATGTTATTTGCCTATCAAGTATGAAACATGTATGTTTTGTTGATTTTGAAGAACAATTCAATATTCTATGAATTTTATGATATTTAACCACTACTATGGGTTTCAATTACCATACCCTTTAGCAAACAACTTCTTCCCCAATGCTTATGTAATAAAAGTGTTTACAAAATATATAATTTAAAAACAACAATATCAATTTACTTTACCACAGAGTTGACAAAAGCGATATTATGTCTTGAAGACATTCAGACATTCAGGATTCCTCTAGTTCAGGTGAACTTAACTTTGGAACCTTTTTTACATGATAGGGTAATCTTCCTAAGACTTATTTTCTGGAATTTCTTACTGAATAGCTCATGATTGGACAAAAACATGAAAGTGTGTTTCACTCTGTTAAATAATCTTAAAAATAATTCTTTGTTTACAGAAAGTTTCATATAAGTTTTATGCAGGGTTGGATGGGATTTCCCAGACGTGGGAATTCCCACTGTGATTTTCCGGTAATTCCCGTCCTGGGAAATACCCCAAATTTAGCAAAAATGGGAAATAGTGGGAAATACTAAATTTTATTGTGAAGAAAACATGAGTACAAAAGTGAATATCAGCAAATACATTGCAAATATTTTGAAAATATAATAATATTACTTGCAATACATTACATACAGAGCAATGGCATTATGTCACTACATTATCTTTCATATATTTACACTTTCAGAGTCATAATATTGTAAGTTTTTATCACAAGACTGAGCACCGGTAACTTTTAATTTTTTGCCACAATTTTACCAGTCAATTTCAACCACATTTTTACAGTTTTTACAAGTCACTATTTTCTTAGATCCTTCCTCAACTACATCATGAAAATTCCAGGCTGGATCTTTAGGTTTGAACCTTGACATGATGATGATATACACAAGAGTGCTACTGCATATGAATTGAAAATGAATTTCTAAAAAACTGACTATGTATTGACAAAACTGAAGATTAATTAATACTAATAATTTGACTACTATAGGTCGCCCAAGCTAAATTGGCGATGTTTACCATTATTAATAGAATGTAAACACGGGTTAAGACAAATACGCGTTTAAATTAATATTTTGCAAACGTACATCACACCTCCTTCATAGCATAGTGGTTAACGCGTCCGTCTGGCATAGGCCTAACTGATTTTTCGGCACAGGTTCGATCCATACTGACACACATCGTTTGAGGAAATATTTTGGATTCATATTTTTTTAAGTTTTATCGCAGTTATTTCATATTTATTTATATATTTTGTTTCAATTTATTTTATCGCGGAAATAATTATTGTGTAAAAAAATAAAATAAAAGTAAAAAAAAACAAGTTTCGAACCTGAATCTGAATCTGCCATATACTCCAGACCCTCTTAACAGAGTATTAAGTGGAGTGCGCAGTCTGAATGTTTTGGGAGTAGCATTAGATTTAAATTAAAAGGTGTAAATTTTAGTTGTAGTTTTGGTTGGTTCCTGTAATTTACCCGAAGACTCCTTACAAGCAGAAAATCAAGAAGAAGCTTACAGGAAGCTAGAAGTACTTGTCTTTAATTTGGCTTACCCAGGGTACTACAAGAAGAAGAAAGATGAATAATAGATGATGATTGAATGATGTGGATGAGAAACAAATGGTCTGATGGGGATGAAGGATGAGGATGAAGATTGGTGATTATTTGTAGCACTCTGGGTTAGAAACAATGGCTAAACAGCCTTGCCTTGAATAAGGCCAGGCTGTCTGCCTGAGTGATGTCCGGTGGTAGACTATTCCATATCTTGGCCGTACGTGGGAAGAATGAATGTCTATGCCCATCAACCCTGGAGAAGGGGATACTGTATCTGTGTCTCTGTGTTTTATGTATGTATTGAGGGAACTGGATCCTTACTAAGTTTTGTTGGATTTTATAAAACATACATAATGATGCTACTTTACGGCGTTTTTCTAGTGTAGGTAAATTGGTCTTATTTAGTAATTTGGTTATGCTACTTGTATAACTATAGTCATTAAAAATAAATCTAACAGCACGATGCTGAACCATTTCTATCTGATTTATGTACTTCTTTTGCCAGGGATCCCAGACGGAGGCACAATACTCCAAACAAGGGCGAACATATGTCTTATAGGCTATTTCTTTAAGTTTTGGGATATCAGTTTGGATATTTCTTTTGATGAATTTAAGGGTGTTGTTAGCTTTAGTTGTGAGATTGTTGATGTGTTTAGCCCAAGAGATGGTTGAAGAGATTGTTACACCAAGATACTTTGCGAGTGAGGAGGATTGAAGTGTTACGCCATGGAGTTTGTAAGGAAAGATGATGGGCTTTTTTCTGTTAGTGACCCGTAACACTTCACATTTTTCAGGATTGAAGGACATTAACCATTCTTCCTCCCATGATTGAAGCTTGTCTAGGTCTGTTTGTAATGTGTGGCAATCATCTGTGGATGTAATGGTCAGATAGGCTATGGTGTCATCGGCAAAAAGTCGGATGCTACTGACAATGTCAACTGGCATGTCATTAATATAAATAAGAAAAAGACAGGGGCCCAGGACTGACCCCTGAGGGACTCCTGATAGGACCCCACAGCTTGAGGACATTTCACCGTCAAGGACAACCTTCTGGGTGCGATCAGATAAGAATGATTTGATCCAAGAAATTACAGTTGGATCGACACCGATTCTGTTTAGTTTCAGAAGAAGTCTTTGATGATCAACTTTATCAAAGGCCTTACTAAAGTCCATGATGATAACATCAGTTTGTTTACTGGAGTTTATTGTGTCGTGTAGATCTTGTACGAACTGGATGAGTTGCGTTTCACAACTTAATTTGGATCTGAAGCCATGTTGATTTTTATATAAGAGATTATTGCTATCTAAGAATGACATAATATTTGATACTAGAATATATTCCATGATTTTACAGCAAATACATGTAAGAGAGATGGGCCTATAGTTAGAAGGGTTAGTCCTTGACCCTTTCTTGAAGACAGGGCTCACAGAAGCGTTTTTCCAATCAGTAGGAATGTTGCCTTCAGCAAGTGATGTGGCAAATATGTCAGCAAGGATGGGGGCTATGGGCTGGTGAAGCTCTTTAAGAACTCTCGGGGAAATGCTGTCCGGGCCACATGCCTTGGTAGGGTTTAGCTGTTTCAGTTGTTTCATTACCCAAGTCACTGAAATTGTTATATTAGGCATTTTTGGTTTAAATGGGTTAGATGGAATAAGCATTTCAGTAATATGACTTAGTTTTAGGGGCTGGGGGGTTGTGAAAGCAGACTGGAATTGTTTATTTAGTATGTTAGCTTTGTCTTGCGAGGAGGTAAAGGTGTTTCCTCCTGATTTAAGGGAGAATATACTATTACTGTCAAACTTTTTCTGTTTAATAAATGTCCAAAAACGTTTACTTGGTTTAGGGTTTTCTTCATGAGTGTTTTCAGCTACAAGAATTTTCTCAAGGTAGGAATTGTATGAAGTACGTATTTTACTTTGAATCAGATGTTTAATTTCTTTTAATTTACTTGACTTCTTGTTGTGTTTGTTTTTACTATAAAGTTTATCACGTTTATGCACGAGTCTTTTGATTTCTTTTGTAATCCAAGGGAGGTTTTCTTTATTTTTACATAGTTTTGAAGGAACATGTTATATGAGTTTTTTAAGTATATTTTTGAAAACTGTCCATTTTGTCTCTGTGTTCTGTTTGTCTGTGGTCTTAAAGTAAGAGTCTTGTTGGTCGTACATGTCATTGCAGAAGGCTTCCCAATCTGTTTTATTATATAGGAATATCTTTCTTGGTTTCTGGAAACGACTGCCTGAGTTTATTAGGAGTTCATGGTGTATGATGTCGTGATCACCAAGTCCAAGAGGTGGTAAACTATGGATGTTTTGAACTAAGTTTGGGTTATTTGTTAAGAACAGGTCAAGGATATTTGGACCCCTGGTGGGAATTTTAACTACTTGGGAGAGATTAAAGTTGTTTATTATTTCAAAAAAAAATATTGAAATATGCATATCAGGAATGGCCACATCCAGCATACACAGCCTCCCCACACAGCCAAAAAGTAGAGAGGAAAAGAGAGCATGGTATTATAATAATCTGTTTCAAAATGGACGCCACAAACAAATAACGAAAGTGAGAACCAGAGGGGTTACCGTCTTGGAACGGTCAGTGGCAAAACAAAATGCCACTGGGGGTTTAAACCAGGTTCTAGGGTGCACCAACCTCACACTTGCCCCAACAGGTTCTCGTATTACAAAACAAGTACAAATTGTCTTGGTGAAATAACTCCAACCCATCCATCAGCTCAACAATGTTGCATGCAAAAGCATACAAACATATAAACATGAGAATTTAATAGCATTGCAAAGCCAAAGGGCGGGTACTCAATGATCTTACCGAGACCAGAGCACCTGGAGTAAAATCAGCAAGAACACGATGACAGGGATAAAAGAAACAAATCGAGCTTCTAAGTTCTTTTAAGAAAAGATTTCCCCATAAACCTTCATAAACTCTTAAACCCCTGCCACCGTCGTGCAACCAAAGAGGTAAGCGAAATGATCAACTGTAGATGGGTTAATCACCAGGCCTGCAGAGCGCTGTAAAATATCATGTTGGTAACCTTTCTTTTTAAATTTACAGATGGTTTTTACGAATAACCGGGAGAAATTAACATCGCCTTTTATCTTCTTAAGTTTATAAATTAAATCCCCATAAAAAACTGGCTGTGAAATTCCTTGTTGCAAAAGTGATTTTAAACTGCACCTGTATTTATGAATTAGATCTGGATATCGGCGATAAAACTTGCAAAAGGTTTTCCTTAATTTGTGATACCGATAACATTGTTTTAAAAGTTTTTCTGTAATGCAAAGATTACGTTCATTGAAATCATTAACATCGTTGCAAGCTCTTGAAAAGCGAACAAGTTGTGAGATATAAACCCCGTAAGATGTAGCACGAGGAACATCGCCGTCTAAAAACGGAAAATTTACTATATTAAAATTAAAATCATCTCTTTTATCATAAATTTTAGTAGTGACGTAACCATTTTCAATGGACAGATTTAAATCAAGGAAGTTTGCTTGCTTTTCTGTAGTGTTCGCTTTATTAAGCTGTAGTTCTTTAGGATAAATCTTATTAACTAGTGATGGAAAATGGTTATTATCTATATTTAATAAATCATCAAGGTACCTCGAGGTGTCGTTAAAAGCTGTAATAATATCATCTTGATGTTCTGTAGAAAGAGATAACATAAAATCTCTTTCATTACTGTATAAAAACAGATCAGCAACAAGGGGTGCACAATTAGTACCCATTGGAATGCCTATTACTTGTTTATAAATAGAGGTACCAAATCTCAAATAAATATTATCCAATAAAAATGAGAGCGCCTGGATAAGGTCTTGACAGGTCCATGAAGTATAATTATCATAAGAACCATCTGTAAAGAATGCCCTGTGTTCATTACAAGCGATAAATGTTTTATTTTCTCTAGCAGAAGTTTTTTCAATGAGACTGGTTAGCTTGTCTCTAATTAAATTATGAGGGAGAGAAGTATACAAGGTAGAAAAATCATATGTAGACAAACAAAACGCCTGAAAATTATTTGATTTAAGTTTCTTCAAAATACATTTTTGCCAGTAGTTTCAAAAACTTTTTCGCAATACCTAATTACATGTTCTTTTATAGCTGTAAGACAAGATGTTAAGAGCACGGATAACTTTGTTGTTGTACAAGAACTAGAGTTAGCGATAAATCTTGCTTTGTACGGTGTTTTGTGCATTTTAGGCAACCAATACATAGTAGGAACTTTGTCTTGTTTCGGCTCAACACTGATTCTAAATTTTGTAATTTGTAGAGTGTGTGCAGTAACAATATCACTCTCAGATGAAGAAGTCAGTGTATAAGCATTTGTGCTATTAAGCTCTTCAGTTTGAACATTTATGTAGTGTATACGTCACACTATAATTACATTATTTGAAGCCTTATCAGCAGGTGTTAAAACAAATTTGTTGTGAAAATCTTGAATACCCTTTTTCAAATGACGAAAGTTAAAACGAGGTCGAGGTGGTAATAAAGCAATGTTTCTTTTATAGAAGGATATACGAGTGTCAATTATTTTGAATATTTGTTTTTTCCAGTTTGAAAGAGCATTAGGCTCAGCATGTTCTCGTTTACACCATTTATTGCAAAAAGAGTTTAAAGACTCTGCAATTTCCGCACGACAGGTATTAAAGTCGATGTTTGATGGAATTCTATATTTTGGACCTTTTGAAATTAAATTGCGGATTCTAAAGTCTTTGATAACATTTAGATCCCCTGTAACGATATGACCGGCAGGTTGATAGCAAAATTTTGAATTAGAACAGTCATATACCGAAGAAACTTTCATATACCGATTTACAGGGGCACTTTGAGGAGAGTTCTTCAGTTGACCAGTCAATGTGGGGGAGATTGAAGTCCCCTAGGACCATAATATTACTGGTCTGTGGAATTTTTGACAGGCACTCTTTTAAACCATCTAAACTGACTTGATCGTTTTCTCTGGGCTTATAGAATGATGACAGGTATATATCTTTGAAACCTATTATTTTGATTTTTGCCCATATTATTTCTGAGTGAAGAGAGTCAAGTTGGGGCTGTTCTTCGGGTTGTAAGGATTGGTGTATGGCAAGAAACACGCCACCGCCTGGTCTGTCTGGTCTATCTTTCCTGAAAATTGAATAGGTGTCAGTATAAAAAAATTCTGAAGAAAGATGTTTCTCTTTTAGCCAAGATTCAGTACCTGCTACAATGTGAGGATGAATTTGATCAGTGAGGCAGGCAAATTCCACAGGGATAGTTTGAAGCATTGGTCTCCGTAAGGGATGGGTTAGTGGGGCCTGGATTTAAAGCAATGTCAGACGATTTAGCTATAAGAAGAGAGCACAGGTATAATAGTGCTAAGCGATAACGGGCTGTTACTTTTGCTTTTGGGGCCCATCTTCTGTAAAGTTTCCACAAAGAATTGATAATTGGAATATGGTTTGAGATTTTAAGTTCGAAATTATGACGAACTAATAAGTTGTTTACGGAGATAGGCTGCTCCAGGGGATTATTTTCAACTGTTGCCTGAACACAGAGCTTATCCGCCCCCTCCCGCGGTCTTTCTGGGCAAAAAGGTTGTTCAAGTCGGAGAACAATAATTAACAGAACGTAGAAAAGGCTACCAGTAGGCATCATTTACCTTATAAATAGTTTAACTTATCAAAATAAAGAAGGATATCTTCAGCGTAATGTACATTTTCGTTACCGGATGTTGACGAAAAATAAGTGCATCTATGTTCTTTAGACGCTTGCAAAAAATGACAACTCAGAAAAACGTACAAAAGTCTATAATTTTGAATGGGAGTACGAGAGGCAAAATTACAAGAACCTTCAACCTAGTACAATTGCATTACGTATTGACTGCGTCTTAGACCACTCGGCTAATGGGACAAGTATTGGAAGCTTCACGCTTTGTATAAAAGAACGATTAAAATATTAATTCATTGTTATGATGTAACGCCAATGTAAACACGCCAATGTAAACATTGCCAAATTACCTCGGTCCGATTATATTTACTGGTAGTTTGAGGAACTCAATGCCCCAGGCATTTAAATATTGACCAGACTATAATGGTAAAAAGTTATCAATAAAGGTGTCAAAGGGATTAACTGTCATACCAGGGTATATACCGGTAAATTTGTTTAATTATAGTGATATGCAGAGAGAGCCTTACTGATGATCAACGATTAAGAAAATTTAATGACAAAAATGAATAAAATTAATTATTATTTCAGTAATTTAACATAAATACATCATGGTACATTTGTGTTAATGAACAAGATTTTAAAATGCCTTAGTGAGTTAAAAGTATGATGAAATAGTAGGGTTTGCTTCATCATTCCTTAACACAGATTTTGAAGTCAAAGTGTTTCCCACTATTTCCCGGGAATTCTCCGTATTTCCCGGGAAATCCCTGTATTTCCCACCGTCCTGGGAAATACTATTATTTCCCACTTAAATGCCAACCCTGGTTTTATGTAAAATATCCAATACACTATATTTTGAGAATTTCCATAAAAATATTTAATAATATAACTAATACATGCTAAATTACCTCCAAATAATGCATTTAATGCATTTTTTATATATTGAACACACTCCGAGCATCTCATCCCGATCACAAACCACACTGCAGTTGGTACTCAGAGCGAATAATAGCAACACAATTAACCTTTGTAAATTTTGCATTTCCAAAGGGAGGTAATGTGTAAAATGGAACACCTGGAAGTTATCAGCTGCTTATCATTTCATTTTAATTTCATAACCTTGCTTATTTCAATGCTGTTAATAATAATAACTAAAATGCAGCTAAAATCTGATTGAGTTTGTAATATTGATAGAAATCTAAATACTGGTGAGGTGAAAAATGCATTATAAAAATAAAACATGATGAGCACACATACCTGTAAATCCTGCATTCTTTCATGATGCATCATGTTAAGATACTCCGAGATCAGTAGGGCAAGCGGTTTGCACAATTGATCCCATACCCACGGTTATCAACCAATAACTACAGATATTGAGCAGATAACCATAGTTATTGACGATAACTAGGGTTACCACCCGATAACCATAGTTATTGGTGAAAACCCTAGATATCTGCTGATAACCATACTTATTGTCAATGGATGGCGGACCAAAAACTATGAATATATTTGCGAAAACTATAGTTACAGACTGTAAACCATAGTTCTTGGACTTAACCGTGGATAACAAGCAATATTTAACTAGAGCTGCAGGTAAAACAGCGTTCTTGAGACGGGATAAGCTTATTGTCCAGGAGAACAGATATCCACCAAGAGGTACATCTGACTAGGGGTCTGGAGAAGAGTATGAACTGTCAGTGCTAAAAGGTTGACAAAATTGTTGTAAAATTCCCCTCAAATATTTGAAATAGATGAAAAGGGAACTTTGAAAGCCATCAAACACGACAAATATGAAAATATTGCAAGCTGGGTTTGATTGAGCCTGTTCATGGACAGTATTGGAAATTACTGCCCACGCTGCCTAGCCCCGGGTTGAGCGCTACTCAATATGTAAATCAATAACAAATAAACTGTGACCAGTCGCCATTTCAGCCAATCAGATGCTTGAGATTTGAGACTGGTTTCCATGCTCAGTTTTATAACCTTCAAACCAATACAATTTTGACCTTCCCAAATGATGGTGTGCATATGTCTTTTGACATGGAACCTTCAAAGCATACTCCTAATTTTCCGAAACTCATAATGAAACGAAAACAGTAAGATGAAACATGGAATACATTATAATTGCAAAAGAAGACATACATTGGAAATATGTTTACAACAGTCTTTCTGTTCAATTATAGACATTTTCATAAAACAAATTCAGTACAAATATTTAAAAAGAACTATACCTACAAATAAATATCTTTACAAATGTAAAATAACAAAATCAGATTTCTGCAATTTTTGCTACATGTATATAGAAACATAATAACATCTCTTCTGGGAATGTCAACACGCACACAACTTTGGGCGAAACTCAATTACTTTTTAAAAAGTTTAACGTTTAAACATATTTTATTAACACCATTTTTTGCATGTGACAAAAAATCATTCAATAGTACAACTATGGTAATAGGGTTGAACCACAAGTTCTACCATAATTAGTGACGGTTCTTCCCTAAATGTTTGTAAATTACAAAGGAAATATTTTGGCGGGTGGTTTAACATTGTCGTCACTTTGTAAGTTATTGTTAAGTCTATATTGGCAAAATTGATTCCACACACCAGTGATTATTCGGCCTGTGAGTTTTTGGTAATAAGTTTACAGAGATGCTCATATGATAAATCTGGCATGGATTATTCCTTTGTAAAGCACTGGGCTGAAGGTTATAAAGCTGAGATTGGAAACCAGTCTCAAATCTCAAGCATCTGATTGGCTGAAATGGCGACTGGTCGCCATTTCAGCCAATCAGATGCTTGAGATTTGAGACTGGTTTCCATGCTCAGCTTTATAACCTTGGACACTGGTGTGTGAAAGTGTGTTAATACATCTGATCAAACATAGCACAATAACAAGCAATTATGTAAATTAGACAAAAACGTGAAGTGAAATAAAAATATAATGAGAAGAAGAAGAAGAAGAAGAAGAAGAAGAAAACAAGTCTTGATGTTTTAAGAAGTGTTGCACAGCGAAAAAGATCAAGCAGTTGTATTCACTAGAGAGTTTGGAATCACCAAAAAGGAACTTGTTAAAACATAATGGATGAAAAATCCTTAAATCTTGGAACAACTTTTTTAGAGAACGTGGGGTACAAATTACTTGCAATCTATAAAATATAAATTTCGGTATAAAACCAAAACAGAAAATGCAATAATGAATTATACAAAATATAAAATTCTGGATTAAACTTTATTCCAATTATCGAAACCTTGAAATATTACCGATAAACAGAAATACAGATAAAAAGAAACGCTTTCCTGAGACATAATTTGGATATACACCAGACAAAAATGGTCTTTATATAACTTATAAAGCCGAATAGAAAGATACAAACTTGCTGTTAAAAACGACCATAAAATCTTATTTGTTCACGCGATTATCTCCAGTCCACAGAATTTTAACAAACAAAACACTACCACTTGATAATTTTTTTTTGTTCTCGAAATATACTAAACAAAAATAAAAAGTATCCACTATTTATGCTAATATTCTGAAAAACACATTTTCATTTAATCACGAACGCTTTAAATGGTATTTTGTTAGTTAATCTCAGTTGTTTTTAAGTTTAGTTGTTAATGACCATAACCTTCCACACCCAGAACTAATATAGAAATAATTAATAACATAACAATACCTATTTAATTAAAAGGGAGGTAATTGGAAACGGTTAAAATTTCTAGCGTTGTTTGTCGAAGACTGTTTGTTGTTTTTTTAATAAATGTTTTGTGATTTTATCGATCACAAGAGGTGGAGAAATCGATTCAATTCAAATAATTGAAAATACTTTTAAGAAATACTGATTCTTTCCAGAAGTCCTCATTATAACAAAGGGAAAGATAACTAAGTTTTGGCTGCAGATTTTTTAGAAAACTGTATCTCTTTGCAATGATACCAGAAATGAAAATTTGTTCACATATATAATTTTGAGTTTTCATTTTCAAATTTAACCAAATTGAAGACATGAAAGTGGATACTTTTTATTTTTGTCGAGTTTAATTGAAAATTACATAATTTTTGACTTTTTTGTTGTGTTATTTGTGTGAAATAGCATATTGTAAAAATATACAATCATGTTAATGTCAATGATATATATTATAAACATGTGTTCAACATGTTACAAAAAATAAACGGGGTTACCCATTTGGTGCCTAAAAAACACAAAAGAAAACATAGATATAATTTATATTTCTTGAAGAAAAGATCTGAAGCGATCTACGACTTATAGATCATTTGAGTCAATAAATAACATGTAAAGTCTGATGTTTCTCCCTGTGCTATAAGAGACACCTTTTGTTTGTTATTTACATCTTACTGCTTTCCAAATTTCTGTTAGAATGTTCATTGCATTTTCCCTAAACGTACGGTGCATGTATAGATAGCACAAGGGATTCACACAATTGTTGAAAAAATAGAGGCGCAACAGGAAGAAGATAAAGATATTTCTTGTCTGAGTGTTAGAAGTATTTTTTGTACTGCTTAGAAAATCTGCGCCAATGGTTGGCAACCACGCCGAAACCATAACTATTAAGGTTACTATCCCATAATCTTGGTTGTTCTTAAAGCCTTTATTCTCTGTCTATTGACATTTGACGGTCCATACGGAGTTATGAAGCCTACTGTTGCACTGTGGGCGACTTTAATGCTCCGTTTTACTGTCAGTATTATTCTTGTGTATATAAACGTAGTTGCGGAGAGGCTAAAAATAACTACAGTTAGCAGTATGGCGTGTAGTGCGAGTTGAACATTTTGAAATGCCGGATCGAAAATACAGTCTCCTGCGGAATTATTCTTTGTTGTGATAAGGTTTGGCGATTCTATACAGGCTGATGCCAGCAGTGTCCCCAGCGTGGATAACAGTGCTTTTCTCGGTGTATAATTCTTCTTGTTCATAGTTTTTATGTATCTGTCTATTCCCATATTCACAATAAGTAAAGTAGAAAACATTAAATTCGCATGTAAAATAAATACATGAAACTTGCACCAGGCATCAGATCCATATTTTTACCAGAAACCAGTGTACGTCAATGTTATTGGTGGAACACAGACCAAAAGCGACACTATATCACTAAGTGCGAGAAAAGTGACGAACCAATCAGTGGAGTTCTTTTTTACGTTTCTGATCTGTACTAATATAACGAGGATGTTGCCGGGCAGTCCAATTACAAATGCTGTTAACATGAAAATGGTCACAACAATATTACTCCATTTTGGAACGATAGTATACAAAGCTAACTTTTCCGTTGCATCGTCCGTGTTGTTCTGCTCCATCGAAGTATTTGATGAAATCAAATTAAACTGAATAATTGATTATAACATATTACAGTTACTTATAATCACTTTTTTCATATTGCAAATAATTACATAATTATTTTTATAATACCATGAAAGTTAACTTCTCCACTGTTCTTACAGGTTTAAAGTTCAGTTAATAAATAAATGTCCAACCAGAAATTTAACGATTTATTTTCTTATCAGAACATGAACTTGCGGCAACTCTCTCTCTCTCTCTCTGTTCATTTTATATAATAAATTTCGTCTTATCATTTCAGACCATAAATATGGCCCATCATGTCATATCATATATTTTGTTTACCGTTTCATATAATAAATCTGGCCCATCATTTCATATCATATATTTTGTTAACCGTTTCATTTTATAAATTTGGCCCATCATTTCATATCATATATTTTGTTAACCGTTTCATTTTATAAATTTGGCCCATCATTTCATATCATATATTTTGTTAACCGTTTCATAAAATAAATATGGCCCATCTTTTCATATGATAAAATTTATCAATTGTTATATATTAATGTATTTTATGAAAGCTTAGTTCTCCGCTGTGTTTGAAAGTTCATTCTACAGTTAATAAATACATGTCTAACATAATCTGATGGAAACATTCCGGCAACTTTCACTTACGTTTAGCCTGCCATTTACAAATTGCGTGCTTCATTTCATTCCACTTTTGTCCATCATTAATTTTCATATAATAAATTTTGAGATGTGTGAAGTTAGCGGCCTGGCGGCCTAGCGGCCTAGCGGCGTGAAGTTAGCGGCCTGGCGGCCTAGCGGCCTGGCGGCGTGAAGTTAGCGGCCTGGCGGCCTAGCGGCCTGGCGGCGTGAAGTTAGCGGCCTGGCGGCCTAGCGGCCTGGCGGCGTGAAGTTAGCGGCCTGGCGGCCTAGCGGCCTGGCGGCGTGAAGTTAGCGGCCTGGCGGCCTAGCGGCCTAAACTTAATATTTATCATAATTTATGTTTATCTTTAAAAAGGCTTGAAATCGATTTTTTACAGCATGCAATGTACTTTTCAGGGATAATTAAGTGAAATATCAACAAAAACTAGCTTTGATTTTTTTAAGTTTTCGAAGCCTGGCGGCCTGGCGGCCTAGCGGCCTAGCGGCCTGGCGGCCTAAACTTTAAATTTATCATAATTTATGTTTATCTTAAAAATGTCTTGAAATCGATTTTTACAGCATGCAATGTACATTTCAGGGATGATTAAGTGAAATATCAACAAAATCTAGCTTTGATTTTTTTTAGGTTTTCGAAGCCTGGCGGCCTGGCGGCCTAGCGGCCTGGCGGCCTAGCGGCCTGGCGGCCTGGCGGCCTGGCGGCCTAGCGGCCTAGCGGCCTGGCGGCCTAGCGGCCTAAACTTAAAATTTATCATAATTTATGTTTATCTTAAAATGTCTTGAAATCGATTTTTTACAGCATGCAATGTACATTTAAGTGATAATTAAGTGAAATATCAACAAAAACTAGCTTTGATTTTTTTTAAGTTTTCGAAGCCTGGCGGCCTGACGGCCTGGCGGCCTGGCGGCCTAAACTTTAAATTTATCATAATTTATGTTTATCTTAAAAATGTCTTGAAATCGATTTTTACAGCATGCAATGTACATTTCAGGGATGATTAAGTGAAATATCAACAAAATCTAGCTTTGATTTTTTTTAAGTTTTCGAAGCCTGGCGGCCTGGCGGCCTAGCGGCCTAAACTTTAAATTTATCATAATTTATGTTTATCTTAAAATGTCTTGAAATCGATTTTTTACAGCATGCAATGTACATTTCAGGGATAATTAAGTGAAATATCAACAAAAACTAGCTTTGATTTTTTTTTAAGTTTTCGAAGCCTGGCGGCCTGGCGCCTGGCGGCCTGGCGGCCTGGCGCCTGGCGGCCTAGCGGCCTGGCGGCCTAAACTTAAAATTTATCATTATTTATGTTTATCTTAAAAATGTCTTGAAATCGATTTTTACAGCATGCAATGTACATTTCAGGGATGATTAATTAAAATATCAACAAAAACTAACTTTTATTTTTTAACAACTAAGTAAATTGTCAAAATCTTTTAGAAATTATGGAGTCTTGACATAATATGAGCATGTCGATCAAAAATACAGTGAATGTTTAAAACTTTATTTACTTCCAACACAGAATACAATCTGTTCTATTACTGTCACTCGAAGCTCGGAGAAAAATATAACGGTATTCAAAGTTGGCCACTGTATAAAAAAAGTCGCGCATGTGTTCCGCAATCACGCAAATTTTGTGGACACATACGTAGCAGATCGTGTCTTAACGAGGAAATGAATGTTTGTAGGGATTTTTCATCATGTAAACTGACTTTTAAACGTAATAGGCATACATAATTAATGCATTTATTTTTTTACATTTCACTATAAATCATCATAATCATTTTTGTGTAAAATGTCTGTAAAAACCTCTATATTAAGGAAAAGAGTGAAACTCAAAATATTTTTTGTTCATAAACATCGTTATTAATTTAACATAAATTAGTTCGTCCTAAACCATTTTGTATTAAAGATAAAGCTCTCTCTCTCTCTCTCTCTCTCTCTCTCTCTCTTTCGCGTATTTTAATGAAAATTTGCATGCAGTTAATTGATCATATTTCCGATATTGAACATAATATTTTGTAAAAATATTTTATTTTGTCTCAAAGATACAGGTCTTCAAAGATGGCCACTGACTTCAGTTTTTGGACATGACGTCAAAAGAACCGTAACTGAATGTTTTTTGCTGTAACTTTAATGTATTTCAAATGTTCCGTTTTCTGTATGGATAATATTGTACAGAATCAAATTCTCTTTTCTCTGATGTAACTTTTATGAGTTTTCAACCAAGATTTACGCGTGACGTCGCTGAAAAGTGCCGTTTCGACCTGAAAAATGACGTGGAGTTTTACTAATTTTCGTCGCTTGTTTCGGAATTGCAAAAAATCCGATCAATAACATTTTGATTTTTTGCATAATTCGTTTGTATATTTTATTTTGAAAATATTTGACAAATAAAAAAGGGGGGTCACCGACTTTCTTTTTGCGTTATTACGTACACCTTTTCCCGTATCCCTTATGCAAACGTTGGCGTAAAAGGCATCATAAAAGGAATTTGGCGGCAGACAAATAATATTTATTCTGACAGTATTTAATTTGATTAATATATGCCAGCACAATATGATAATTGTTTTAACTTGGAAAGAAAAAAAAACATACATATATGATTGAAATTACCGATTCTGCTTCAATCAAGGTTTGTTATGAAGGTTCAAACACGACTTAAAAACTTGTATTTTACATGGTTTTGTCCATTGTTATAATAATTAAAGGTGCAAATACCGTTTTTCTTTTAAAAACGGAATGCAAGTTTTTGACTTAAGTACAGCAATTAAAACAACACGCCCCCTGCAGTTAACCCTTTACTCAATGAGATATAGCTGTAATTCCATGGGCGGACAATGTTGATCCAGATCAGCTGTCACATCCGTACGCGACCGTCTGATCAGGATCTACACTGTTCGCTTTTAGGTTCAGTAGAATGCGACCAGTGTAGATCTTTATAAGACGACAAGAATTTCCCAGCTTACTGGTGCTACACTGGTCGCACACGCGATAAAACTCGTACCGGTGTTTTATGTATATAGGGATAAAAATGTTCAAGAAGGAGGGGTTGGGGGTTAAGCGCTGCAACTTTAATTTATGTCTCGCCCTCTCAATAAGCGCGCATAGTCGTGCACTTCCTTTCACTTACAGTTTTAAAATAAGTACTGTCTTACAGTGATAGACATTTGTTTTACATGGAAGGTTATTCTCATGCCGGCAGTATGGCGCAGTAAACTAGGCGAACATAATTCAAAACCTTATATTGCACCGTTGTTGAAAAACTTGTTTTAACAAATAGACAGAAACACGAATAAATGAAATGCTATTTCTCTTGTATCTGAGGAAAGAGGACATAATATAACGAACCAAAGATCTTACACAACAGCGCAGAATATTATATGAACTTTGTTATGATGCAAAATAAATAAATCAGGAAAATTAAGTGTTGCGTTGAAAGTTTAGTATATAAGCGACACAGAGAAAAAAAGAGCAGCTTACGGAATTAAAAATACTTTGTTGACGCGTTTGATCAGTCTTAATGAAATGACTAGGTTTCAGCTATTTCGTATATGCTGGTTCTTTCCTTTTTTCTAACGCTTCTTTTTCTCGCATTATGTTGGAACATTTTGTGGTTTTATACAGAAAAAAACTCGTGTAATGCTAACCTTTCGGACAGTGACCGCCATAAATATTTAGACCACACTTTGAGATCAGCGAAACAAACATTGTTGCTAGCGAGAGTACTGAAATTTAGCGTGTTGATTTCTATAAGCAAACAATTAGAAATAAAGAAATCAAAAGTAAAATTCTTTAATAATGGAAAATACTTTTTGTATGTTGTATTAAGTTAAACGTGTGTCAAACAAGAGTAAGAAAGCAGTTTTTTTTCGGGAATAAGCTTGATGACTTGTGAATTTGTGATTGAAAAATTGAACTTGTTTAAAACATGTGCGTGCTTTTTAATTTTTCTGGTACGTGAAACCAATGTTTTGCTGTGAATTTTATGTGGGTTCAAATAAAAGATTTTGTTTATGTTTCAAATAGTTCTGGGAAGTAAAAACTGCCGATTTTCATTTGTTGTTGAGTATATTTGATTACTTTATTGAAGTTACGGAGAAATTGATAATGAATTCATTTCTTTATAAAAATGGCACACACGGCGTAGCTCACCTTTTAAATGGAATGGGAGCACACGCAACTTTTCGGGCTGTTCAACGGAAACCGGTCCAGCTTTTAAACTTCAACTATGTTCATTCATAGACTGATTAGTAAGTCTTTCCTCTTGATTCATTGTGTTATGTTTTTGTGAAATATTTATTTATAAAAGCAAACTTAAGAAAAGCATCAATACTGTTCTCGTTGATTACATGTACCTACAGGAGCATGTAAGTCCAGACCTGCGAAAAAATATAAGATGAGAATTTTTCGAAAGTGTAAATGTGTGGTGCCGTCGTCTAACTACATTATAGGTGTTTTAAAAATGTGCGTCATCTTACCAAAATCTCTATGTTTTATACTCGATTGTTTTGATTTGATATCCTGATATCTGTAATTAAAATTAGTGTCCTTCCGCCAGGCTTCGAAAACTTAAAAACAAATCAAAGCTAGTTTTTGTTGATATTTTAATGAATCATCCCTGAAATGTAAATGACATGCTGTAAAAATCGAAATAAAGACGTTTTTAAGATAAAAATAAATTATGATAAATAATTAGTTCAAGCCGGTAGGCCGCCAGGCCGGTAGGCCGCCAGGCCGCTAGGCCGCCAGGCTTCGAATACTTAAAAAAATCAAAGCTAGTTTTTGTTGATATTTCACTTAATCATCCCTGAAATGTACATTGCATGCTGTAAAAGTCGATTTCAAGACATTTTTAAGATAAACATAAATTATGATAAATTTTAAGTTTAGGCCGCCAGGCCGCCAGGCCGCTAGGCCGCCAGGCTTCGAAAACTTAAAAAAAATCAAAGCTAGATTTTGTTGATATTTCACTTAATCATCCCTGAAATGTACATTGCATGCTGTAAAAATCGATTTCAAGACATTTTTAAGATAAACATAAATTATGATAAATTTTAAGTTTAGGCCGCTAGGCCGCCAGGCCGCCAGGCCGCTAGGCCGCCAGGCTTAGAAAACTTAAAAAAAAATCAAAGCTAGTTTTTGTTGATATTTCACTTAATTATCCCTGAAATGTACATTGCATGCTGTAAAAAATCGATTTCAAGACATTTTAAGATAAACATAAATTATGATAAATTTTAAGTTTAGGCCGCTAGGCCGCCAGGCCGCCAGGCCGTCAGGCTTCGAAAACAAAAAAAATCAAAGCTAGTTTTTGTTGATATTTCACTTAATTATCCCTGAAAAGTACATCGCATGCTGTAAAAAATCGATTTCAAGCCGTTTTAAAGATAAACATAAATTATGATAAATATTAAGTTTAGGCCGCTAGGCCGCCAGGCCGCCAGGCCGCTTACTTCACGCCGCCAGGCCGCTAGGCCGCCAGGCCGCTAACTTCACGCCGCCAGGCCGCTAACTTCACGCCGCCAGGCCGCTAGGCCGCCAGGCCGCTAACTTCACGCCGCCAGGCCGCTAGGCCGCCAGGCCGCTAACTTCACACATCTTAAATTTTGTCCATCCTTTAATACTATAAATTATGTCGATTATTTTACATAATAAATTATGTCCATTTTTTTCATATATTAAATTGTGTTCATTATTTCATTTAATAAATTATGTCCATAATTTCATATCATAAATATTCACATATTTTTGCCAAAAACTGTTCTATCAACCATCAAAACTTAAAGAATCATAGATGACACACTTTTGATTCCGAGTTAAATTCTCATATACATGACAAGCAGTGCCGGACAAAAGCGATAGTAACCATAACAATCAATTTGATTAATTAAATATATTTATGTTAAATCGAATGACGCGCTTTCATTTGCCATGAAAACCAACGGTAATTGAATAACACAATATGAGAAATGTGACGGACGTTACGACAAAAGAATGTTGTTAAACTGTGAAAAGCTGTTTATAAACATCTATACTCAACAAAAATAAAAAGTATCCACTTTTTATGCTTATATTCTCATTAACATATCTTCATTTAATCAGGTACGCTTTGAATGGTGTTCAATTGGTTAATCTCAGTTATTTTCAGTTTCTATTGTTCATAAACATAATCTTCCACACCAAGACCTAAGCAACGGCAAGTCGAATAACAATTAATAATGGATTACAAAACACTACATATTCAATTTAAAGGGAGGTAATTGGAAATTGTTGGACTTTCTAGCGTAGTTTATCGAGGACTACTTGTTTTATTGATGAATGTTTTATGATTTTTTTTATCACAAGAGGTGGAAAGATTGATTTAATTCAAACCAATGTGAATACTTCAAAGAATCACTGACATTTTCCTGGAACCCTCATTACAACAAAGGAAAGATAACTAAGTTATGGCTGCAGATTTTCAAGAACACTTTTTCTCTTTGCAATGATAACAGAAATGCAAAGTTGTCCACATACAGATTTCTCAGTTTTCGTTTTCAAATTTTACAAAATTTAAGATAGGAAAGTGGATACTTTTTATTTTTGTTGAGTATATATTGACGTAGGAAGTAGCGATATTTCGACTTATTGTATATTTTGTAAGGATGGGAAAGAGTACTCGTGTACCCAGATTCTTTTCTGATCGAGAACTCGGTTACTGTAAAATTTCATAGACCATAATTGATAACTTATCGAACATTCTGATTTATCTACATGTACCAGTCAAAATTCTTCATTTTGATAAAAAGATCAATGAAGTAAATGCTTGAGAATGATTATCAAGACAATACCATTCACATTATTAGCTAGTTCAGCGATGAACGTTTTCCGGCGGTTTGTCTCTGCTCCTGGTAGGGACACAAGCTTATCGAAATGAAATTTAACATTATTGATTTATTAAGGGCTTACTACACTCCTCCCAATCACGTTTATCGATAAAAAGAAAAATATCAAAATTTCAATAACGGCAAAACACCGTTCAATGTAACTTTGCACAAATTAATGTTACTAATGTATCTTTATTTTAAATATGGTGAGACACGTTAGAACAGTAAAGAAAAATAGCGAGATCTTAAAATTCCCTAAACTTGGGGGGGGGGTGTGATTAGCTCATAAGCAGCTACTGAATTCCAGAGGACCGTGAAAAAATTACAATAATTATGTATACATTAATTTAAGACAACATATATTGTTATGCATTTTATTGCATTATCCCTAATCGCGAAATCCCGTGCCAAGTGTAGATTGTCGCTGGGTTATATGCTACGGATACAGACATATAAGCAAGCATATGTTCTTTCTTTCGTCATCCAGGATACTACGCTGTTTTCTCGATTAGTGTAACCTAGAAACCGGGTAACCGGCTTTTCGGATAATCGTTCCCATACATACTTGTTTAAACTGGATTGAAGAAAATATTATTTAAAGGGTGTCGATGACTGAACATTATATCGCGTTAACGCAATATTAGCATTGGTGTTAAGTCAAAACAGAAGAAAATACGTTTTGCATCGGGCCTGTAAAAGACGTCACACAAATCAACACGTGTATCTAATAAATATTATAGTTACCGTACCATTTATTAATATATCTAGTCAAAAAGACATCAGGGTTTTGAAAGTGTTAGTAGGTCAATTTTCAAATGTGTGAACGTACAACAATCGAACTGCGAGGCAACTATAAACTGTGAATCACCGTCAACATTTATAAATAAATACATAATTATAGAAAAGAACTATTAATAATATTTAATTCCAAAGGCAGTGGTTGCAAGATACTATAAAGTTGTTGCTTTTAAGTTGATGTTACTAGATAACATTAGTTATCCAAAAAGAATCCGTTTTGAATGTTTTTTTTTTCCACTAGTGTATTGTCCTTAGGTAAAAAGCAAAGGTTCGATACGATATACTAAGAAAGACGAAATTCCTTTAAGGTTATAAGACTGCATTGACACCGGTTATGCCGGTATGATCGCGGCGTAGTGCCGTTCGCGAAGCGTATCAGATAAGCAAGGGTGGATGTACACATTTTCCGTGCCCCAATAGATATGTATTATAACTTTATAAGATGTACACTGAATTAATTCTGCAGTTAAACTCGACGGTTTGGAAACATTTGCTGTTAGAAATTAAAAATGCCTTTATTAATTTTACAGATCATGGCTTGAGAAAAACATTGGAAAATATTACATGTTAAAGGCTATACTTTGGCTTTGTGTTTTTCAAGGTCTGACAGTTTGTTCATATAACCAGTGTTCACAAAAATACACGAAATAGATAAAAAGGGGGTACTTTGAAAGTCGACGAACACGATAGATATGAAAATATTTCAAGCTCGGTTCGATCGAGACTCTTCATAGGCAGTAATGGAAATACATATTACTGCCTACGCCGCCTAGCTTAATAAGGATTTCAATTAATTATTTTAATGTAACGCCTGCAATTCGATAAACAAATAATAATTAAAAATAGACAGATACAAGTGGATTTGGACACGTTGGGGGAGAGTTCTATATTATGAAATAATTGATAAAACGATTTGGCACTACAGATAACAAACTATTCAGTTGTAAATCGTGCGGTAAATGAAAACAAAACTGACATTTGTAAACCATTTGTGACTATTTGAACATGTGGACTATTCTTTATTTTATTTTAGGTACGTTTCTGGAAAAGTTTAACCATTAACATTGTTTTTGGATTAGAAAGTTAATTCTTATGCTAGTATATTGTGTCGATGTGTTTTGAGTTCCAAATGAATAGTATACATGACCCCTTTACGCAGTGGTATTTTTAATACTTTCCCGATACTTTACATCTGTACCAAATCACAAATTACCAAAACAAACACATTTTATGCCGGTTCGATTATTATATTGACATTGACTGTCATATTTTGTTGTTTTTTATTAATTAAACGATACTAGTTGTCATATTATCATTCTAGATCATTTAGCCAATCGAAGATAATGCTTAATAGCTCAATTGCAAAACAGTAATTTTAGAAAACCCTTGTAATCAAAATATTTCCTTCAGTTTTAGCAGCAACACGTGCACAGCAATGCGATGACATTGATAGCTCAGCTTGTCAGCTAATGCATAGCAGTAGACCCAATCTGTGCTCCGATCAAACAATCGCTAAAACTGCATGTCCCAGATTCTGCAAGCTTTGTCGTAAGTTTTCTTTCCAACTGAAAAACAGTATGCAAATATGATGTGCACTCGCAGCATTTAACCGATGAAAGGTAACTTTTTCCAGCTCGTTGTAACTTTTATCATTTAAAAAAAGGAGTCCAGGACTTCCATAACAACTGTGTTTTAATACTTGCTGACAAGACTTTTAAACTAATGTTATTATTTGACTGTTCTATATTTAGACTAAAGAACTTAATATTTCGAAATCTTATACAACATATACTTTTTTATCTGAGTGCACATAAGAGACATGCTCACCCGTGTCCATGCAATCACTTTGGCTATACATTATTATTTATTTATGCCACACATAGCTTGTTTAACAGATCTATGGTTTAAATTATAATAATAAAACACAGAATTTTCCGCCCAGTCATTATTTAAGCTATAAAGTGGAATAAATGTTTTCCATACCCCGAAGTGGGAAACCGCTATTTTTAGAAAACAAATATACCGCATTTTTCCTTGTCCGTCTCCCTGGTCTAGTGGTTAAGGCATCCGCCTTGAGGGCGGGAGGTTGAAGGTTCGAATCCCACCAGGGGTTCGTTCTCATATGGCCGGTTGGTGAGCCGCCAGCTAGTTAAAGAATGGTTACCGTATGCCTACCTGCCTGGTGCCTGGCATTAAAAGAATAGGATTCGGGAGGTACAAGTGCAATAGAAAAAGTTGTCTCATGAGTCAGAAATGGCTGGCCCTTTCAATAGGGGTGACACTATAATAAACAAACACTTTACCTTTACCTGTACGATGCCCTACAAACAATTCAAAAATTGTACGACGCCCTACATTCAGAAATTATATGATGCATTACATTCAGAGATTGTTAGATGCCCTACATTCAAAAATTGTACGATGCCCTACATTCAGACATGGATGGCCATAATGCGTAAAAGAGATATATAGATATCTGGTGCTCTCCTGAATTTAAAGGAACCGAGCTTGCAATATTTTGATATTTGTCGTGTTCGATGGCTTTCAAAGTTCCCTTTTCATTAATTTCAATATAAAAGTAGCGTTGTTTGTGCTGTGTGGCGGCAGTAAAAAGTCTCCTCGTACATTCAATCAGTGATGTTATCAATTACGTCCTTTGAAGGTCGCTTAACACGATAATTATGTACTTTGTTAATAGTACTTCTAAAATTACCTTTTGTTTCAATATTTCGGCCAGTTTTGAGATGTGTGGTTTCAATTTCCCAACTAATATTGATTCGGATATTGTTCCATAACCCCCGAGGATATACTTCCTGTTGTTTTTTTTTTTTTTTTAATTTTGCCTTTGGCGTTGTCTGTGAAATGCAGGATTTATATGCTAAGATCCCCTGTCTAAATTATATTCTGTTTAGTTCCGCCAGTTGTTTTCTCGTTTTGGGCAAACCCATTCTTTTATCTGGGGACCATGCGCCGCTGAACATGGAATGGTATTCATCTAAAAATACCGCACTGAAGATTCCATGTCTACCGTCATATGCATACCATCGTTTGGGATGGTCAAAATTGTACTGTTTATTGGTGTAAATATTGAGTTGCGCTCAACTTGGGGCTAGGTGGCGTGGGCAGTAATATGCATATCCATTACTTTCCATGAACAGGCTCAATCAAACCGAGCCTGCAGTATTTTCATATTTGTCGTGTTCGATGGCTTCCAAAGTTCCCTTTTCATCTATTTTAGAAAATAATGCAATTTTAGGGAAAATACATACATTGTTTGAACCTTTTCATCAGTTTCATTCACTGACTATATTTCAGCTATTGTAAACGCTACATATCTTTTCATTTAATATCAGCATAATAACTTTGTATTAACTACAGCTGTCAAATGCTACCACTGCAATGCTACCTTACTTGACTACCACATGTGCAGCACCACAGTGCTTTGCAAAGATGGAAAGGTATTATTTCGAAATTATTTAAGCAGTTATCGCTATGAATAGTTTGCTGATGATTTCATAAAGGCCTTATTAATTCATAGTTGGACAACAACAACAACAACAATAACACAATTTCTATAAGCAAATCTTCAACCGAATGACTTTAGCTAACAATGAACAGCATATTTTAAGACTAATATTATTATGATTATCGAAGATAAATAGTAATGGTTTAATCTTTTTTTCGCAAGAAGTATCCTTAGAGTAAAAACAAGGTAAGCACTATTGAAATTTGAAGGCGATATACCGTTATTGCACTAAGACGACTGTATAAGCAAGAAAAGTTTTTTTAAAGGTGTGCATGAAGAAAGAGCTCAAATCATTTATCGACGGGCATCATGAGTACGAGCTGAAATGTGAAGCAAAACAGGTTTGTATATTTTTTATGCCAGAATTCAAAACAGTGTAATATATTTTTACAATTATGATTAATATATAACATCATTTATAAATAACAATCACAAATGCAATCGATTAAATTAATTCTTCAATAATGGCAATTATTTCACTTTGACAGCGAATTAAATATACTCATAACTTAAAATGTTTAGAAGATTTTAACAACCATGTCAATGTACTCGTGCATTGAAATGTAGGCGATTTTAAAAATAAAGTATCCTTTCACGTCTTGTCCTTTTTTCTTAAGCTCTGTGACGGTGGCTCTGATCTGACGTTCACTTTTGGCAAACGTCATCTTCAAAAATCACGTGATCTGACTGTTACGTGCTGTGCGGACGACCTTTGTAATTATCCAGATAATTCTAACACACCACAAACAACCTCTAAGCCTTCTACGTCTACAGCTCACGGTATAAGTTTTACAAACATCAAATAAAAGTTTAATTTTATTTTTCTGACCGAATATTTAAATTTCCTTTATTTTAATTTCAATGCTATTGAAGTGTTTTAGTTTATTATAGAAATAACATAGCGTCGAACGCAGCAGCCCAGTCAATTACACAGACACCTGTTTAGAGGTGTTAATGAGCTGTAGAGTTTTCTATTTCCAGCAGCGGTTATTTCCCTTTACAATAAAAAATACCGTATAATAGGTTTTTTTCGCGAGCATAATATTTTCGCTATTTTCGCGACCAACGTGAATTCGCTAAAATTAAAAACGCTAAAATCTCCAAAAACTAAGAAAGCAATTTCTGTGAGCGCAAATTCGCTAAAATAACAACCGTGAAAATTAAAATTAAGTCAAAATCGCGAAAATTTTCGATCGCGAAAATAACCCATTATAAGGTAACCATTGCCAGTACACGAAAAAAAAGAGCTGAAATGGAGCAAATTCATTAAATACATCCTTTTTTTTTGTTTATATTTTAGTACTTCAATGGTATGCCATCTAAGAAATAAAGTCAATAGCAGATTCATTCAGAAACAAAAAATCTATAAAATAATTTTTTTGACAGAAAGAATTTCTACGGAAACCCGCTACTTCAGTGTTATGTTTATGATTAGATTGATCTGGATAGAGTAGCGTCAACTTGGAAATGTTCCATGTTCACATACCCTATCAAGAAACTAAATAACTGTTTATAATTGTGATAAATGTTGATAAATTTCGTCATGTAAGCTAATGTTTCTTGTAAACAGTCTAAACCATCGAGCTTTTCATTTCGTTTTTTTCTGCCTAAAAGAATATAATACCTTTTTATTTGTAAATGTTTACACTTTTAGTAAATTTATTCTTTATATTATTCCCATTTTGATTGCAGTGTGCTACAAAGATATTGTTTTCATGGTGGATCAGTCGGATTGATTCCAGGCGACCGAATATTCAGATGCCATTGGGGTCATCTTGGAGGTAGTCAAAAGACTAGACATAGGGTCCTCTGAAAACCTTGTCGCACTGTACGGCTTTGATCAGTCGGTTCATGACAGAATACCGCTCCAGCAGCACACAGACAAGACCAGCCTTCTCTCCGACCTTCACCATGAGCAGCACCAGCAACATCTTAGCGATCGACACCCCGACCTTTCTAACGCCATTGACGAACTTGTCAATCACATTCTTACAGGTAGAGAAGGCGACCGAACCAGCTACCCTGATGCAGTGGTCATAATCGGCGACTCAAGAACAGCCCAAAATGTTCATCTAACATTCAGTCAAAGTGAAGACCTTCTTCGGGCAAGCAAGGATGTTATTACATTGAATGCCATGGATTCTTCTTCGTTTGTCGGCAATTTCGATGCACTTGCTTCCGATCAGAATCATGTCATTCATGTAACAAATTTGCGAAGTCAAGAAGCAACCATTGTTGATAAATTGGTTGCACTGCTTCAGCAGTGTTAAGCTATTAAAATCAGGTTCTGTGTCAGATAAAATCATTACCTGGTTTTATTTATTGTATTTGGTCATTTAAAAACCTCAAAGAAATGTTCGTCGCTTGTCACTTGAAATTTTACATAAATGCTAAAATATAGCATTTTCTCTCTCGATACACCTTGAGACAATATTTAGTGACAATCTCCGCCAATAAAACTGACGTTATAATTTGAACTATATGACTTAACACTTAACAAAAAATCGCATATAAAATCAATATAAACAAAAACGAAAACCAATTAAAGTCCATAATGTTCGTTCCATTTTTCCAAACGTTATTCTCTAGTCTTTTTTATTTTTAAAAGCTCATATCTTATGACAAAACTGGAATTAAATTTTCGGCCTACATTCGATGTGTCTGATAGGAAGATTCCAGTTTTCCGTAAATTGGTTCGAGAAGCTGCAAATACTGTGACACTTTGGCAATGCCTTCGAAAACAACTGTTTAAGAAAGTGTTCGCTAGAGCGGACGATTATATTTTGCAAAAGCCATTGTTTTCAACAACTTTCAAGTAGATCATATGTGCGAATGCAGATAATATAACTGTATTTTTATCTTCCGAACTATTAACACAGCTGACAGGGAAGGAGGACCTAAAAAAATTGTGCTAGGCGGCGTGGGCAGTAATATACATTTCCATTACTGCCCATGAACAGGCTCAATCAAACCGAGCCGGCAGTATTTTCATAATTATCGTGTTCGGTGGCTTTCAAAGTTCCTTTTCATCTTTTTCTAATTAGCGAACATTCTCATTTAAAATATTGTCTTGTGAATCCTAGTGAGCGATACAATTACTTGCGCAAAATGTAACATAAGAAGGTAAAAACACATAATACACTCAAACAATAATGTGAATTTTCCCCGTTTGTGCTCCTTTGCAATAATTTCCCGCTTATAGCAATGTTTTAATATAATTAAATTTGCCTGCATTCATCTCCGCTTGGGTTCGTTATGAAACGGAAGTGTGTTAATGACGTCACGCCTCGGTGTTTTATCTCTCGCGAGACAACGAGATGTCAACAATGGCCGCTCTCATGCTACGCTCGAAAAAAACGATTATCGGCGTAATTAAAAGTAAGTTGTACAATTATCATATTCGTCGTCATCAATTGAATACGAAAATTGTATTATTCAAAATACATTTTAACATTTAAACAAAGGTTATAACCAGCCGAACGTATTCCTTTAATTTCCATTCTTCAATATAATCTTGTTTTACAATAAGATGTTCACTTAATCAATCCTTACAAACTGAATATCAGTCATTCAATACCATTTCAAATCCATAATTCAGCCAAATTTATTAGTTATTTTAAATTGTGTAAACATCCGGTATCGATTTCACAATTTCCCAAAATACTATGTAACGATTTAACACAACGAATCAATGGAACGGAAAGACAGCATGTCACTTACATGGACACCTGTGTTTTTCTCAGTAGGAAAACATTCCGATCGAATATTAAAAACAAACTTTTGATAGATTGCAACAAGGTCATTGTCACTAACAATGTTCACAGCCCATTACAAAATAAAGGAGAAAAGAATATCATCTACAATTTTTAGTTTTATTGACATTTCAAGTTTTTGACAAAGTTTTGTATAATTGGCATATATATTCAACATATTTATCATGTTAACATGTTTTGTTCTTGCACTAACAATATAACATAGCTTAACAATATATTTATACCACTGTATTCTTTAAAATTAATTTTATATCAAATTATTATGGATTATAGGCTTCTTAAAAGTTTTTGATACACCACACTTCATAAAACAATGATATACTTTCAACCCAAAGTTATCTAAATATGAACAATTGACCAAAAAGTTTTGAAAGTCTTCAATACCGTTACAATATTTACAGTTTGCAGAATTATAGACTTTCCAAGAATACAGGTTTTGATTTGTTGGAATTATTCTATGAATCGTTTTGTATTTATGCTGTTTGAATCGGTTGGCAACCAAAACTTCATTTAATATGTTATAGAATTATTTCCAATGAATTTCGTTCATAAAAAGGGTTTCCGGTAGATTCGACAGTCTTGAGTGCTACCCTATAATATATGCATGCTACCCTAGAATATAGTTCTTAGTTTCAAAAAGTAAGTCAATGCTACAGAGTGGTAAATTTTGTAATGCTGTGCAAAATGACAAAATTTATATTTGAAAAATATGGAATCAATTAATATTTGAAGAAATTTAACTCGTGGAACGTCAGACAAGATTTGAGTGATGAACGCGCATGAATACATGATGGCGGATCGCCATTTTGGATTCGACAACGTTCGGTGAAGACGAAAAATCCATCTTTATCAACTGAACAGTGAGTATTTATCGAGTTATTTTCGTGATGCAATGTTTTTAGAACACCTATGTTACATTTGAATGTATATTGACAATAGCATTTCCCTTTAGAAATAGAATTTTTCATGTGGAAAATGGAGGCTGATTCGATGGTTTACGAATGGTAACGTTACAAACTTATTGTAAAACTTTAAGTTTTAGATTCGAAAGACTATACCGCAGTAAACGTAATTTAGGCTCTTTGGGTGTTATTTAACGTTTGGCCTACGTCACTTAATTAATGCACTCTGCAAAATGAAAGTAGAAGTAGTAGTCTTAAAATAGACCGTTGCCGTTGTAAACACAACGAGTAGGACTAAGCAAAACTTTGTTCCCAAATCATAACCAGCTACATAGTTGACGTGGAGTTTTCTGAAGTAATGAATTTCAAAGAAATGAAAATCTAATGTTTTCAATAATTGCACCTTATATGAAGCAGACTTCCCGAAAGTTGCAGTGTTTTTTTCACTTTTTGGGAAAGGGGATCGCAGCCCTTTGGATGGGGAAAATTGCGACATGATTGTCGTGAACAAAGGAAAGAGGAAATATTTGAAATATACTTGCAGCCTGTCAAACACAACAAAATAAAAGGTTCACTGATTTTTTAATTCACAGAAAGTCAGTGGTCTACAGTGAAATGTCTCTTTCTCCCTCTGCAATTTTATCAATTATTCTTGTTCAACTTGTGTTCATATTGTAAAAATCTTATTAGCCATTGTTTAAATGTTCTTGATGGTAGTTTTATTTCTAATAATGTTTTGACATAATTATCTTGAAAATTGTGATTTTTAAAGTTTCTTCCATGTGCGAGGTATAGCTGTTCTTACTGATTGAATTTCAGCTATCCATTTTTTCTGTTATGAAAGAGACTTGTGTGTTCTTTTTTCTACCGAACGTAAATATGACATTATTAAAGCCTTTAACAACAACTAAATGTACAATAATGATTTATTTAATATAGATGATAACCACTTTACATCACCGGTTATTAAGATCCTTATGAACTACAACTACAACTTTATTAAGCAAACACTTCAGAAAAGCACGCAAATGTTTTTGATCTAAATATTTTTAATCTAATTTTGAAAATGGTTATGTCACTACTAAAGTATATGATAAAAGAGATAATGTTAAGTTTATTATAGTAAATTTTCCGTTCTTAGGCGGCGATGTTCCTCGTGCAACATCTTAAGGGGTTTATATCTCACAGCTTGATCTCTTTTAAAGAGCTTGTAATGATTTTAATAATTGCAAGGGGCATAATCTTTGCTTAACAGAAAAATCGTTTAAAACAAGGTTATCCGTATCAGAAATAAAGGAAAACCTCTTGCAAGTTGTATCGCCGATACCCAGATTTAATAAAAAAAAATACAGGTGGAGTTGAACATCACTTTTGCAACAAGGTATTTTACAACCAGTGTTTTTGGAGATTAAATTTATAAACTTAAGAAAATAAAAGGCTATGCTAATTTTTCGCCAAAAATAATGTAATGTTGAGTAAAATCAGCACGAAGACGATGACAGGGATAAAAGAAACAAATCGAGCTTTTAGGTTCTTTTAAGAAAAGATTTCCCCATAAACTTTCATAAACTCTTACATCCCTGCCACCGTCGTGCAACCAAAGAGGTAAGCATAATGATCAACTGTAGATGGTTTAATCACCAGGCCTGCAGATCGCTGTAAAATATCATGTTGGTAACCTTTCTTTTTAAATTTACAGATGGTTTTTACGAATAACCGGGAGAAATTAACATCGCCTTTTATCTTCTTAAGTTTATAAATTAAATCTCCATAAAAAACTGGCTGTGAAATTCCTTGTTGCAATAGTGATTTTAAACTGCAGCTGTATTTATGAATTGGATCTGGATATCGGCGATAAAACTTGCAAAAGGTTTTCCTTAATTTGTGATACCGATAACCTTGTTTTAAAAGTTTTTCTGTAATGCAAAGATTACGTTCATTGAAATCATTCACATCGTTGCAAGCTCTTGAAAAGCGAACAAGCTGTGAGATATAAACCCCGTAAGAAGTTGCACGAGGAACATCGCCGTCTAGAAACGGAAAATTTACTATATTAAAATTAAAATCATCTCTTTTATCATAAATTTTAGTAGTGACGTAACAATTTTCGATGGATAGATTTAAATCAAGGAAGTTTGCTTGCTTTTCTGAAGTGTTCGCTTTGTTAAGCTGTAGTTCTTTAGGATAAATCTTATTAACCAGTGATGGAAAATGGTTATTATCTATATTTAATAAATCATCAAGGTACCTCGAGGTGTTGTTAAAAGCTGTAATAATATCATCTTGATGTTCGGTAGAAAGAGATAACATGAAATCTCTTTCATAACAGTATAAAAACAGATCAGCAACAAGGGGTGCACAATTAGTACCCATTGGAATGCCTATTACTTGCTTATAAATAGAGGTACCAAATCTCAAATAAATATTATCCAATAAAAATGTGAGCGCCTGGATAAGGTCTTGACAGGTCCATGAAGTATAATTATCATAAGAACCATCTGTAAAGAATGCCCTATGTTCATTACAAGCAATAAATGTTTTATTTTCTCTAGCAAAAGTTTTTTCAATGAGACTGGTTAGCTTGTCTCTTATTAAATTATGAGGGAGAGAAGTATACAAGGTAGAAAAATCATATGTAGACAAACAGAACTCCTGAAAATTATTTGATTTAAGTTTCTTCAAAACGTCATTTGAATTTTTTATAGACCAAAATAAATTTTTGCCAGTAGTTTCAAAAACTTTTTCGCAATACCTAATTACATGTTCTTTTATAGCTGTAAGGCAAGATGTTAAGAGCACGGATAACTTTGTTGTAGTACAAGAACTAGAGTTAGCGATAAATCTTGCTTTGTACGGTGTTTTGTGCATTTTAGGCAACCAATACATAGTAGGTACTTTGTCTTGTTTAGGCTCAACACTGATTCTAAATTTAGTAATTTGTAGAGTGTGTGCAGTAACAATATCACTCTCAGATGAAGAAGTCAGTGTATAAGCATTAGTGCTATTAAGCTCTTCAGTTTGAACATTTATATAGTGTATACGTCACACTATAATAACATTATTTGAAGCCTTATCAGCAGGTGTTAAAACAAATTTGTTGTGAAAATCTTGAATACCTTTTTTCAAATGACGAAAGTTAAAACGAGGTCGAGGTGGTAGTAAAGCTATGTTTCTGTTATAGAAGGATATACGAGTGTCAATTATTTTGAATATTTGTTTTTTCCAGTTTGAAAGAGCATTAGGCTCAGCATGTTCTCGTTTACACCATTTATTGCAAAAAGAGTTTAAAGACTCTGCAATTTCCGCACGACAGGTATTAAAGTCGATGTCCGATGGAATTCTGTATTTTGGACCTTTTGAAATTAAATTGCGGATTCTAAAGTCTTTGATAACATTTAGAACCCCTGTAACGATATGACCGGCAGGTTGATAGCAAAATTTTGAATTAGAACAGTCTCAAGATAATGGTGTGTTTTCAACAATCTGTAAATCCGAGGTAATTTTGTTGTAATTGAAAATTGTGTTTCTAATAGGCTTGTTATATTTATAACAAACGATGGGTGTTTCAGTATTCTTGAAATAATTAGGTATAGCCGATTCAACAGTTTTATCTTTAAATATACTTGGAAGGTCAATAAAATCTATAAAGGGAAATTATTGGTAGATGAAAAACCCTTAATAATCTACATAATCAGCACCGTTAAACCTTTTCATGATAAGCCATACAGTATTGTTGAATTTAGACCCTGTGGAAAAACTGTTCCCAATTTATGAATCCTGTAAGTTTCCTTCATAAGTCTCTCCATATTCTTATGAACTTTATCAATACACATGAAACTAAAGTCATTTAGACTGTGATTATTTTGATTGAAATGGGAAGCAACCAGTGTAGAAAATGCAGCTATTGATTTCAAAACGGTGATTGTTCATACGCTTAGACACTTTTTGACTGGTCTGGCCAACATATTGCATATTGCATTTTTATAAGTTATTAAATAAGTTACATCTGAACTTGTACGATCAGTATTATGGTTTAATTTAAATTCTGTATGATACTGAGAGCTAGTGAAACTATCACTTTCAATGATGTTAGAGCAGTGAGAACATCTAGGACGGTTACATTTTACAGATGTATATTTAACATTGTTTTGAGGTTGAAAAGTTGTTTTTACAAGAATGTCCTTAATGTTCTTTGGGCGTTTGAAAGCCATGACGGGCTTGTATTTATGTAGTTCTCTAACAGCAGGATTATTAGATAGTTTTAATAAATCCCAGTACTTGTTGATTATAAAACCAAAAATCTAAGCCATGCATCTGGTTTATATCTACATCCATCCAAAAACATATGTTCCAGTTTACCCATAAATAAAGACGCATAGCACGGTGCGATTGGGCTACCCATGGCTGTACCCATTTTTTGAAGAAAATTATTACCATTGAATTGAAAGAAGTTGTTGTGTAATACTAAATTGACAAGTTTACATATATTATCAGTTGCAAGTCTGCCATTGTAACAACTAGTTTCCAAAAAATGTCTGCATGCTTCAATACCCTCTGCATGAGGGATATTGGTATACAATGAACTTACATCCAAAGTGACCAAATAAGTTTTTTTTATGTGTTAGCTTAAGAGTTTTAAGTCAAACCGAGCCTGCAGTATTTTCATATTTGTCGTGTTCGGTGGCTTTCAAAGTTCCCTTTTCATCTATTTCAATATCACAGTAGCGTTGTTTGTGCCGTGTGGCGGCTGTAAAAAGTCTCCCCGTACATTCAATCAGTGCTGTTATCAGTTACGTCCTTTGAAGGTCGGCTGAGCACGATACTTATGTACTATGTTTATGGTACTTCTAAAATTCCTTTTGTTTTAATATTTCGGCCAGTTTATAGATAGGTGGTTTCAATAGCCCAGCCAATATAGATTTGGATATTGTCCAATCACCCCCAAGAATATACTTCCTGGTTTTTAAATTTTGCCTTTGGCGTAGTCTGTGATATGCAGGATTTATATTCTAAGATCCCCTGTCAAAATTCTATTCTGTTTAGTTCCGCCCATTGTTTTCTCGTTTAGGGCAAACCCATTCTTTTATCTGGGGACCATACGCCGCTGAACATGGAATGGTATTCATCTGAAAATACCTCATTGAAGGTTCCATGTTCACCGCCATATGCATACCATCGTTTGGGATGGATCGAAATTGTACTATTTAATGGTGTAATTACTGAGTTGCGCTCAACCCGGGGCTAGGCGGCGTGGGCAGTAATAAGCATTCCCATTACTGCCCATGAACAGGCTCAATCAAACCGAGCCTGCAGTATTTTCATATTTGTCGTGTTCGGTGGCTTTCAAAGTTCCCTTTTCATCTATTTATGAATAAAATCACTAGTATCTTTAACATATGAAGCAAGTGTGAGGTTGGTGTACACTAGAACCTTATTTAAACCCCCAGTGGCAATTTGATTTGCCACTGACCGTTCCAAGGTGGTATCACCAAAGGTTCTCTTTTTCGTTAATTGTTTGTGGCGTCTTATTTGAATCGACATACTCATAACAAACATGCTCTCTCTTCCTCTATTCTTTTTTTCGCTGCGTGGGGAGGCTGTGTTTCGGAGTGTGGCGATTATTGATATGCATATTTCACGTTTAAAGCAACTTTAAAGTGTCTTCCGCCCATCTTTTCTTTTAAAGAATGTGCCGTAAAAAACCTTACCCCCACATACTTCTTTAATTCTGCCAAACAGACTGTTTTTATTCTACAACTGCTCAACTCGGAACAAGGAGTTTTTATCCATGCACTGAGCTTCCATGATACGATTTTATATTATATATACTGTACACAAGCAAAATGAATTTTTTTTTCAAACAAAAGTTATTAATAGTTATTAAGGAATTTCATTCATACACCAATAAAAGCCATAAAACACTTCAAACAAAGAAAAATAACAGGCACACAAAACAACAAAATACTACTGAAGCGATGTGTTTGAATCAAGTAATCAATATAAACCATTTGAAATATTGTCAATTAGCAAATAATAGTTGGGGTAACAGGAGCAATTGCAAACTTCTTTACTGGGGATGGTGATGATGGAAATTACGTGCAGTGTGTGCCCCTTAAGTGCATTGAGGAAGCTATGTTAATGAAAGTAAATCAAACAAAACATCCGCAATTCTCGTTTAAAGTACACATTTCCTAGAAGCAACACTTTCGTAACATTTACAGCTTCGAGTGGTTAGATGAATCTTATTATCTAACTGGGCCACATAGTTGATCAGTTTCGGAAATGTTTCTTATCTTAAGTTATTCACATGGTTTATCTTTTTGATTAAGGATGTTTGAATCAAGTGTTAATTGATTTATAAATTTATCTTTGTATTTAAGTTACTTCGTTCTCAATATCTTTTTGATTTTGATAAAAGTTATTTTATGACAACCAAGGCTGACGATATAATTTGTAGTCATGCACTTACAGATAATCCTTCAAATCACATGTGTATCTTATTTCAACAAAAAAGTTTCATAAAGTTTGAATGGTTCCCTATTATTTTATCATGCACCTTAACTTAAAGTTAAAACTTCTATACCCGGTGAGAGATAATTGTGTTGCATACCGTCAAATTGCTTGCACAATGTTAAAATCAGACTTGTCATTCTAGCAATCCCTCAATCCGACTTAATACTTTCTGGCAGCCAATATAACTAATACAAAGACCTATCAATAACAAACTTTTTAAAAAAATATATTTCACTTCATTTAATAAAGTTAAATCAAAGTACTGAAAGTACAGAAAACCAGCGAAGCGATTTTGCTTATTGAGAATAACCAAAGCCATGATTCTCATACATGTATCCATTTACGAAAAAGCAAAAAAACTTGGTTCACTTGCAAAGAACTTCCTCTTGTCTAAATGATAGTGGAAATAAGGGTTTCCATGTTTTATCTGGATGAAGGCTTCTGTTAACCCTTTACTCCATAGATATATAGAATATTAGGTTACTGTCTTACCAAGCTTGAATTTATTAGGCGAGTCGGAGAAAAATATACAGGGCGAGGCTCTGCCGAGCCCTGTATATTTTTCGGAAACGAGCCTAATAAATTCAAGCTTGGTATGACAGTAACCTAATATTATATTTATCCTACCACCACTACCTATTTTTCTCTTTTTTTCACTTGAAAGAGATTTTTCCTTGATTTTAAAAAGAATGAACATCTGTTGTTGGCGTATGAATACATCTATCCTGGAGACAATATTCTGTACAAAGTCGGACATATTGTTTAAATTGTTTTCACTTTTATAATGTGTAGAGAATACTGAAATATCAAAGAAATATGAGGGGTGTCTTTAAGAATTTGAAACATAAATAATTTTGCAAAAACCATTAGGAACAGTCGACAAACCTGTCATCATAAACAGCGGGTTTACGGGTCGTAGGATTCCAACATGTCCAATGCGCAACATCCAGTTTCTACTTTTTCCAGCTGATCAGTCTACTTGAAAAAAAAGCTAGTCTCTGTATTTCCTTGTCCAAAAGAATAGTCTTTATTTTTTCCTTTCTTCAAGACTTCAGTCAGTTGACATTTAACACCAGCAACAAAGCCATTTTCAGTTTTTATTTCGAAACCGAAATGGCCTAGACGCAGGCATTGAATCGGGATTTCTTATCTTCAAACATATAAATCCATCAGCACAGAAAAAGCAACAATTTAAACACATTTTAGTATAATCCAATCCAAAAATATGTCCGAAATTTATTACACACTTGTCATGCCGGAAGGAAGATTCTCGAAAATGACGTCAGTTTTAATTCAAGTCAAGTCAAGTAATATTTATTTAAAGTCGGAGGCATATAACACATAACACAAGCTCTGTAGAGCTTTTAATTATCGATAGAGGCTAGAACGGCCCCAGTTTCAAGCGGATTATAATACTAGACTCTCTCGTAGTACAAAAAGGACTCTCTGGTAGTGCAAATGGTTCCTTCTCTGTTTGGGAACTTGCAAAAAGAGTAGCATTAGTTCCAAGTCAAGTTTTAGCAAGTATTTTGTGTATCGGAAAACTAGGTCGAAAGTAGTTCCGGACATGCCCATATATGGACCTGACTAATAAAGCTTGGGTGTCCAATAAACCTCAAGTTTATTAGGCAGGCCGATTTTCGCAAAATAAATGGCTAGTGGTAGGATAAATTCCTTCATAGCTTGTGCGAACAGTTTAGATCCATATCAGCTGGCACATCTGTGCGATCTGATTAGGATTTAAACTGTTCGCTTTTATGATCATTTTTTTTCTGACCAGTAATCACAAATTTTAGATCCAGATCAGATGGCACTATTGTGCCAGCTGATCGGGACCTGAACTGGTAACCTATGTGATGAAAGGCGTATATATTGAGTAAAGGGTTTTAAGAAAAAAATTATAATAGTGAAATCTGTGTACTGACATCCCAAAGACATAATGAACACGAAAAAATGATATAAAAAGTGAGACCCCATCGATGGGAAAATTTATGCAGTTATTTGAAATAAGAAATATATAATTGTTTCCTTCATTGAAAAATCGCGGACACGGACAATGTTTGACCATTGTTGCACCGCACCGATCAAGTCCTAGAAATATGAACCGCACCGATTTTACATTTAATCAAACTGTCGTACAGATGAATTTGACCATTGATGCACCGCACAGGTTTTATCCTATCAACATGACGTAGGTAACAGGAAACTTGGGGACTACTTTACTTACTCTGATTACTCTGAAATGCGTAAATCGCCGTTTGCCAGTTGGTTTCATACCGATTTCAGAATTGTGATTAGTAAAACCAGCTTCGCTGGTTAAAAATATGGAAATAAAAAATTTCGACACTTAATTTGACAAAAAAACTTTGACATACTATAAAAAGTCATTTTTTTTTATCAAACTCAAACTATGACCATTGTGACAGACAGAAGGTTTACAGAACCAGCTTAAGCATCTGAAACTAAATTAACAATATAATTAAATATTGTCCAAAGTTGAAGTTTACCATGTATTTTTTTCTCACCATTTTGGGAATGAAGCTCGAGCTCTCCAGATCGAGAAAAAATATGTCATACAACTTACTTAACGATGTTTTCTATTAATATTTGATAAACTAGTCTACATATTAACCGTAACCACCCGCCCACACCACTCCCGTAAAAATGAATAGAGACTTAAATGTGATAATTATAACTGATTAAACGATTATTTTGTCTTGCTCATGATGGGCATTTACATTGAAATTCGGGTAATAAAGTGTTTTGCCATTAGGAGTGGGTAAGATGGCCGAGAATATACTTCATGAAGACCCAAATGCATGTTCTGTTGAATAAATAAAACTTATCATAAAGCAATTATTTATCTTAGGATACAACGGTCAGATGAGAATTTTTGAGCAGATATTGTGGAATAAATGCTTATGTTCAGCAAATATTTAAACTCGAAAGTAATGAGCTTAAGCCTCGTATCAACTTTAAGCCAATATTAAACACAAACACAACCAAAATACAATTTCGAACTGCATGTGTATCGATACATGTAATAGCCGCAAAAGGATCGACTAGTTATTTGGAAAACTAAACCTTGTATATATAGATGAATCATGATAATGTTAAAAGACAGGGATTTAATAATCGCATGCGCAGATGAATTTAATTTCTTGGATGTTTATTTATAATGACACATAATTGAATTTATTTTATTTTAATTCTAATGTGTGCGTTATGATTGTTCATAATGTAGTGTTCACTAAAGAGACAAAAATTTATTTAGAAGAAAGAGAAACATGGTAACACACAGTGTAGAGTGTTCATTACATTTTGTGACATTTCGGATGTTTTAAGGTAGAGATAGGACATTGATTTAGTTTGCTCAACAAATTTGTTTGTTACAATATTATTGAATCACGCGATGTATAAGATTTTTTTAAGATATAGTACTTGCCGGCGAAGGAAATCATTATGGGTATGTCTGTCTGTCTTTCCGTCCGTCCGTCCGTCCGTCATTTAATCTGTCTGTCTGTCTGTCTGTCTGTCTGTCTGTCTCTCTGTCTGTATTTATGTCTGTCTGTTTCTCGCTTTCTCCTTTCTCTGCCATTTACTACAAAAATCTGACTTTTTATCACGTGTGGCAAATAGTTAAAATTCACACCGTGTCTTCTGATCAGGATCTAAACTGTTCTCTTTTATATTTATTTTATTTATTAATTATTTATTTAACCAATAGGCGAACAGTGCAGATCAGGACTGAAGGTTATAAAACTGAGATTGGAAACCAGTCTCAAATCTCAAGCATCTGATTGGCTGAATTGGCGACCATATATATCATCACGTCTTCAACTTTTCGCACATGGTTTGCAAACAAAAATTTAAATTTATCACTGCTGCTGATTCCACCAAAAACGTTATCGTTGTTGGTACCCTATGACTGACTTCAAATATCATTATACTTCCGACAATGCAGCATAATGTGAGTCTCCTCAACACAATTACTCGTGCAAAACCTTCCCAGTCTGTCGTTCAGGTATACCTTCCTGTTTTCACCATGTGGGAGTATTCCACATCAGATTTGTGCCGTTATGGAACGTTAATACTTAGTCAAATCAATACCAATTGTTTGTAGTTACATTGTCCGAAACAGCAAGTATCTACGTCGTTTCACACTGTTTGTGAAACTGTTCCGGTAATGGTCACAACACCCCGCTAGATACATTTTTGATAAAAGTAATCATCAATGCAAATATTTATTTGTATTTTCTCTCTTTAAAATAATTTTAAACTCGTGTTATTCATATTGTGACTTCACTGGTTGCAAGAATACGTCAAAAGCAAGCTCAAACAGTAAACGCGAGAAATCCAGGAATTGCCTCAAATTGCAACCGAGTGACTTAAAGGCAGTATAACTAACATGTTTCCTAATCAATGAAAAATTCGTTTTTGCTGTTTTTGTTTCTAGTGAAATAAACAACTTCGAAAGAAAACACCGGATATACAACAACTTTGGATCAAATGACTTGATAATACCACTGGCCGCACAAGAACATTCTTTGACGAGAAGTACAAATTATTGGCTTGATGCTAACCGTTTGGGGTCTTGCTCAATAAAACAATACTCATATTCAAGCCATGGGAGTTATTCTAAGTTTATGCAGAAGAAAATATGAACACCAATATGAAGGTTTGTATCTGTTTTCCAAACTTGTGAGATAGATGTATAACTTGACACCCGTAGCTATCATTTCTGTTTGCACATGAATGTTTGGCCAATTTGAAAGTTGTTTTTCTTTCATCTTATTTCAAATAAATCAAATGAGCGTGTTATTTCCTTTGATAGCTCTTGTTGTTTTGAACCAACAAGCACACGTTTTTGAGGATGTAGATGCAAACTGCTGTTGGAACACCACTTTTCAAAACTATATTATTCTGGAGATTTACTTCAACATTTAGTAATTGATTCCTTCCTTTTACAGCATTGAATAGTTGGCATAAAGGTCAATATGCATCATATATAACTAAAACAAAAGATTATTGAAAAAATTAGATCCTCGAGGCGCACCAGTACGGTGGTACATTTAATTTAATAGAACTAACATTCACCATTTGGCTTCTGTTTGTAAGATAAGATCTGAAGAGTTTAACTCTCGAAGGCCTAACCTTTAACGAAATTAATAATACATAATCAACCAGATCAAATGCCTTACTTAGTTTCAAAAATACAGCTGGTCAAAGTGACCATCATCAACATATTTTGACCAAGTATCTAGGAAACATATAAGAGCTGTATGGCACGCATGAGATGTTCTGCACCCGGACTTGTTAACATGAAGAACGCCTGTTTATTTTGATATACGATTTTAATTGGCGTTCAACTATTTATGGAAGTGCTTGCAAGATAGAAATTGAATGCTAATTGTAAACGTCCTGTTCGCATCCACTCTTAAACTTAATCACCAGGATAATTGATAGCATCAGAGAAAATCCCTTATTTAATCAAGCTGTTTATTATACATGCAACTGCTAATGATAAATTAACAGCGCAAGATTTCAAAATAATTTCAAAAACTTCCAACTGAATAAATTCTATAGAAAAAATTATAAAAAGTAATTGTTATCTTATCGTCAATAATTTCTTTAATGGACAAGTGTGAGGTTGGTGCACTCTAGAACCTGGTTTAAACACCCAGTGACATCCTGACCAGTGTGAGGTTGGTGCACCTTAAACGGGGTTTAAACCCCAAGGCGGTAACCCTTCGGTATATTGTACTTAAAACTACATTCCTTATGGCATTCATTCCTTTCGCATATTATATCGCCATAAACATCGAATACAAGTCTCCTTCTGATTGCCAACCATTCTGGTTACATATGAAGTTGAGTCTATAAAGTTTTGTTTTCAGATTTGCAGCGGGAAGGTCGCAAGGACAAATCGGATGATCTAACGAGGGAATGTCGCCAGGAAAAACCAGAGCGGACTGTGTCGGCATCGGAAATTGATCTGACGCGGGAAGGTCGCCAAGGTTTTTCGGAAGAGACCGCGCCGGTATCGGAAGAAGCTCTAACTGGGGAATGTCGCCAGGAAAAACCAGAGCGGACTGCTCCGGCATCGGAAATTGATCTGATGCGAGAAAGTCTCCAAGATATAACAGAAGAGATAACAATGCCCTCAGAAGATGATAACATATACAAAGGTATTTATCGAGTTGTGTTATGTCTTTAAACGCTAGTAAATTGTTGTTGGATTGGTTTGAAAGGTCATAGTGCAGGTGGTAGCGTGATCAGAATGGTTGCTGGAAGGCAATGTCGCCAGGTTGTTCCGATAGTGCTAGTGGTCAGTTGGTTGCTGGGAGGGGTGAAACGATTTTGCAGTTAATAGTGTTAAAATTGGTTGCTGCAGGGCGATATTCTAGCGTTGTGCGATTTGTACTTGTAGTGTCATTAGGTAATTTGATTGATTCCTATAAACCGAACTTCCGGGTTGTTACGACAGCGTAGTCGGATTGTTTGCTGCCCGGTGATATTGCCCAGTTGTTGAGATGGCGAAGGTTTTTGAGTAGTCAGATTGGTTGTTGCAATGCAATGTTGACAGGTTGACGCGACAGTGCAACTACTATTATCACTGCTGAAAGGCGATGTTGATGAGTCGTTTCGATAGCGCAGTCAGATTAAATACAATGGGCAAGTAACTAAAAACACATATTGGTTGGTGCTATGGTGCAGGGTTTAGTATGTGATCGTGTGGTAGTAAAACTAGTGGGGTTATTCACAGTCAAATAAGTTTAGTAAATGTCATTAAAAATTGTTTCTTTTGCAGATCTTAACGATGACCTCATCAATTATTATCGAGAGAACGAGTCCATGATTCCAGCAGCCCCGCTGGTCGACGAACACAAAGTTGCTTTGGAAGATTTGTACGTAACGCCTCCCATGTGGGCTTACAACAATCCTTATCGTTTTGGACCGGATGATAAAAGACAAAAGGTGCAGCAAACTTCAGGAAATGAAGCCCCAAAACGACATAGAGCGACAGTCAGTAAACTATTTCTCAGTAAAGACAAGGTTCGATATCGAAAGATATACATAACGGCGAACGCTGGATTTGGGAAGACCTCGCTATCACAGGAGCTTACAATGACCTGGTGCCAAGTTCACTCACCTGTGACATTACTGACTGGGAAATATAATAATGCGGATTTAGAGGCGATGAAATACTTTGATCTTCTTTTTCTGCTTCATTTAAGGGACTATCAATCTGAATCCAAATGCAATCTCGATGATTTGGTTATGCAAATGGTTTCCGAAAATTTGCCAGGAGATGTGCGATACACAAAACAATTTCTACAAAAGCTGTTACGCACAAAGAAAGTCTTAATAATAGCTGACGGCCTTGACGAGTGGGCCCACCCGGACAAATGTAGAAAAACACCTGCAGTTCCTCACAACAACTATCCGGCCAGTTGCACGGTTCTTACCACGTCAAGGCCATGGAAGCTAGGAACTATTGGGCTGTCAGAACATAACATTGACCGGCATATTGAAATTTCGGAACTTGATGACGTAACACGTGACAAGCTTGAAACGAATGCAGTACGAATTCTTAATGAAAAAGATTTAAACTTAGCAGGAAAAGATATCACAGAGTTCAGGAAAGAAGTCAGCTCATTCGAAATTGGTGACATTATTTTTATACCTTATATTCTGCTTCAACTTATTTGCTTGTTCTTTGGTGGTCTTCCTATTGGTAAATCAAAATGTGAAATTTACAGTAGCATAACTGAATTTACACTTGAACGTGGTCTGAGCAAAAAGAACTTACCAGATTTACACATACGGTCAAATGATAAAGCTGCAGTTCCAAACTTTATGAAAAAGCACGAGGCATGTATAGTTTATATGAACCTTATCGTTAAGTTAGGAAAATTAGCATTTTTTACATTATTAAGCAAGAGAAAAGAATCATCTTTGACTTTTGATCGTAAAGTAGCATTACAGTACATGACTGAGAAAGAAATTGAGTTTTGTCTAAAAGTTGGACTTATATGTCAAACAAAAGACAATAGCATAATCGCAATAAAACAGTATAAAGTATTCTTCCAGCATAAGTCGGTGCAGGAATTCTTTTCCGCAATATACATAACTTCAGAATGGAAAGACGAAACTCTGCAATCAACTATTCTTGACTATTGTTCATCGCTTTCAAGTGTCTTAGAAATGTCTAATATGTTCGTTTTCGTCTACGGTATGAATCCAGACAAGAACATATTTATTTCCGAAAAGCTTCAGAAGGTTGTTGACATTGACGGTGCCACGTGCCGATATCGGACAGACAAGTATATGAATGTTTCTAACGAGGTTTATTATGACGATAGGAGAACAATGAAATCTTACCAGTCAATGCAAGTTCAGTGCTTTCAAGAAAGGGAGAGAAATGGAAAAAAATGTAGTTCGATCTATCTTCACGATATCCTTCTTGATGATGACAGCTTGACAGCGGGCGATTTAACAGCTTTGAAAACAATTATGTTCTTTAACAAAGGTAACGTGAAATCGCTACAAATATCATTTTGGAATGAGGAAGTAGCAGCCTTTATTCGGTCCCTGGATCTTGGTGTTTTTACCTCCCTGGAATCATTGAGAGTTGTACGATGTGACAAGGAACCAGAATGGCTGGGGAACATCCTTATTGCATCAGCCCCTAAATTGAATTGTCTGACACTAACAGGAACCTTATCAGGTTGTAATTCACTCTCAGATATCAGTATAAAGACGCTCAAAAAACTGAATGGCTTACAATCATTGTATCTTCGGGACGTTTCTCTGGCTCACAGTAACCTTGAAGATGTCTACGCAATTATTGGCCAGACCACAACATTGCAACAACTCAAGCTGGAGAGGATTAACTGTTCAGACCACAGGCATATGTATCCGTACCGTGACTGCTTGATTCCCATCAACCTTCATCGCCTGAACGAGCTGACGATGCTGGATCTTGATGGACCGTTTGGAGAGTTACACGTTAACCCCGCATTTCTGGAGAAGCTCAAGTTCAGGCCATGGGAGAAGATGACTACAAACGCCAGTACCTCACTTTGGAAAGATCTAATTGGAGCACCGGTCCTGACATCATTAGAACTGTACAAGATGGTATCCTGTCAGGCGATGATACAAGCTATTCCTGCATTAACCCAGATCAGAGATTTCAAACTTGAACGAGTCGATATCGGTGACGGAATACCACAGTTCTCGTCTGCAATGACTCAGCTACAACGTGTAGAACTACCCGAGGTGACGATGTCATATTCAGCATGGAAAGAACTGCTGCTCAGTGTCGTTAAAGTACCACAACCTGTCGTAGTGAAGTTATCCCGTTGTGAGGGACCTTCCAAAGAAGAGTGGAAGACAATTGTAAAAATGATCAAGTCAAGACCTGTATTATCACTAATTCAAGATTTAAGTGTTGGCATGTTTGGTGATGCATCACTAACTTTCAAGAAACTAGCACTGTCACCAAAAGATATCGAATAACCGGCAAACTGTTAAAAATATCAAATGAATGCGATAATGGAGGTATAAAGGAAGAGAAAGTCTCTTCATGTATTTTAAAATTCGGCAAAGTGACTTGGTACGGGTTCGTGTTTTCATGAAAATAACAATTCGATATTTTAGATCAAGATGTATATAGACCATGCATGTTTAAAGAAGAAAAGTTTAAAAATGTAAAAAAATCCATCCTGGATGTGAAAGGGATGAGTGTTGTATAGCGTAAATAGAAAAAACAACGTTATTTGATTTTAAAAATATAAATAATAAACTAATATAGATATGTAATATAAAGCACATAGCGTGAATATTTAAAAAACACATACTGACTTTTATATTTATTGGTTTAATTGTCGAGTAAGATGGTCATGTACAATATTTTCTCGATTAAAACAGATGAAAAGGGAACTTTGAAAGAAAGCTAACACGAAAAAAATGAAAACTTTGACTGAGCCTGTTCATGGGCAGTAATGGAAATGCATATTACTGCCCACGCCGCCTAGCCCCGGGTTGAGCGCAACTCAATATTTACACGAAACAAAAATTACATTTTTGTTCCATTCCAAACGATGGTATGCATATTGCGTTAAACATGGAACCTTCAGTGCGATATTTTCAGATCAATACAATTTTATGTTAAATTAAATAGATTTTATCGGCAAGAAGTTTTACAGTTTTTATGCCGCAAAGTGGTTGAGTTTGATCACCTGAACAATATCTGCCAAAAGGTCATGTTTAGTTATATGAACAAGGTATCACTTGACTATGTATCCAACTTATGCTATATCATCATCTTAAAAATAACACACACAACAGTTGACAGTTTATGTGTACTTTGTGGCCGTTTGTAAATCTTTTGAAATTTTATTGCTGAAAACTTTATTTGCATAATTCTCTTGATATATATACATGCATTGATTGTGTAAAATAAGAACATATTGCTTGTATAAAAATATGATATTTCAAAAGTTAGTTTTTGATAATCCCCAAAACATCAAATGATAATCCCAATAACATCCACTGAGAAGCTCGTTTAAGACTTTGAAACCATTAAGTCAAGCAGACAATCGAAGTCTGCCCGAAGATTGCAAGTTGTTGAAACAGAACTACATGTATATAAGAAGCCACTAAAAGCCACAAAAAGTGCCATTTCCTTCGTTTCTTCCTCAGGTTGTCTCCTGAAAAAGTCCTGCACTGTAAGGGATTGGCTGGTTTTTGTAAAATATCAGATAAAAAGTAAATTATGTGTATCGGACAGAGAAAGCCTGAGAAAACACAGCCTCCCCATATACCCACAAAGCAGAGAGGACAAGAAAGCATGAACTTATAAAATGAAGTTTAAAATAAAACCACCACAAACAACTAATTACAAATAATGAAAACCTGAGAGGTCACCTCCTTGGAAAGATCAGTGGCAAAACAATTCGCAATTGGGGGTTAAAACAGGTTCTATCGATACGATACTGCTTTAAAGTTTGAACATGTTCATCACTTATTTGTTTGTTTTACGAAGCTTATTCATTCAAACTTAAAATGCACAAGCATTAATTTAAAATTTCAGCCGAATTTAAAAACGCGGATTTTTAATTGCGCGTTTAATATACTGTGTTTAATTATGCAGGGATTGGAAAATGTTTTGGAAATAGGCATCAGTCATTACAGATTTCTGAAACAGCACCACTTTTAACGCTGTTCGAACACGTTTCGACTTTAAATAGTTCAAGACTCTTTACTACATTTCCGCCAGGTACAGAGTTGTCTATAAGTTACTGAGTTAGTTATTTCAACACGCTTTACTGAAAACACATGACATGAACAGTAAATTTGGCAGTTCGTGATGTTTTAATATTTTAAGAACAAAATGGCTAATTACTAAACCATAACTTTTATTCAATTAATTTAAGACTGATTTGAGAAATGGCGGCATGTTGCAATTGTCTGATACTCTTTACTCAATAGTGCAAAATATTTTATCTTAAAATACACATCTTTTTTGAACACAAAAGGTTGAACAAATATGTAATGAGTAAACATCATAGTTTAATTATATGGGTAAAGACCGGGATTCGAACCTCTTCGGAGACAGCGCATTCTCACATGATATTTTACAGCGCTCCGCAGGCCTGATGATTAACCCATCTACAGTTGATCATTAGGCTTACCTCTTTGGTTGCACGACGGTGACAGGGGTTTAAGAGTTTATGAAGGTTTATGGGAAAATCTTTTCTTAACAGAACCTAGAACACACCCGTCAACCGGCAGAGCCAGGAGCGGACGGCACATCCAGGCGCAGACACGGTAAGTTTGTTCATACTTGACAGCGGTGTAAGTAATTATCATTTTCCCTAGTTTTGATTAACTCTTGGAAAGAAATATCGACTGATTTTAAAAGCCAAATGAATCCTGCACATATTCGTTGATTTCTAAAGTGGTAGAAGGGAGGGGATAATAAACATTTAATCGCGATTTAAATAGGGAAGTTTGTACTGAAGTTTATTTTGGCAGAAAATGGATTCGTTACCTACTTTACACCGTACACTCGCAAACAATTTTTCATTTACACTCCGTACATAACTTAGCTAGACACTGTACACAAGGCATGGCCGTTTTTCGCAAATGTGTTTTAGTTGCTCGAGTTGGTGAATGCCGGTTTTAATGCAAGTGGAAGAAAGTCTATTATTTTATAAATCCAGATTTAGAGACAGAAAATGCGTTTTGGGCTTCATCATTGGAAATTATCAACATACTTCGCAAATGTCAACAACTAGGCTACACTTCATCGCAAATTTAACCAAAACTAAAAACTAACCAACGTGCAGATAAAATTACATACTTCTAAAAACAAATTTAGCGTCATCAATTTTGGTTTGTTTACATAAATCGACGAAGAAATGATGGTAAAATAAGTTGAAACATTACCTGGGGTAATCTGGTCGCCATTTCAGCCAATCAGATGCTTGAGATTTGAGACTGATCTCAAAACATAGTTTTATGATCTTGGGCACAGGTCGTCAGCCATTCAACTTTCGTTTTCGGAACAGAACATATATAGTTTCTATAAAAGTTAAAATATCTCAGGAAATTAGAAGAAAAGTATTCCCAGAAGAAGTTCTATAACTTATGGTTAAATCTTTATTTGAAATCAAAGAAGAACGTTTTTTTCTTCCGTGGGAAGAGATATAGTGTACAGAGGTTGTCCAAATTATTAATGACGAAATGATGGCTAACCATGTTTTAAGGGCACAGACCGGTAAATAATTCAATTTTTAATGAAGTTCACAATTTAATTTCAAAATGCCGTCATAGTTTGAAGCCGTTAAAATGATCCAGTTGCAAACATATACTTAGGCTAGCGATAATTTAGTTAACTTATAATGGTTCATGCATTACAAGCTTACATAACTCCTCCAGAAATGATTTCTGTATACTTTATGACATGAACAGACATTCGGACGGACAATACTATCATTGTATCTTAACGAAATTTTATTATTGAGGACGTAGAATTGTGTCAAAACAATACATTAAACGATTTTCCGTACTCGATTATATGTGCTCCTGGCCCTCGCCAATAAATTCGATTTCTGCTCCATGGACCCGCCCATTTCTATACCCCAGCTCTATTCACCAATCCCTTGCGAATTTGTTAAAAGTCTGTTTGTGCTAATATTTCACATATTGCCAGGGGAATAATTACATTTTCCAATAGTGCTTACAGATTTATGCAGATTTTCAGATCTATGGAGCATTTTGCTATAAAACGCAAAACCAAGATTTCATCACAAACGTCCCTATTTAAATCGCGATAAAATGTTTATTGTCCCTTCTACCACTTGAGAATTCAACGAATATGTGCAGAATTCATTTGGCTTTTAAAATCAGCCGATATTTCTTTCCAAGAGTTAATCAAAACTAGGGAAAATGATGAAGTATGAAAACAACTTACCGTGTCTGTGCCTGGATGTGCCGTCCGCTCCTGGCTCTGCCGGTTGACGGGTGTGTAGAAGCTCGATTCGTTACTTTGAGTACCTACCCTTTGGCTTTAAAATGCTATTAGCTTCTGCACTATTTTTTGTTATTTTATAAAGTTTTTTCGGTGTATTTTACCTATTTTTATCAATATACATAATTGTGTATTGTCTTAGATTCAAAACATGTTTTATACCTAATTTTGTATCATGATATAATTGAGAATTGTAAAGGTAAAACTAACCTTTACTCTGTAATTCACCAAACAATTCTATTATTAGATGATCTCATCACTCTAAAGCTATCTATAAACAATAAATAAAGTGGCCGAAACCGAAAGTTGTAAACCGTGTTATCTTAAAGTTATCTGAATCATATTAAATCGTTATATTTATTTTATTTTTGAAGCATTATCTGTTATTATGTTACTTAACGCAGAATTTGGATAAAAACTACATGGAAGAAGAAAAGAAGTTCACCGAAAGCGTTCTTTATGAAGTTCTTTTAAGAAATTCAATGTCTCCGTCATTAACACAGGTAATTTTATTTCTCTACCTATGATGTGCCGAAAATTTCATACTCGATAAAAAGTCACAAAAACTCAATGATGAACGAACATTTTATTCGTTGAACGAATAGCCAAAGCCTAGGTTAACGGTTGTTGTTAAATAATAACACAAGCAAATGTTATCAAACATCGACTTAATTCAAAAGTGTCTTGTAACCCTGTTTTAGCTATTGGTTCCATGAGTTTACAATACATTAATTAAATTGTATAATTAATTAATTTTGTTAAAATCACGGTAAATATAAATGGCCTATTTAAACTTTTCTTATACGTCATGAAATTTACTATTTACTTTAATATTTAATAAAAACTAGACATCAGGAATGATGTTCATTTAATCATTGGCAATACTCCCTGGTCGAATCATTTTAAAACACAAACCAAAAGGAAAATCTATGGAGTTGGTAACAGTCTTGCGCATACAATGTATTTACTCGTATCTTCCTTAACAGTAATTCATAAGACAGACAGACGTAGTGACATAATGTTGTTGAAGTGTAACATACGGAAAAGAGGCAGCACATTTTCATTCGCCAAAGTACTTTTACCACGTATTTTACAACAACACAGAATTAAAGTTTTTTATCTGTAGATTTAAACTAATTAGATTAACTAGGGATGGGAATGAGAAATCGAGTCCGAGTACCCGAGTAGTTCATAAAGTATTCGAGTACCCGATTAAAAATGTAAACAAAAAGATCAAGCAATTTTTATAAAAGTTGTCTTCATGGAATCTTACAAATTGCCGACTGACAGTTAATTGTCAACACCTCGCACCTGGTTTCGAATAAACAAGATGACACTTAGGGGCACAAATATCCGATAATTGGCGCCTTATTGACGTTATTGTTTGATGCCGTAACACAGACATTATGCAATCATGAAAATTAGCACCTGAACATTTTAAGCACGACGCTTCTCTCGTCGGCGTTTTATTTGATTTTGTTTATTGAGTAATTATATTCAAATGCGATTGTTGCTTGTAAGTGTGCAAAACTGAAATAATATCTGATTGGAGACCAAACACCATTTTCACGATGTGTACATTTTGCGGTGATGTTCTAGTTTGTGACACGGGCTAATTAATGATTGTTTAGTTAAATGTTTTCAACGTTGATAATCTAAATGTAAATATCAATGAAGTATTTTTGATTCATTTGAATGTGTTGTATATCTTCTTGAGTGATCGATTATGACAGACAGTCTGGCATGATTATACCCGGTACGATCGTTAAAACTTATGGAAGCTGATATTAATTCCTCTTACGATAGAGAAAGGTTTCGAGTACCCAAGTACTCGATCGGAACAAGATCCTAGTATCCGAGTACCGATTTTGCTACTCGTTCCCATCCCTAGTATTAACCTTTTTTAATTGTGCAAGCTATTTTTTTAAATTTCTGTTTACCACGCATGTTCATAACATTAAAACTGTTTGCAGTATTTGAAAATAATCGGGATAGAACAGAAGTACTTTTATTTTGCTATCTATGGATAACGTTTTAACCAGAGTATATTTGTGATAATAATCGATCTTGTGTCATAAAATATAAATATAAACAGAGTGTCATACAAGAATCTAGTAAAAATATCGTAAACAGATATTGTCGTTGCATATCTATTTCATCAAAAAATAACTAAGCAGAAACAATCAGTAACAATTAGTAATCGTCTATTTATATTCTCCGACTTAAAATTATATAAAAATAGTTTTGTCGACGATATTTCATAGAATATATCAGTGCGTAGCTATTTTTTAAAGGATACAGGTCCCCGGCAGTTGGGTACATATATTGAGAAGTCAGAATCTGGTGTAGAAACCTCGGGGAAGCACTCATGACAGCGATTAAAACCTATAACCCATACTGCACATGATAGCGACTTGAGACTTAAAGTGTGGCAGTCAGTGCTTTTGAAGTATCTCCATTGAGTTATGTTTTGCACTTACCTGAAAAATATCTTTAAATTCATGTTGTTGCCGTCCGACTGAATTATTGTAAATGTGGAAATATATGAAATTGTATATGTGGAATTCCTACAATTAAGCATCCGATTGATTAAGTTAAAAATACTGAAACATGCATGTCAGGAATATCCACATTGAAAACACAGACACTTGTTTAGGGGTCCTTTGCTGGCCCTATATGCCTATAGAGCTATATAGGCCTATATATAGGCTTACAGGTCTCTAGATCCAAAAGTGGGCAATTTCAGGAAATAAACGGATGATCTACAGCTTGAGATACAACTACAATCACTTAAAACACAGTCTCCCTGCACTTCCAAAAGGCAGGAAAGAGAGCATGGGTTTATAAAAGGATTAATTTCAAATAAGACGCCACAAACAATTAACGAAAAGGAGAACAAAAAGCAGTACATTAAAAATTAAAATAATTAAATAACAACCGTACTTAAATTATGTTGTTGCCTGTGTTAGTATTCATATCGACTTCCCATGAGAATTTTTTGCATATATTATGTTTTTTTTTTATAATTCGCAGGTGTCAGTGAATGAATTGATAAACAGCAAAAAACCATCTCTTTCTGCTAACGGTACTTCGACGAATTCTACCACTATTCTGACGCTACGCGTTTCACTTTTGTTGGCGTTTATTTTAATAATAAAATTGCTTAAACCTACGCCGCTTTCTTTAACGACGTAAGAGGAATGGATGTCATGTTGAAGAATATCGAAACAGATGATAAAAAAGAACATCAAGCAACTGTAGGATTGTTTGTAAACGATAAAAAATCACAAGAGGTCTTTGGATTAACAAATAAACATTTCCTAGACCACGCAGACAATTATATTTATATAAAATCCCAAAACGGTAACAACCGGCTGTTAGGTGATCCTGTTCATAATACAACGCAGGAAAGCATGGATGTTGGAATATTTAGAATACAATCAGAATTAAAAGGCTATGTCAGTAATAAAACAGAGTCCACTTTGACGGAAAATAAATACTTGCTATTGCATGATGGGGAGATTAACGATTTATTTGGTAAAGCAGTTATAAAGTACACTCCAAATATGTGTTATTACCAACCCTTTCACAATGGGGCTTCTACAACTGGTATTATAGCTTCAGAAAGTGAACACAAAATAATTTTTGGAGAAGACTTTCCAAATGGGCAATTTTTGATAAAGACGATGGGCAAAGATACATTTTCGAGACCTGGCGAGAGCGGGACAGTTATAGCATTTAAAGTGGATCAAAGTGAGCCAAACCGTATTCTTGTTGGCATGATTTGCGGTGAAACGAAAGGGTACATAGTCTTTTTGCATCTTCAGAAAGTGTTCCAGTTGCTTAAGGACCTATTCGGAAAAGAACTAGAAATATACAATGTAAGACAACTGATACATGGCAAAAATTATGAAAATGCGGTTTCCGTTTCCTCAAAGTATACTGAAAGGATAAAGAAACGCAGGGTAACATTTGTTCCGATATATTAAGAACGCGTTCTCCAAATAAAGTGAAACTTTGTGTATTGAGTTATTAGGTCATGATACACCTTAACATGTGTCGAAAGTGAATAAAACTTGTCTCCACTGCCTCAGTGTAAACCGTCGTGGAGCATGAGCTTTCGAACCTGCCTATCCAATTGTTACCCTGCGTTTCTTTATCCTTTCAGTATATATTCCTTGTGGTGTAAGTATATTTACTAGGTGTTCTGCGTGCTCTGAAAGCATTTCAAAGACACCTGAACAGATAGCTACCTATAATTTTGATCTGGTCGAAAACACGTGTATGTTATTAAATTTGAAATTTGAGGAAGCCGATGTTGCAGAACTTGGTAAAGTACTAAATCTTAAACAGACTCTCAGTGATTTGGTTAATCATAGACATGACTTGGTAGCCTGTACAGTGTTTGAAAATGACAGAGCGGAATATGTAGCTGTTAAATGTGGAATGCTGGCTTGCGATTTAGTGATGAGAAAATAAAAGCAGAAAAACTCTTAAAAAAGGCATCGTTATCATTAACGAAATGCAAGACCCTTCAGTATCGTTTATTATGTGAACATATTACATATGTGACTTGGTACCAATTGGAATGTAAAACTAGTGAGTCGTTGAAACAGATGAAAACATTATTGGACGGAGCAATTGAAGAGTTCTCCACATTGAAGGACTTGAAGAGTTTTCCAAAGAATTCACTTGGTTATCTCTACAATGATTATTCGTGCCTGCATATTTTACATTATGATGACTTACGACGAAATCCAGAAAGAAATTTAGAACTAGAGAGTCTTTTTAGAAAAAGCGCTGTTGATAGAGCAATTGAAGGAAGTGCGGTATTTCGAAACGTACATGCAGAAGAGAAAACAACCGCCTCCCTTACTCGGTTAATACTTGTAGAGTGCCAAGTTGCATTTTCCTTGCTTGGATGTGGAGAAGATTTTATCGTTTTTGAGAATGAAATACCTCCAACTGATTTGGAGAAAGCAGAATTAATTCTTAACAATATAGATCGGGAAATTAAAGATTCAGCTGATGTACCATTGGTTCAAAGAGTCGACTATCTGGTGGCTTTGTGCGATTTACAATATAGGAAAGACAAACCAATAACAGCATTGAAGACAGCCCGTCTTTGTTTAAATGAACTTACAGATAAAAGTTATAAATCGGGACTGCATCGAATCCAGTGTCGGCTTAAGTATCTTGAACAGAAAGTTAACATTCTATAAATGTTTATGATGAGGATATGTAGTGATGCTGAATAATTCTTGAGCAAAATCGCTTAAATAGAGCTTTAATTTAACAATCTGTATAAATTATGTGTTGTGTTTTTATAAACAATTGGGTTAAAAGAAGCCATTCAAGTAAACTGTATAATCGTAATACTTTTATAAAAATAATGAGCCTTTTCAAGATCAGGCCTCGTTTAAAATTCGTTTCACGGCGAATACACACAACATATATATAGTATATACTTATATAATTTCTTACCAGTATTTGGTAGTAGTTAATATTTATCGCCAAGATAAATCGACAACCATACGGAGATCATATATCAAATTCTTCTTACAAAGAATATGTCTTTGGATGCCAATGGCAGCCGCATTTTTATTTATTGTGTTTAACCGTTTTTAAATTATTGGTTTGTTTTTCAAATATAAAAAAAATGATATGAAAAACGATTGTGTGATCTCCTATAATATTCAGTAAGATCATACCCCAGTGCTGACAGCATAAATGTTAAACTGTCATTTTCTTTCTTGAAAGAGCGAGTTGTCTTTGTCTTCATGTTATGAATGTGCAGTGGCAGGCATTGATCTGCTAGACGTTAGTCGGTGAGACTGTTCTGGAAACTTGTTTTGTTTTGATATAGTTCCTATAATTATATACACTACAAGCAAATAATCGGTTACCGATTTCGTTTAATGTTTGTTTACCGTTCAAAGACAATGTCCATCCGGTTCTCTTTCTCTTTTAAATGGTTGTGGTATCTGTTTTGAATGTTTTCATTTTATTATTAATGCTCTTGCGGTGGTGTGAGTGTGTGTGAGGGGGGGGGGGTTGTGTCTTCAGGATGTGGAATTCTTTTTTTTAAATAAAAAGTTGACGTTTAAAGCGAAAATGGTTCACGGAAGTTGTTAATCAATCTGAATATATTTACATTAAATACATAAATTGCTTTTTACTTGACCTTGAACGTTTTGGAAATAGCCGTCTACGGCTCATTGGAAGGCATGGCCATTAGAAATAAGAAATCGTAATTGTATAATATCTTTAAGTACGAATAAATTAATGAAAGTATTGTGGTACCGATATATTTTTCGAGTTTTGATGGCACACGGTATTAAACTTTGCACGAAACGAGCAGTACGATGCATCCTTTTTACGTTTACATCGTTTTTGTGAAAAATAAATTCTCCATTGGGGATAATTTATCGTGAAAATATCAATTTCTGTTGGTGACTCGTGAAATAAAATTAATGTATGCTGAAACAAACATCTGTTTCTTATGTTTTTTTTCAAAATATAAAAAAATGAAAGTTTAAAATATTATATCGGCATACAGTGTAAAAAGTGATATTGCAAAGAAAAAAAAACAGTGGAAATACAAGTTTTCATTCACTGGGAAAATTTTATTATGGAAAACATAATATTAATCCCTGGTTTCGTTCAGAAAGAACCAAATTAAAGATAACGACAAGATAATAAGTTTCTATTATCTGAGTTGGTCGTGTTATTTCGCAAGGGCGTAATGAGGTGAAGCATCTTTTAGCAAACATGTACATATTTTTCACTGGTATCAGCTACTTTACTGGAACATGTACGATATTTGTGTAATTTTGAATTGAAAAGTGATGTTTACACCAAAACAAACGAGATGTAGCGCTTATACATGTAATGTTAAGAAAGTATTAGTCAGACATTTCTCTTTTATTCTTGTTCTTGAATATAGGTTCTATATAAATATAAGGGAGAATAAATAAAAAGAGTGTTTTTGTTCACATACTTGAGCGAGTACTCTAAAATGGTGTGTATTTTAATTTTCGTTTGATGAAAACAATTTTCAAAAAAATTTTAGAGTTGCATATTTAAATGTTTATCTACAAAAAACAACCGGATAACATCTTCTTTGTATATTGTTTATTTTTGAGGTTCCGAATCTTGTCTGTCCTACTAATCTTCACATTGAATTTGAAATATTGTTAATAGTTACAATATAAAAACATCTTAAAATTCATGGATTGATGCTGTATGCAAAATAAATTCCTAGTACTTCTCGATTGCTTACAACTTTAAACACAGTTATTTCCAGTTCATTCGATTTCTTGGTAATACAAAGCGCGCCATAAGCAATATGACACCACTGAGAAATATTGCAGATCCCGTTGCTATATACGTATTCAGGTAGCTTTTCGAAACATCGTACATTAGACCTGAAAGAAAGACAGCACTGAATATTCATGTATTCAAATGTAATGGGCAACTCCTTGTGATACTGAACGACGTGTGTTTGTTTGGTAATCATGTACAACACGGACTTTGCCTTAAGAATTGAAAACACGCTCCTTGCAACAACAAAAAAGTAGTAGGGTTTTTTAGAAAGTTGAGTTCTTTTCAAATAAAAATTAGACCATATCATTGCAAACACTGAATAGTATGATGCATATATTATAAATAGCACACAACTCAAACCATAAAAACAAGTGAATTGTGTAGGGAAATGCATTTGCATTCATTCACAATACTGATGATCATATTTATAAGCTATAATAAGTACTCCAAATTGTTTGTCAAAATTCAAGCAAATACTTTTATTATACTGCATAAAATATATATGCAGGTTACTTTTTATTTTGACTGATGCATGGTTTTGCTTGAGCTTGGCCTCTATTTCTTAAACATTAAAATTACATTTTAAATGAAAGTTATACAAACAAAAGTGAAAATATTAAGCTTACAACATTTAATAAACCTTGGAAATCAGTTGAATTACAATGCAGTACCAGACACAACGAAAATACCCGTGTTGTTGATAGCACAAACAGTGATGTACAGTGGTATGCATTCTTATTTTATGGACATAGTTCACTTGAAATGCTTGATTTGGCGTTTGTTCGATTGAAGACAGATTGCAAACAGTCTGTTTCATATAATCTGATGAAAAGTACCTTTTAACATATAGAAAAATATGAATAACATAAACCTACTTAATACATTTTCCTCCGTTACTTTTCCTGTAGGATAACTTTTTTTGTTTATTTAGCATTGTAAATTCAGAAAAGTTTTATGAATTTAAATTTTTAGTTTGTTTATTAATACATATACGTACAATTACAGGTATGTAAGTACGTTACTGGTCTTACTGTAATTAGTACAGTGTTTATTATAAACCATGTGTTATAGGCACCTGCAGATTTCCTCCGTAACTGAACATTTGACACAAAGAAGCAATTGTTATGTTTGGAGCTTATCGTTTAAATGGTTTGATCCACATGTTTATGTCAGTGTATGAAGTTTGAATAAAATCCCTCCAGTATATTTGGAGTTATGCTCCGGACAAAATTTATCAAGTAAATATGATAAAGGGGAATAACTCTAAAAATAGGCAAGGTAGAGTTATGGTTCTTGCACACTTCACTACCTACCAATGTGCTCTGTCAGTGTATTTAGTTTGAATAAAATCCCTCCAGTAGTTTTGAAGTTTTTCTCCGGACAAAATTTATTCAGTAAATATGATAAAGGGGAATAACTCTAAAAATAGGCAAGGTAGAGTTATGGTTCTTGCACACTGCACTACCTACCAATGTGCTCTGTCAGTGTATGAAATTTGAATAAAATCCTTCCAGTAGTTTTGGACTTATGCTCCGGACAAAATTGTTTCGGACGGACAGACGGACGCACGGACGCACGGACGAAGGGCATTACTAATATCCCCCACGCCTTTAGCGGGGGGATAAAAAAATGGGGGGGGGGTGCTTATTATTTATATTAATTATTTTAATTCTTATATTATATTCTGAAGGATATTGGATTATAAATATGGATTCACTTATTTTTCCCAAATAATAACAGGGGGTGAGCATTTATTTGTAAGGGGCATTTTAAAGGACAAGTTTAGATGGGAAAATCCAGCCCTGGAGGAACTGTTTTTGGGGCGACAACAACCACAAAAGTACACTTTTCTCATGGGTTTGACTTTCCCATTCATAATAGATGCTTTTTTCTTCCTTATAATATATCCACCAATAAGGAGAGACAGGAAACACCAGATTAGTATAACTGGTCAGAAGAAAAAGATAACAAACCTGTGTTGGGTGTGCCTGGGATTCACACTTATCTTCTGGGCACTCAAGTCCTTTCACATTTCCATCACTAATCTGAACACTGAAGTATTCCCTCATACATTCATTACAATACACATGATCACAGTCAGAGAATAATGTGCAGTGTACGCCTGCCTTCTCACTGAAGCACACCTTGCACGTAAAACTTGACTTCTCAAACTGCCGGTACTTTTCTTGCTTGTTATACTCTAATATCACAGGCAGTAGTTCCCTTTGAGAGAAGATCTCCTGAATTGCTCTCTCATCAAAGTTTGACTCCTTTCTAGGACTGTTTACATGGGCAAGTTCTAATGGTGAGCAAAGTTTCAGGTAATCAAGCAGCTCATCTTGTAAGAATGTGTTCCACTGGAACAACACCACACTTCCCTTCACCTCATCCCAGATAGAATCTAACTTGTCACATAACTGGCTCAGCTAAAACAAACAAATAAAAGAAAAGCAATAATTATAGGTTGTGGTATATCAGATCCAGCATTTTAATAGGAGGACATTAGAAACATGTTAAAGACAAAATTGCATCCCCAAATGTCTTTGGTTGACTAGCAACTTTAAAATTAAATGTCCGGAAAAAAACGAGATATTATCTGTCAGTCTTAAAACTGCTGACTTCTAAACATCATAAGATTGTTAAACTTTATTCATATCTTGTTGAGTCAGGGCATTTGTATTTTAATATATTACTGTCTTTAGACCATGCTTTATTATCCTGAACTTCATCCATATCTTGTTGAGTCAGGGCTTTTTGTCTTTTAGTTTTACCGTATCTATATCCCTATTTTGTTGAGTTGGAATCTTTCTGTCTGGAACTTCATACATGTCCTGTTGAGACGGAATCTTTTTATTTTAAACTTCAACCCTATTTGTTGAGTCAGCACTCTTTGTATTTTAGTTTTACCTATCTTGTTTTTGAGATCTCTTTGAGTTGAAGTTCATCCCTTTCTTGTTGAGTAAGAATGTTTCTGTCTTGAACATTATCACTGTCTAGTTGAGTCAGGATCTTTTGGTCATAAGCTTCATTTTTGTCTTAAATGAGGACTTTTATCTTGAACATCAACCCTATCTTGTTAAGTCTGGGCTTTTTGTTTTATAACATGTGGAGATGGGCTGATATCACCGATGCATCAATGAAATTAGGAAATTGCCTTCACGATACAGTATTGCGATACAAGGCTGAGGTATCGATACAGGACAATACTATTATTATTCATGGAATAGTAATTTCTGCCTATATTGTTCACTTACATACCACCTACTTAACTGATCTATCTAACAGGTTTGATTTTTGTTTCAGTTTTATATATTAAAATTAAATGCATTCAAGTCACAGTGATGTTTTTGACTGAATAAAAATAATATTATTAAACTATAAACAGATATGTAGTTTTGTGGATATCAACTTAGTAAGGCGTAAATTAATTACATTGCATTTATTTTGTTTCAATGAAAATATTGCGATACTAAATCGCAATACAATTCAGATATTATGATAATATCGCAATATATTTTCATTAGGGATACCCAACTCTAATACATGTAACATCGTCACTGACTGTTGTGTCAGGGCTTCATGTCTTAACTTAATCCCCGAGTTGTTGAGTCAAAGCTTTTTGTCTCGAACCTTATCAATGTCTTGTTGTGTCAGGGACTTAAGCTATGAAACTTCCATTAACCCTTTCCTCCATAGACACACATTGATTGCATGGGCGAACAGTGTAGATCCAGATCACCTGGCACATCCGTGTTGTCTGATCAGGATCTGCACTGTTCACTTTTTGATTAATCAGGTTATTTCTGACCAAAATGCGACCAGTGCAATTCCTGATCAGACGGCATGGATGTGCCGGCTGATCTGGATCTACACTGGTCGCACATGCGTAAAAAGGCGTATATATGGAGGAAAGGGTTAAGTTAAGGAATTATTACCTGTTTCTTATTAAGCCATTTACATGACAGGGTGAACTGTGGCGGGTGACATGAAGGGTAGTCTTTGGGTAGCAGGAAGTTAAGTTGTACTGGAGGCAGATAGCGGATCTCATGAACTTCCGACTCACTCTTCTCTCCACTGCTGTCTACAAATGGTTAAAGTACCTAATATCAAGAAAATTGACAAGCCAGGTGCTTAAGACAAAATGGAATGAAAAAGAATCAGATCAGCAAAACTTCAGAATTTTTATGCTAAGCTAAAGAAAGTTCACATCATGTACAAATAAAACAGTCCCAAACAGACCAGTCGCCATTTCAGCCAATCGGATGCTTGAGATTTGAGACTGGTTTCCAATCTCAGTTTTATAATCTTTAGCCAAATCATCATTGAAAGAATTGTCATGCAAAAGCATTTCAAATATTACACATTTAACTAAAACAACAGAGTAAACCGTAAAATGTCGAAACATTATAACTCATTATAATGTTATTAATGCCCAGTAGTAATAAACATGTTGTTTTTTTTAAATTAAAGGTCATTATGTCCTATACAGAGGTAACAAGAGTGCCAAACTGACACAAAATACGCCCATCAAAATGCTGATCATCAAAGTTGCGTAACGATCCGATGAAAATTATTCGACTTGGAGAGCAGATACCGCTTATTCAGTTTTTGGACAATTCAAGGGCCATAATTCAGGAGTGCCTGGGGGGATTCGGCAGGTTATAGAACTTGGTCGAGATATTATGCCCACCAACATATTCACCAAGTTTGATAAAGATCGGATGAAAACTCTTTGACTTAGAGAGCGGAAACCATGTGGATGCCGCCCGCCCGCCCGCCCGCCCGCCGCAGGTGTTCCCATAATACGTCCCGTTTTTCAAATGGGCGTATAAAAAGGGGCATAACTCAAATAAGTGTATTTTGTTCTACAAATGTTATCTTCATCACATGTCTGTTGTCATAAGAAATATAATCTAAGTTTCAGAAATGGCACAGTTATAGCCAATATTCAGTTTTTTAACAAACAAATAACATTATCTTTTCTGTAACAACAAAAATGTTTGAAAGACACAAAATGTTTTACAAACTGTTAGGGTACCCAAATCAAACTCACTATGCAGTAATGGTACATGGATGTGAATAAAATAATCTCTACCTTGTTTATTTTTGACAATTTTTCACACAGAAGTTTTCTGGTAAAACAGGAAATGCGAGTAGCTCCCCACAGTGGAGTTCTCCTTCCTTGGTGACCTTGAGAATGTTGCCATTGATACTGGTCAGGGCCAGTAACTCATCCTCCTGTTCCTCCGGGTCAGTCATCCTGAATTACAATGACATTTTTTCTTCTGCACTATACTCATAAAAATCGAAGGATGAGAATAAAGTTATACAGTAAAACCACACCATAATTAGCACCACCCTGATAATTAAACCACTATTTCGTTATTTTCACTATTGCTGTTTTATTGCATGGGTGAACAGTGTAGATCTAGATCAGCTGGTTCATCTGTGCCATTTAACAGGATATATACTGTTCGCATTTGGTCAGTAATAACCTTATAAATCATAAAGCAAACAGCACAGATCCTGATCACGCTCAATGGATGGGCCAGCTTCTCTGGAACATTCTAGATCCGATCTAGAATGTTCACCAATTGGTAACAGCCACCATATTCCATGGAGCTAGGGGGTTCAAGACCATTACTTCTTTTACAAACTGTGGAAACGTCACTCATATTTCTTAGTTTTCAAATGGCACAGTGCTTAAACAATTACACCCTCAATAATACAAGTCGCCAAAATTAATGGTGAATGTAATTAAATAGAAAGAAAAGACTTTTTAAAATCATCCATAGTCATCCATTGTCACTACATCAATTTGTGGACCTGAAAGACAGTTTCCTACTGCTGAAATACTGGCTGAAGGTTATAAAACTGAGTTTGGAAACCAGTCTAAAATCTGAAGCATCTGATTGGCTGAAATGGCGACTGGTCCCCATTTCAGCCGATCAGATGCTTCAGATTTGATGTTGCCATTTCAGCCAATCAAATGCTTGAGATTTGAGACTGGTTTCCATGCTCAGTTTTATAACCTTGGGCAACTGTTGAGTATTGAACAAAAATATAAAGAAGAATTGAACTATAATAAAAGGACTATTGAACTATAATATAACCATCTGTGTTAAATTACTTTGTACATGTATTTCTTAAAATACTCAAATAATGAAATTTTGTATTCTGTATCTCATTGGTATTGCTATTTTTGTTTCACTGTAACTTATTGATTTACAGGTAACAAGATACAGCTGTGATTTTTCTGTCATTTATAACTCAGTTAAGCTGGAATTTTGAATGATGTTAGCAATGAATGGCTAATATCAAATATTGAAGTGTAAATTCATTATACAATATAATTAGCATGGGCAGCCAGTGTAGATCCAGATCAGGCGGCACATCTGTGCTAACTGATCAGGAACTACACTGTTCGCTTTTAGATTCATTAGGTTATTTCTGACCAAGATGCGACCAGTGCACATCCAGATCATACTGAACAGAATGTGAATCTACACTGGTCACACACACAAAACACATATATATGGTGTAAAGGTTAACTAAGCTGCGAATTAGAACTGAGTGAGTGTATGAAGCTGCTGTTATAAAGTACAAAACATAACTGGTGAAAAAATACATTTGTTACCTATTTCAAATGATCTAACGTCACCTTCTAGCGATGACAGTATAACTCCTTATTTCAATTCTTCATTGTACTTTACCTGACACATTATCGTCATATCATTAGGATATCATTACATTAACTAATTTAACACATTTAAGGAACTTTCCCCACATTTCTGTCGAAATGGAATACATCAGATAATAAGTATAAAATATTTATTTAATTAACATGTAGAACGACTAATCAATTACAACACCTTGATAAATAAGGTAAAACAATATAAATAAAACTTGAGAACTTAAAAAGACTTAGACTATCAAAAACCTCAAACGCACCATGATTAACCAGTGATAGGATGAACCTGAGAGTTTGATTATAGAATTATACATTACATGCGAACACGAATAGCCAGAGGGGGACCCGTACATGTATCTAAGATTATTAGATAGTAGTGACTACAGATAACAACAGAAACACTATACACACCATGATTGAGAAGCAAATGCGACCCGAGTCTTAAATTATTATTGGAGAGAAACACTGTATATTATATTATTATAGTAGTGAATGCCAACCTGGTCTCCCGGCAATGGAGTATTTTGTTTTGAAGTTCTTTAATTTTCCAACTTTTTATCTTGAGCAAGTCTACATCTCCCTCTGAATTAAAAATACAGACATCTGATTTAATGAAGTTGGAAAAATATAGACTGGCTCAAATAAAAAAAAATGTTATGATGTATAAAAAATAGATGCACAAAAAAAACTTTTTATGAGACAAGTGGCTAGTCTAAGTGAATGCTGTTTAGAATCAGTGTATTTAATTGATTTAAAAATAAGGAACTTCAAATATTATGTAAAATACAATTTTGCGTAGAAAATGCATAATAGTGAATAATTACAATGTGTAAAATACTCGTATTTGTATTTTGATCGTACCCAGGAACGCTAGATATATTTGTATTTAACGAAAAACTAAAACGCTTTCACATACTGCAGGCGTGGTGTATTTTGTAAAAACGTGGAATAGCCATATCCGGAATAGCCACATTCAGATAATAGAGCCTTTCCAATCTGCTTAAAAGCAAAGAGGAAAAAGAGCAGAAAATTTATAAAGTGAACAATTTGAAAATGACACTACAAACAACAATCAAAAGACCTCAAGGGATAACCGCCTTGAAACGCTCAGTGACAAAGCAAACTAAATCTTGCAACGCTACCTTCCACAAAATGACGATGTGATTTAACTCAAACTCACCACCTACTCAATACTTTGGCTTGCAAAACACACAAAACAAGAGCGAAAACAAGTATATGTATACATATTTTAACATAATAATCCTATGTGAAACGGCAATCAGAATGTCTACAAATGTTTTAAACAGTTCAATATAATATACTCAGAGGTTTTGAGACAGAATCAAAATAATTATCTAAGAACGATAACGCAATCACCAAACTTTTTAATAAATCGTTTGTAGAATAACAACCAGCGGAAAACATTTAATTGTTCACCGTTTCATTGAAGCATAAGTTTAGGTGGCAGAGACAGAGGATGTCAAGACGGTAGCGGTGGAGACAGATGTTATCAAAAATATATTGGAGGTATTATTGATACAATGTAATGTGATGGAAGAAATATAAGCATCGAATTTCGAAAGTCGTCACTTGACAATTATCATCACATAGCCTAATTGTTTTTGTGTGGACATGTTGGTATTCATACTGAAACAACATGTACAAGTAATAAGTTGAAACAAAGCGGCTAAAACGCTTATGTAGGAGGTAGACAGTGGAGTTTATGCAGTCATTTTTACTTCTTTTCCACAAAAAATATTTTAAATTAGTTAATATTTTAATTGATTAGCTGTTTCAATAATTTCAAATGTACATGATGCATGAAACACGATAAAAGAAGTATGTCGTTTGCCTGCAAAAATACAAGATATTTTGAACACAATTATTCGTTTCGTACAAATATACAAGTTACTTTGAATACTGTGCGAGATAGCCGAGTTTATTATACACCCATGAGTGATTAAAGCATAATGCAGCATTATTCCACAAAATTGATACATCTCGAAGATTAGCAATTCCGAATTGGATTATAAGTATCTTGCATGAGTGTGAGGTGAAGACGGAAAAATCTGTCACCGAGGAGGAACTGTTTTGCGGGAACGAGGCTCTGCGGGAAACCATGCAACTTGAAAAGATTCCCTAAAGAAGTTATTCACCACTGTATTAGCTGTATTAGCTCAACGAGATGAGAATTTGTATTGTGTGGGTCCCAGTACTATAAATGACTGTGGGCAGTCAGTTGTCTGTCATTTTGAAAACGGTTTTTACTTATAAATCAGAAAGTATGAATTGCATGTTTTATTGAAAGTTATGGAGCAATAGTTCAAATATCAAGCCAGTAATGCCCCAGTACGCAGTTGTATACTTAGAAAAGTTAAGAGTATTTTCATATATATTTGTAAGATTGGCTAAGAGGTTTTCCATTTTCCCATGGCAAAGGTGACCTGAATATACAACAAACTGATGTTTCACATGTACATCTTTAGCAATTTTATAAAAATTATGTATGAATTTTTTCTTATAACGATAAAATATGCAACAAATGAGGCATTTGTTTTGCATTTACGAATAACATAAAGATGATTTTATAATAAATTTAAAATGTGCCAGTAAAAAGCATTTTGACGGAACTTTCGTGGTCTTCAGTCGTCAAACGTTCCTTAGTTTCAAATGTTGGTGGGTTTTTTTAATTGTCAGGTGTCGGTGAACATGACGAAAACAAAATTGGTTGTAAAAAATTCAATTTCGATTGCCGCACGGGGATTACGCATAAAAAGCGTATGCCGACGTACATGACACAATACGAAAAACAAATGCGCAGTTTTTAAATATCATATTGATCATATTTAACAAAATGTCAAACTTTCTTTTAATTGTCATAATTTTACTTTAAGATATTCAACTTAAACAAGTGTGCACTTAGAAACTTTCGACAAGTGTATGTATGTAAACGTATAACTATTGATTTGTACGCAGTTGTAATTGGTATCATTTTCCTACTTAAAGTATCCTGTTTTATAACAAGTTGCCGGTCTCACAATTTCACACTTTAAGTGGTATTTTATTTCTTAATGGACTTGTATACTTCGTCCAACAATGCGTCACGGTGTAGTTTCTTGTCATTTCATCGAATTTGTAATTAACAGGCGATCATCAGAAGTAACAAAATACGTGTTCGGCATAAATAAACTCCTTAAACCACCTTATAAGTAATGAAATGAGTCCTGTAGTGCAATTCGACTAAAGAAAAGATAAAAATGCTGTATTTCTTATGGTAAAATGTAAATTTTAAAGTAACAGAATTCAAAAACTCTAATTGTTTAACCGTTTTCGATTTTAGTAAAACTTTGAAGGTTGTTAGTTAAAAAAAACTAATATTATGCTTTAGAAATTTTTTCTAGATGGAGCCTTTTGTGGGGACATCATATAAAACATACATAATTTGTAAATTTCATCTTTTATTTACAATTGCACAGCTGATTACTTGATTTATAATTCTCTTTATTTATATACATGTATCGATTGTGTAAACCATGAACATATTGCTTGTAAAACTAAGATTCTTCAAAAGTTAGCTTTAAATAATCCAAATAAAACATAATAAAAAAACTTTGATAAAAGAGTCCACGAAAGTCCTAAAAGCAAGTTCACCTCATTATATTTGTTCAGAATTAACAGTCATCTGCAATCGTCATCGCCCTGTGATAATAAATAAGCAAATTATCAAAATCTTCCTAACGGCAAAATGCAATTCAATATAACTTTGCTTTTTAAATAACTGTTATTCAATATGTATCTCTTTACATACTTTTCATTTAACAGTATTAAACTGCTCCAGCACCGTTTGCCCAGTAAAAATTTAAGGTCATGACGTTCGTCCATTTTCAAGGTGGTCCCGTCATCTAAGTCTATCATGAAGTTTGGTCAATCACGTTTGTCCATTATCGAGTATTCCCGTTGAAACTGATTCAAGGTTCAAGGATTTTTGTCCAGAATCAAGTACATCGTGTCATTGTCTCACAAACATAGTTATCTGCCTGTATGAATAAAGTTTTTCCTGACAACAAGTATGATATCTCATGATGTACGTGTTAATTTGTGTTTGTTTGCGGAACTTGTGTGTTACATGGAATTCAAATTCTAGTTTTATAAACCCATGTTGTCTGTTCCTCTCTGCTTTTTTGCTGTGTGTTGTGGTATTTTCTTTTAGTTATGGATGTTTCTGAAACACATACACTCACCCAAAGTTCTAATTGGTCATCCATTCTGTCTTTTTACAATATATGCTAGTTTCGTTTCTTCCCTATGACAGGAGAGGTTTTGAAAATAACTGTTTGTCTTGGAATCAATAAGTAAATATCTTTTTAATTCTTTATCGAGTGTTTTATTTAATGAATCTAATACCTTTTACGTAACCGCATGGTCAATGTTAGAAAGTCTTTAATTGCAAGGGAGGTAATTATAAAATTGGGTACTTTGAAGGGAATTTATTTTAACAAAAATGCTGCTGATTTTTAAAGTTTTATGTTTTTCCTTCTTATGAGGAGTCCTTTCTGTTTGCTTAACCTTAAAAGAAATGTAATGCATTTTTAGCAAAATGATAGATAACTCTAGCTTAAAACTGTTCCAAAGTCAATTGTTACAATACAAAAGCTTATATTGAAGACTGTTGTTGGCAACTTATCACACATTAAAAGATAAGATAATGTCTTTATAATGAAAAGTTACGGACAAAAGTGACCAATTAGAACTTTGGGTGAGTGAATTTTACTTTTTAAAAAACACTCCTTTGACAATTCTCGTCGCAAGTAAATGCATTCTACCGCATAAATCAAGGGAAATCGAGTAGTGGCAAAACAATATCTCATGCAGTTTTATTCTTTGATCATTGAAATAAACTGCTTTATTTAAATATAGATTATAAAGTTCAGACAGTATCGATTATGTAGCGGAAAAGATAAACCGCATTTTAACTAACCTAAATCTGTCTTCTTCTAGGAAGTAATTTCAGGTCCTAAAATGTAAAGAGGATAATTTCGAAACGACCACATTTATGATTTTATAAAAGTTTAACGTTTACAAAAGGGGTAGGTAAATTTTATTTTTCGAAAACACAGTTCATGAATTTAACTTTGGATTTCATTATGATCTCAATAAAGCATTATTTATATATACATGCGAGTATAAACCTGTTTATGAACCGGAGTATCTCGCGAGAGTGATCATTATATCTTAAAGCGGGACAAACCGCAAAGTGATATAAAATTCGCTGTGTTGAATATAAACGGAATAATCACAAAAATTAATTACAAACTTAATTTTGAAGAATTGAAAATAATATTCAGCATCAATAATATCGCGTGCTTTACGGAGACTTGGGGCAGTGAGTTACAGAATTTTGGTGTTAATAACTTAGAATTAAATTTTTGATTTAATTAATTCAAATAGAACTGAAAATTTGCGAACCGCGACCAGATTTTCAGGTAGTATTATTTTGTATGTCTGTAAGGAAATAAAAAGAAGCGGCCTTCAAAAGCAATATGGGTAAAAATGACAAAATATATATCCTGCGCAGACTTTAACTACATACAATTAACAGAAATAGTTTCTATAAAGTTCCTTTATTGATGTTTTGATTACTTGGTACACCTTAATATGTTGTTTAAAATAGCAAAATTATGCATTCAAAGTAGAATTTATACAGTCATCTAGTCTATGTATAATGTTTTGTATAAAGTCCTGAATAAAGCTAGAGAACAGGGGCTATGGCATGCGGCTAGCACAATAATTACTTAAACTATAGGTTTAACTGTTAAACCCATAGTGTAACAGACTTAAACCCAGGGTTTAACTGTTAAACATATAGTTTAAGAGAAAATTGTGCAGAATGTTACTTAAACTACAGGTTTATCAGCTTAAACCCTATGTTTAAGTGTTAATCCTATCGTTTAAGACTTAAATCTATAGGTTTAAGAGATTTTCGACAAAAGTTCATTAAACTATGGTATTAAGAGACTTAAATACATAGTTTTAAGTGAATATTCTTTAAACCTATAGATTGAACTCTTAAACCTATAGTTTAACAGCTAATCATATACTTTGAAGTTTAATAAGCACAATAATCCTCAAAATATGTTAACTATATAGTTAAGACTTTAAACTACGGGTTTAACTGTTAAACCTATGGTTAAAGAGGTATCCAATCATTTTTCGAGTTTGTAATCACGTGAGAAGTTGTTGTTGTTATTTAAGCGGAAGTAGCCGTATGTACCGGTATAACATATCGAGGGTTTTAAGGTTTTAGAACTGTAATATTTCCGCCAAACATCGACTTATGCCGTCACTAATTCGTTTTTTTCCGAACGCCGATTCGTACGTTTCCGGTTGATACTATTTTCCGTAAAAGGAGTCTACTCTTTAGGTGTTTTCCGCGATTATGACGTCATTAATAACTAAATCAAATAATAACAAAGTGCGGATATATAATTGATGTAAAGTAAAAAAAATATTTTCATAACAAATACTCAAAATAAGTCTATAGACGAACAACACTCAGTAATGAATAGAGGTTATATGAAAGTGACCATAGTTTGGTCAATCCTCCTTGGCGTAATGGTAACGCTCAGAATTCTTTATTTTGACGGACCCGGTTCAATCCTCGGGAGAGGAACCTTTTCCCCTTTTTCTTCTTTTTTTTTTAAATTATTGTGAGGAAATGTTTGGAGAAAATAGTATAATCCATAGGTTTAAAATTCGGAAATAATTGTTATTATTCTTCATCTTCATTTAGTAGCCATGAAAACTGAAATATTGTAATGATATTATTACAAAATACTGACTCTTTTATAATACAGCAACAGAATCACGATATTAAACTAAAATGATTATGGAATCTGTACTTTCATTAAGGAAAATGTTGCTATTTTATTGTTTCTATAATTGAACAGTAATTTTGTGATACTTGTCTTATAAAACTAATTTTATGTGTTTGCACGATGATTTTTTCCTTTAAAAGAATGCTTTGGTTGCTATGGTTACGGTTGCCAAAATTACTTTTTTGAGGTAAAATTTTAACCAGCATAGCTGATTGCTTGGGTATTTCTTGTTTTTCAAAAATTTTTGAGGAGGTATAAAAAATCACCATTCGTAAACCAAGCCCTTTGGTTTTTGTGGTTTTTAACCGTTTGGTCTGGGGCATAGGTACCTATTTTGTAGGCCAATAAAATGAAAACGAAGACGGTGAGGTGCTCTTTTTTTAATTATTTGATTCTATACACATTGCAGATAATTTTAATGTATAACACAATTATTTTACTGCATTAAACATGCACAAAAATCACAGATGAAAACTTGCTTAATTTTTGCAGATCGGAAAAATGTGCATTTCCGAAGATGGGGTACACTTTAAAAAAGTCAATGTATGAAGTGTTAGAAATAAATTCTAAACATAATGCTTGTTTTTTCCTGTTCAGATATGATGTCCTTAAACAATTAGCCTTTATTTTACAAAATTTTACAAGGTTTGAAAGAAATAGAGATGAATTTAGCTTCCAGTATGTTTGATTGTACAGCCCATTTTCCGAAACAGAGGGTCACCTTCTAAAATACTAAATTTCTCGAGTTACGCACGGTAAATGTTTTTTAAAACTCGTGTTTAGATGTCTAAATGGATGTACTTGGAAATGAAAACAACAAAATCTCAATCTGCAAAAGTGCATATTACAGTTCTAAAACCTTAAAATCTTGAAGAGGATGTGATTCATATTTTTGCTTTGTATCTAAGTGACAGTTGACTTTGACCGGTCTAGAGAGTATGTTACATTTTCCTCACGGATAATATCGTTTAAAACTCGCAAGGGCATTGAAAGGAATGCCACGGACAAGGAGAAACCAAGTTGATGAAGCGATTATGGATCATTTTGTGTGTTCAAAAAAAACTCAACAATATACTCCAGCAGTTTCTCTTTTTTCCTGAGTTTGGTTTTAACTTATTAAATCCATATTCATATAACAATACTATAATTAATCTGTAATATCAAAAGTTTATTGATAAACTTTTGATAAAAAGTTTATCAATCATAAATTAAACCTGTGGAAATAAATGCATGTAAATACGAGACATCGTTAAGAATAAAGGTAAAACACACTCCAAGATTTTGCGAAATTATTATTTAAAAAAATGAAATCCAAATAGGTAATATCGGATGTAAGTAATTTAGTAAAAGAATTGCAGAATATACAGCGTGCTACGTTGATTATTAAATAAGACTTTTTACGGTTTTACTTTCACAGTCTTAACATTTAAACTAAAAAAATTCCACAATTTAAGTCGATAATGGATTCCCGAATAATAACATTTTTCCTTAATGTAAAATGCCTTCTGATTTATTAAAAGTGCATAACTTTTGTTCTGTTTTGTACCTGTCTCATGTTGTTGTTGTTTTTTTACCCAAGAGGTAAAACAAATCAAAGTGGATGACCAGTGTATGTAATTGTTTCCTGCTTGATGGGGCACTTAATCCGGATGTCGACAATTAAACCACATTCATGTGCAATAAAACACCAGTCAACGTATAGTTAACACCTAAGGGCAGATTCTTTGTTTTAAAACCAATCAAAATAATACAGAAATGTAAATAGTTGTTGTAAAATAAAATGACTGTTAAGTTTATAAATCCGTTAAAGAAATAATGCAAAACGGCATTCAAACTGATTAATTTAATTCTGTCATATTAAAGTCAGAATATTATAATTATATGAATAAGTGCTGATTTTAATTCTGTAAATTTAGTGTTTTGACTTGATAGTTTCGAGAATACCGGTACTTTCTAACTGAATTAAAATTAACTATCATGTAAGGTTTCGCAAATTTTCTGAAATTCGGACTTATACATTTGTTTAGATTATTAAGCTTAATCTTAAGACAATTCGTTGTTGTTGTTGTTGTTTTCGCTGAGAAGAATCCATAATCCGAATTTGTGTTAGCTACCAGATGACAGGTGGGCAACTGTGGACACGTGTAAAAATGTAGATTCGAATCTTTCAATGATATCAAAAAACACCTGAGAGATATTCTCCGTTTGCCTTTACTTCAATCGGGTGTGAAATCTTAAACTTTTTAAGGACAAAAATACGCATCCTCCGAAAGATAAATGCATATAGACGACTTTAATAAAATCAGAATTTGTTTCGTTTCTGGCTGGACACGTTTAGGCTTCGGTGCCTTAAAATGAAAATTCTATTTCAATGAATATTACAACAGCAACAATAATAATTTTAAATTTTCGAAATTTATCAAATACACCCCTTGACATTCACAGCAAAAAAATTAACAAAACAAACAAATCAAATAATAATATTGAACATAAAACACAAAGCATTCATTAGGTCTAATCTCTATAACCCACTAAAATTATACATATGTTTTTTACGATTTGTTTTTTTTTTATTTTACAGCTGGAGTAAAATAGTTTTATTAAAATGCTTAAACTGTCACCATTCAACCGCAAAATAAGGTTAACCCCGGGAACGATTTTCAAATAAAAAATATTCTAACTTCACCCCCAAAACAGACTATCGCATCATAAGTTTTACAAAGAAAAACATATATCAGTTGAAAGATAAATTTGTCTTGTTTTTTTTTATCCGTTTGCACCTAAGCTTTTATTTCAATAGAAATAGTATAATTAATTCACTAAAACGGACAGATTTTCAACGATGTTCAATAGAATATATAGGAGGCTGAGACTGGTTAACTATAGCCTAAAAACAGAATATCGAAATATTTGAAATTTTATATGAAATAAATATATACATATAAAGCAAAGATTAAATTTTATGAAACTGTTTGCACCTAAGAATTGAGATGAGCAGGAGAAAAGTTATGCACGTGAATGTTACTGCCTTCTTTCTTCTATATAGCGAAAAATTCATTGATCGGATAACCCGGTGAGGTAGTTTTTGCAGTATGATCAACAACGTGTATTGGAAAGTGCGCGTTTTATGTCGATCCCTGATGTTTGTTGAACAGGATAATATTAAATTTCGTTATTGTAAATGACGACGTTTGCACGATGTGCTAAAATATCAAAGAGATTTTTTAACTTGGTAAAATTTTATTTGATCAGACGTCGGCAGTGCATAAGTATGATTTTTTCAGGTCCAAAGAAGTGAAATATCATGATCACGTCAAATCATTTTGTGTATCCAGTCTTTCCATCTATATTATATTTTTATGCCGCGACAAACTTACTGAGCCAGTACTGCCCTAACCAGAAGAAAACTTCGGGGCTTACTACATGGTTATTTGCTCATGGTGAGTCCCAATGTCTCCGACAAAAATAAACAAAAAAAGGATAAAATGCGCATAGCATTTCCTTTTGATTTGAATACGAATAAGTAAAACTGCAAAACTGTCCATATTCGGATACAACGAGTGTCTTAGCTTTCCTGTATCTTTCTAAGAGTATCTTTAGCAATAGAAACTCGTCGATTTGAAAACAAAGACAGAAACAATAGAATCTGTAAAAATTGTAATATGCATATGATTGAATCGGAATATCATTTCCTGTTAGTTTGTCCTTTCTATCGTGAATTACGATATAAATACTTTAAACCATATTATTGTCAGTGGCCAAATTTGAGAAAATTTGAAACATTAATGTCATCTAAATCCACTCGTGTCTTATTGAATTTAGCAAAATTTATATACTTCGCAAACAAGAAAAGAGATGAAAACATTCACAATTAAAATATCTGTAGTTTGCATGTGTGTTTAACTAAAAAATAATACTTTAATTAAAATCTGCCTCTGTAAACAAAAATAATCTATTGCAACCATAAAATGTATGGATTATTGTTTTTTCTTCACTGTTGTTTGTCACCTTAAACTTGCATATTTTGTGTAAGGCTATAAGCATTGTAAAATGTTTTATGCTGAATAAACTGTATTGTATTGTATTGTATTGTATCTTTCTAAGAAATCCTGTCCAAAATCAAATACTACAGTTCCAATTGTGTTGCCTTAAGAAATCAAGTATATACATGTTAATTTATAAATAAAAGTAATTCTGTCTTATCAACAACGCCATATAATCATTATTTTGCAAATGGCCGTTTACCTCCAGTATTTAACCATAAGCAGACGACAAATTTACCTTATCGACAAAGCTAATCACGTGTGAAACATCATGTGCGATTTCATTGGTTAAACGGCTTAATACTATAGTTTCTATTGGTTCGCTGTTAAACCTAAGGTTTAAGTGTTAAACATATAGTTTAAGTAATTAATGAGCAAACGGCACTTAAACCCATACTTTAAGACTTCTATTAACGGGTTTAAGTATTTAAATTTCTTAATTATTTAGTTTTAAGACAAAAATACGTAAAATGAAACTTATATCAATGGGATTTAACAATGTCGCGATTATGGATCCATTTTTTGTGTTGCAAAAAAAATTAAAACGTATACTTCCTGTGTTTTTGGTCACTATGCGTTTTTATTTCGATCCCTGATGTTTGTTGAACAGGATCATATTACATCAACGTTGTTTTATTTCCTTATTGTAAATGACGATGCTGTTTGCAGGACGTGCACAGCAAATATATTTGAGAATGCTAACCTTGTCAATGATAAAAATTATTTGATCGGACATCGACAGTGCATAATTGTGATTTTTATTCACGTCAAATCATTTTGTGTATCCAATCTATCCGTCAATATTATATTTTATGACGCGACAAACTTACAGACCCAGTACTGCCCAACCAGATGAAATCTGCCAATTCGGGGCTTACTACATTGTTATTTGCTCATGGTCGTAGGTCCCATCGTTTCCAACAAAAAACAACAACAACAACAACAATATAATAACAACAAAAAGATAAAATGCGTGTTAGCTTTCCTTCTGCTTGTGAATACGAATGAGAAAAACTGCAAAACTGTCCATATTCGGATAGGAAGGGTATCTTAGATTTCCTTTAAATTTCTATGAAATACTGTCCAAAATCCAAAACTACAGATCCAGTTTTATTCCATAATTAAAATAATTATATACAGGTCAATTTATATAAAAATGATTCTGTCTTATTCACTACGCCGTTTAAGCCTATTTTTACTTAATAATTATTATTTTGCAAATGGCCGTTTACCTCCAGTATTTAACCATAAGCAGACGACAAATTTACCTTATCAACAACGCTAATCACGTGTGAAATACCAAGAGCGATTTCAATGGTTGAACGGCTTAATACTATAGTTTCTATTGGTCCGCTGTTAAACCTAGGGTTTAAGTTTTAAACATATAGTTTAAGTAATTAATGTGCAAACGGCGCTTAAACCCATATTTTAAGACTTCTATCTACGGGTTAAAGAATTTAAATCTCTTAATCATATAGTTTTAAGACAAAAACACGAAAAATGAAACTTTAATCTATGGGATATAAGCAAAAAAGTTGAAACCAATGGTTTAAAGTTTTTATCTATAGGTTTAAGAGAAAACTGTGAAATGAAGTCTTAAACTACGGGTTTAACAGTTAAACCTATAGTTTAAGACCTTAATCTATATGTTTAAGAGAAATAAAGTTTAATCTATAGCTTTAAGAGTCTTAAACATAGGGTTTAACTGTTAAACATAGGTTTAACTGTTAAACATATAGTTTAAGATCTTAAACTATAGTTTTAATTCCGAAAAGTTGAAACTATAGGATTAAGACTCTTAAACCCTGGGTTTAAGTCTGTTAAACTATGGGTTTAACAGTTAAACCTATAGTTTAAATAATTATTGTGCTAACCGCATGCCATACAGGGGCAGCATAGAGAGTTTCTTATGTTTATTAGGGATTAAACAAGGGAAAGTTTTAGCCCTTTCTAGCTTAAGATTTACATGAATGGTTTAAAGGAAGAATTATACCTCAACGGTTTCATTGGTTTCATTACTTTTTGCTGACGACATTGTTTTATTGTAAAAAGAACTGATCTACAAAACGATTTTAAACATCATTGAAAAATATCGTAAACGATGAAAATTAATATCTACTATTGAGAAGAATAAATTTATGGTATTTGGCAAAGGGAGGTTACCAAGTAATCTTCGATTTACATGAACACAAGAATTAGTTAACAAGTCATGTTACTTGGTTATATTCTTCACCAGAGGAGGTTCGTTTATTGAAGCTGAAAACACATTTGTAGCTCAAGCCTTAAAGGCAGAATATAAAATGAAGAAATATTTATGGAGATTTACACATATTGGTGTTTACCATGAATGTTTTTGAAAAGTAAATGGTACCAATATTGAATAACATATTGTTTGATGGTAATGTCAGAATAATTTGTTTTGCAGATGTCCACAGGACATGATAAACAGACTGCTAGAGACAGGTAGGATAAATAATTATGCCCCCCTTCGAAGAAGCGGGGGTATATTGCTTTGCACATGTCGGTCGGTCGGTCGGTATGTCGGTCGGTATGTCGGTCCGTAGACCACATCTTGTCCGATCAATAACTAGACAACGCTTTGTGATACAGTCCTTATATTTGGTGTGGAGGTTGGTCATGACCAGTAGAAGACCCCTATTGATTTTGGGGTCAGTAGGTCAAAGGTCAAGGTCACAGTGGCCTTGACCACAAAAAACCTTGTCCGATCAATAACTAGACAACGCTTTGTGATACAGTCCTCATATTTGGTGTGGAGGTTGGTCATGACCAGTAGAAGACCCCTATTGATTTTGGGGTCAGTAGGTCAAAGGTCAAGGTCACAGTGGCCTTGACCACAAAAACCTTGTCCGATCAATAACTAGACAACGCTTTGTGATACAGTCCTCATATTTGGTGTGGAGGTTGGTCATGACCAGTAGAAGACCCCTATTGATTTTGGGGTCAGTAGGTCAAAGGTCAAGGTCACAGTGGCCTTGACCACAAAAACCTTGTCCGATCAATAACTAGACAACGCTTTGTGATACAGTCCTCATATTTGGTGTGGAGGTTGGTCATGACCAGTAGAAGACCCCTATTGATTTTGGGGTCAGTAGATCAAAGGTCAAGGTCACAGTGGCCTTGACCACAAAAACCTTGTCCGATCAATAACTAGACAACGCTTTGTGATACAGTCCTCATATTTGGTGTGGAGGTTGGTCATGACCAATAGAAGAACCCTATTGAATTTAGGATCAGTAGGTCAAAGGTCAAGGTCACAGTGGCCTTTGCATACAAAAACGTTGTCCGATCAATAACTAGACAACGCTTTGTGATACAGACCTCATATTTGGTGTGGAAGTTGGTCGTGACCAGTAGAAGACCCCTATTGGTTTTAGGGTCAGTAGGTCAAAGGTCAAGGTCACGGTGGCCTTGACAACAAAAAACCTTGTTCGATCAATAACTAGACAACGTTTTTATGTTTATTTGTATAATAAAATAAAATACTTCTCAGTGTAAAGTTGTGATTATTTTTCCCCATGACAATTTCAAGTAAAGATATATATTACTGATCCATAACATTAATTTTAAACTATTTCAATATATGCCGTGTCATAAATAGGCACTGATTATCACTCACTTGTGTTTATTAAATGCTTTGGTTTCGTATGGATGGTCACTAAAACCTGCACATTACCGGAATTGACATAACACTAGAGCTACTATATCTCCGCCAATAGCGAATATTTGATTTAAATTACAATAAAATCCTTTGTGTTAGACTAGGTTAATCTACACGCGCTTATGTTTGTCGAGGTAAATGTAATCCTCTCATTGGATGACCTGGTTATTGATATATAGGAGTTCCACCGTCTTGTAAATTGCTTTCATGACTGGTACCCTTCATTGCTAAAGCTTACAAAAGTCTCTAAATTTCCAAAAATTTAAATTCAATGCTAATAGATATCACTTGCACGTCAGGGGGGGGGGGCATTTGTGTTTGACAAACACCTCTTGTTATACTAGAGACAACTTATGCCAACATACAATTTGGTTTAAAGTTATTACTAGCATTAGATGTTTCGACATCGATTTCTCAGCTTATAGAAGTTTAGTGCAGGTTTCTGATGTTTTAACAATTGCTTGGAGAAATGGATACAGATACATGTACTAGGCGTTTGATCTGTGAAATAACTGAACGTATTATAGGTGTTACTTGAAAAATGCATTATTTAGAATAGGCATATACTCTATTTTATGTGATTGGCGCTCTCGCTAGGCGAAGCACAATGTCTATTTCTATTTGTAAGAATTACTGTTCGCTAGTTTCTAGTCACACGTGTATGCATCTAACTGAAATAAACATTTATCCTTCCCCGTGGCCGCTTTTTGAATACAATCGTTTTCCTTTAATCATTACATTGCTTGAATTGATGTTTAATTAGATGCGATAAACAATTTTGTGTGGGTCTTATTTTAGATCATTATTTTGTATAAAATTCTGCAAAAAGAGGGAAGCACTATGCTCTTTGATTTATGAAGTCATTCGGACTGTCTGGTGTATAAAGGGATGTAATATGAGTGTTGTCAGACAAGCATTGTAAACCTGGCGCTCTGGCGTACCCTTCAGAATGAACCCTTCATAATAAGCTCATTATTTCTGGGTGAAAACATTGTTTTCTTTACTGGAGGAAGGACGGAAAGATAGATAGACAGATCATACAGGCATCACAGTTTGGTTTAAGTTTCATGTGGTTTATAGAATTTATTCAAACGATTTATCTGGTTCTAAACTTGTGAAACAATCATTTAAGTCAAAAGATGGTTAGAAATAGACATTTACGGTATCGAAATAATACGGCCCAACAACAAAAAGGACGAGATACTTTGGCGCATAAGTCTGAATAAAAGTTATGTTCTGTTTACTAAACAGGAATACATTAAAACAAATACAACAATAACAATATAATACACTTAAATGCTTGATAGGAGCTCGAACTTTATTTCATCATACATATTCTAACAATTACATGTATAAATACGTTATAAATACGTTTTTGTGATTTCGTTTTATTACATAATGAAGGCCAGCAAAACATGACGGAAGCAATATCGCGTTTTCAATACCATTACCAGTCGGGACCAGTCGATTGGGTAAGAGTTCCCAAGAGGCGCTTCACCTTTGGAGAATGTTGGAGGTTTCTAGTGAAGTAATTGATAAAGCTAAAGAAGAGATAGACCGTCTTGGCCAAAAGAGCAACACTTGTCACGCTAGGATGTTGTTACTTATTTTAAAGGCACATTTACCGTACGCTTTAAACGAGCTACAATCAGTGAGTATTTTATAAACAACTTCGTATTTATGTGAAAACATCTTAGTGAATGATATCGCCATTAAATGCAACCATCCTACCATCGTTTGGGGTGGATCGAAACTGTAGTTTGTATTGGTGTAAATATTGAGTTGCTCTTATGACACACAGTTTACAAATAGATCAGAAACAATGTTTCCATATAAATGCCAATTATAACCTTAATTATAAGTTGGTAAAATATCAATATGATGTTCTTGAATAATGAGAGAAATTTAATATATTCTTTACTGAAATATGTTTTTAATAACAGTAAAATGCACAAATATTTAAAACAGAGAAATAAATATTTCATTTTCAGCTTGTGAATGATAAAGAAAAAAAGCGGAAAGAAATACAACGATACAAAGTTGCGTTTGATGAGAAAAACGCAGGTAATTTGTTAGAGAAAAAGATAAAAAATGGTCATTAGGTTGATTGAGAATTGTTGTTCTACAAAACTGAAATAGGCAATGGCCGTAATAGCAAATTTCAGAAACTACACACCCGCCCCTCGTCACATACGCATTCAAAAAGTGGAGAGAAAAAGAGAGCCTAGGTTTATTATATCATACATTTATTTTTCAAAAGTTTTAAAACACACCAAACATGAAACAAAAATGATAACCTAAGGGGTAGCCATCTTAAAACGTTTAACAACCGGAGGTTTAAACAAAGTTCTAGGGAGCAACTACCTCAATCTTGTCGCTACAGGTTCCAATTCGAACAAAAAGTACAATTTGGCCTTTGGAGTTTTCGATGTGATTTAAAAATCGAAAAGGAAACCAGTGGAAAAAGTTTGTAGCGTTACCAGTTTTTAATAAAGTGTTTTATGAAAAATAAGCAAAATACGTAGATGTAATATTGAACATACCCTTTAAAAAAGATCAAAATAAACTTATTAAAACCGAAAATAATTATTAGCTAATGTTAAATGCGATAACTCTAGGTTTATTGTTGTCAAAATGCAGTCTCGTAATCAAAACAGTTGTTTTTTTATGTATTTATTACCGCATAATTTTAAGTGGTGTATGTATATTTTTTTAATGTTATTTTAGAAAACAAAGCTCTTTTGAGAGAAAACGGTAATTTTCAACTGAGTTTAACTCAACATAATGAAAAACGTCGTCTTGAGTTTGACACAAGAACACACGCAGTTGAAGAAAAAGATGTCAATTTTGAAATGATGCGGTCAGAAAACAAACGGCTGATGGCAGAATTCGAGAAAGCAGAAAGAAATGCAAAGCAAATGCAAGAATCTGATCAGAGAGAATGTCGTTATTTACATGTCAACAAAACATCAGAAGAAGACTTGAAGAAAAAATATGAAGACGAAATGCAACATTTGCTTGTAATTACGCAAACACAAAAGGCAGAAATAACTAAATACAAAAGGGACTTTGATGAGCAACGTTATAAATTTGAATTAATGTTGCAAAGATTGTCCAATGATAAAAATGTGTTACAAGAAATTGTGAGAGAGCAAAAGCATAATGAAAAACAACATACAGAATACAAACAATCAGTGGACATCGAAATCTATTTTAAAGCTAAAAGGGATGTAGACAATCTTCTTGGTGAAAATTCAAAACTTAACGAAAATTTGGCTTTTGCAAATGAAATTTCAAAAATGAAAGAAGCTAGGTTCGAACAATTAAAAAAGAGATTAGAAACACTCGAGCAGGAAATAACTGATTTCCAACAAAATATTGCGACACAAAACGAAGCACAAGAAAGATATGAAGCTTATCTAAAGCAGAAAACTCACAAACTTCTTCAAGAAAACCAAACATTGAAGACAAGATTGGAGAACGAAACAGAAAACTTAAAACACCAAGTCAAACAGTGCGATCAACTTACTTTAAATGCGCAAGAACAAAGACGAAAACATGATGAACAAATAAAGAGCCTTCAATTGTCCTTTGAGAAACAACATTCTGAGAATAATAAACAACATCAACAGGAAGTGGAATTATTAGAACTGGAAATGAATAAATATAGAGAAGAACTTAACAAAAAGCATGAAACAAATCAATCCTTTTGTGAACTTCCAATATTATCTGATCAACTTGAAGCTGTAAATCAGACATTACGTGAAGACCTTGCACGCGAAAAGCAAGATGCAAAGACGAAAGAGGAAGAATCTAAACAAAGCTTCATTCAGATTAAGCAAACATGGGAAACTCGCGAAAAGAATCTTAAGCTACAACAGGAACAATATCCCCTACGACAAGAAAAGAGTAAACTATGCAAGCTTTTAAGTCCAGACGATGCAACAAATAAAGAAAAAGAGCATGATATTACAGTTTTGAATCTGCAACGGCTAGGAGAAAAACAATTAGAGAAAATAAACAACCTCGAAGCCGCTAAGAAAAAACAACGAAAACTTCATGAGGAAAATCAAGAACTTCGATGCAAACTGCTGAAACTGCTTCAAGAAAAAGAACAGATGACTTGTTCTGGGGAAAGTTATAGAAAACAAGAAGAAATCGTTAAATCAAGCTTAAAATTACGGATTCAAAATCTTGAAAATGAAGTGAACCATCTGCATAACGAAAAGAAGAAGATTTCTGAGGAATTATTACTGGAAAAAGACAATGCAAAAAAACAAAAGAAAGAACAGGAGAAAACATTTCAAGAATGTATAGAAAGACAAGAGCTGGAAATGAAAACTCTTAAAGCGGCTTTCGAAACACAACAGACCTTATATGAAAATCATCAAAAAGGAAAAGGTGAACAGGAATACTATAAACTACAAGAAACTTTAACACAGGTAAAAGAAAATGCGAAAACACAAGAAGAAGGATCGCAAAACTCGAAATTAGAAATTCAAACACCAAAGGAAATAATAGCGAGGCGGCAAACAAACGACCAGAAAATGAAAAATAATATGCAGCAACAAACCCTTCGCGAAGAAAGTGAAACCTTTCGAAAGCTGAACCTATTGCTAGACAATAGAGAACTTAAAGATGATTTGCGGTTAGAAAAAGACAATACTAAGAAACAAGCGAACACTAATCTTAAGATAATGCGAGAAATGCAACAGTTAAAGGTCAAACAAGAAGATACTGCCAGAATGTTGAAAAATGCTGAAGATATTCAGCGAACGATAAATGCTGAAAATCTTGATCTTAAAAATCAAGTAGACTCACTACGTCGCGAAAAGATAGAAAGGGAAAATGAGTTTGTTCAAGAAAAGGAAAATGCAAGAGAAAAAGAAAAAAATATAAAGTCGACTTTTAATGATAATATTCATAAATTAATGGAGGACAACGCAAAATTACAACAAGTTATTGATAAACAAAATAAAGAGATTGAAAAATTCATGGAAATGAACAAAACACTTCAGAATGATGCTAGACAACATATTACAGATACACGAGTCGTTGAAGGATATGTCGTTGACAAAGAATTACAGCAGCAGCTTGCAAACGTTAGGGAGCAACTGAAAAACACACAACAAGAGCTTGATCATACAAAATCTAGGTCTGGCGTTTAGTTTTTTTTTTGTCAAAAATAGTTTTTCTTCCCAGACAAATGTATTACCTACTTCCTACATATAGTAGTTGCAGAACAAGGAGAGTTAATTAAATGGAAAATTTATTGAAGTTATCAGAAGCAAAACATAATATGATTCTATGTTTTCATGTTTTAAAAATTCCAATGGAATTTATTGTTAAATGGTTTACGTTTATAGCACACATTTACTTATCATATAATTAAAACAAAACACAAATTGTGTAGCGAAATTAGCTATTTCACTAGATGTGTAATTACTAGTTGAAAACAAATGTATGTACTAGTTACAAGACATAAATTTTGTCTCTTTCATACTTGCTCGAAAATTCAAGCAAATGCTAGATACTAAGTCATAACAATAAAATTCAAGATCGTTATCAAATAGATCTAAATTCTTCAACGTAACAAATCAAATTATTAATATTGCTATATTAAAGTTTTGGTTAAAACAAAATATGTAATGAACACATAAAAAGTGTCTAAATATTTTTCAGACTAAACCCAGCTATGGGAGACAAAATAACTGACGACAAATCAAACATAGCTGACCTAAGCGATCCAAATCGCCCAACAAAAATTTCAGAACGTTACCAAGAATTGTACGACAACCAATGGACAGACGCTTTTGAAGTCGTTGACGGAACAATTGGCAATGAAGAAAAAACTATCGAAACATTGATGGCCATACTGCTAGTATGTTGAATTGTTGAAAAAGATTATTACTTATTAAAAACAAGGACCTTTGTGGTAAATTCTAGTCTCCAAAATTGCGAGTACTTTAATATATACTTAAAAACATTATTACATTACAGTATATTTATATACAAATATTGACTTATTTGTACATATTATTAAATAGGAGACAATGGCGTTCTGTAATACAGAGTCATCTCACCAAATGACAACAATAACAGAGACGTTATCAAAGGTATGGACTATATCTTCAATAGGCATCTCAGTCTCACACATTTGTGCATAAATGTTAAACTTTCACAAAGTAATTTTTTAATTTGAAAACAGCTTATTCCGATTTTTACAATTATTTCCCAAATTAAACAGTTTTTCTTCAAACTGTAGCTTCTGTATATTCAAAGGGGTAGTGAGAAATGTTTAATTTGGATGAAGGTATGCAGTTACCGCATTTTTAAACGGTAGAGCAAAGGGGATATTTCGGTGAAATTCTCATTTGATCATGCTTACCTACACAGTGGCTTTATCTCGGAAAGAAGTGTCAAAATATAACATTAATCTAGTCTGTCTATTTTAAAATCAACCTTCTAATGTTTTGGGCTATATTCTGCGTCTTCTGTCAGAAATTACAGTCTAAATTAAAACCATTCAAATAACTACAGTCGCCAGTTCAGTTGATACCTGTCATTTATTTATCTTCGATGAGTTAAACTATTATGACTAGCCTTTAAATTGTTATATGTGCTTACTTATTTAAAAGCAATTTAAAAATTAAATTGTTCAAAAATAAATCGCATGTTCCTCGAAAATTTAATTTAACGAAGGTAGACGCAAATCCTTTCTTTTTAATTAAGGATTGAATCGATATTTGATGGTTTTCATTTGGGTATGGAAAACAGTTGGGTTGTTTAAAGTGTGTGAAGCCCGAAGTGCTTCATGCATACTTTAAACAATCTGAAAATTATAAAAGCTCAGCTTGACATTTTTATCTGTGTTTTTCAGTTTGTTGGACAAACTGGACACCCTTCTAAACATATTTTGGCCTACAATATTCTTAAATTCGAAACAGTAGCATGATAAAAATATTTTATGTCAACATTTCAAACATTTGCTCAAAGTTTACAAGATGTTTCTATTTGACCCTTGTTAAATTATAAATAAAGATCATATTAAGTCGGACAACACTCATTTTTTGAAGCATAATTCAAGCACACTTCGTTTAAACCATAACATTTATCAGGATGACAACATTCTTAAAATTCCCGACTTCAACATTTTGAAATGCATGCAGTAGTACAAATGGCAATATAAAAAATGTTCGTTCGCACGTTCGTTGTTTTTGTTTGTTCATTCGTAATCTTCATTTCAATTTAAACAATCTGGCAACACGGTATGCTTTCAAGGCTGGTTCCCCTCGTTTTTTCCCTTTTCGTTATTTTTGAGGTTTGTCTTTTGAATTGGATCATTTTAAAAACCCATACTCTATTGTCCTCTCTTTTACTTGGCTGTGCGGAGAGGATATAATTTATGGTTGGCTATTGCTGATGTACATGTTTTAATATCTTTAATATTACAATAAAAACATTCCATTGTAAGGAACAGTCTAATACACGTTTCATTCTACATGAATTTGGGTCGTTTTCTGCCTGTTTTCAGTCCTCTCAAAATCTTTATGGATACAGAATATAAAGCAAACCAAAATATAATTTTCATCCTTAACTGAGTTCATGAGAGTTTCCATTATTACAATCCCAAGATGTTAATTTAATTTTTATCCAGACACATAGATAATTTTGTTTTCAGAGGAAAGAGCTTCCTGCAATCACAAAGGAGCTATTAAAGAACTTAAGGAAATCATCAGCGGAAAACTACGGAAAGGGATTATATCAGGTATCTTTCCTATTCAATTTGCAGCTAAGATTTTTGTGTCGCCTGCGATAGCAGGTACACATAGGGATCCTATTGTCCGGCGACGTCGTCGTCGTCGTCGGCAGTGCCGTCGTCCGGTAGTTCCCCCAACTTTAATATGAAACTTAATGTTGCCAATAACTTTAAGTACTTGTCCTATTAACCTAATACTTGGAATATATCATCTGCATGAACAACGCCATCTGTGACAACAAGAATGATAACGCCTGTTTCAGTATTTTTTTAAGTTATGCCCCTTTCAAATGACTTTAATATGGAACTTTAATATGAAACTTAATGTTGCCAATAACTTTGAAAGTACTTGTCCTATTAACTTAATACTTGAAATATATCATCTGCATGAACAACGCTATCTGTGACAACAAGAGTGATAACTCCTGTTTCACTATTTTTTAATTATGCCCCTTTCAAATGACTTTAATATGGAACTTTAATATGAAACTTAATGTTGCCTATAACTTTGAAAGTACTTGTCCTATTAACTTAATACTTGAAATATATAATCAACTTGAACAACGCCATCTGTGACAACCAGAATGATAACTCCTGTTTCAGTATGTTTTGAGTTATGCCCCTTTCAAATGACTTTAATATGAACTTTAATATGAAACTTAATGTTGCTTATAACTTTGAAAGTACTTGTCCTATTCACTTCATACTTGAAATATATCATCAGCATGAACAACTCCATCTGTGACAGCAAGAGTGATAACTCCAGTTTCAATATTTTTTTAATTGTGCCCCTTTCAAATAAAACTTTAGCATGAAACTTAATGTTGCTCATAACTTTGAAAGTACGTGTCCTTTTCACTTAAAATTTGGAATATATCATCTTCAGGACCAACAACATCGGTTACGATAAGGACCATAACTTGTGTTTGAATATTTTTAGTTATGCCCCTTTCGAATGCAACTTTAACACAGAACTTAATGTTGCCTATAACTTTTAAAGTGCATGTCTCGTTCACTTAATTTTCAGAATATATCATCTTCATGAACAATGACATCACTAACAACAAGAATGATAACTCCTATTTGACTTTTTTATGACTTATTTCCCTTTCACATGAAACTTTAACATGAAACTTTATGTTGCCTATATTTTTTAAAGTACTTGTGTTATTTACACATTACTTGAAATATTTCATCTTCATGAACAATAACATCGGATACAACAACATAATTCCTGTTTAAATTTGTTTGAGTTATGTCCCTTTCAAATGCAACCTAATGTTGCATATAACTTTGAAAGTATTTGTCCTATTCTCTTAATACTTGGAATATATCATCCGCATGAACAACGACAAAAAGAATGACAACTCCAGTTTGAATATTTTATGAGTTATGCCCATTTCAAATGCAACTTTAACATGAAACATAATGTTGGCTGTAAACTTGAAAGTACTTGTTCAGTTCACTTAATTCTTTGAATATTTCATCTGCATGCACATACCAATTGGTGAAGAATGATAACTCAGGTTTCACACATGTGTTCTGTGGTGTGGTATTGAAATCAACTTGAATAAAAACATTTTATTATATATGATTAAATATAGGCCCACATTTCAACTTTTTGCAAGCAGTCGACACATGTGTTCCTCGGAACACAACATTCTAGTTAACAATAATAATTTTAACGTGTTTCTGACCTCAAAGTTGCGCCACCAGGTCCTCAAACATACAAACTTCAATCTACTCACATACTCAACAATGTTGTTATAAAATAGCATGCAAACACAAACGAACATATATATATTCTTGTTATGTCTCTCCAAATTGTTTTGCCACTGACCGTTCTAAGGTGGTAACCCCTCAAGTTCTCATTTTCGTTATTTGTTTGTGGTGGCTATTTAGAAACTGATAATTGTATAAACCATGCTCTCTTTTCCTCTCTGCTTTTTTGGCTGTGTGTGTTGTCTCTATCTTCTGGATTCGGCCATTTCTGATATTCATATCACTTGAAATTGAGACTTGAAATCACCCCAAAAAGTAGGAAGAGTAATGTGTGATAAAGTTGAAAAATATAAACAATATAATATTGAAAAAATGAACCCTATCCTCGGAAACTAAACAGAATATTATAAAATGACCTGAACCTTTAGGCTAAATTTTAAATAAAGATAAACAAAGCCCATTCGTCATTCAAGCGAAAGCTTATTTTGTCAATGCAAAGTAATATAACACAATTGAAAGATTGCCGATCCGAGTGGTCAATGGAAAAACTTACTTGTTGCTTAGTTTTATACTGTAACAAATGTTAAGGAGTGCACTGATAAATGTATGCATAATGATCTAGTAGTACCTTGCTTTTTTAAACATCAAGCGAAAAACCTTAATTTCAAGCTTATTAATGAATGTGTCAAGGTTTCATATTTTAAATTAAAGGTTCAATATCATTTTCGCAACACATTAAAATGATTAAATATAGAAGTGTTTTTGTTTTCAAATATAACCAAATCAAAGTTTTATGTACGCATACAATCATTACGGATTTTATACATTATAGGATTACTGGAAACAACTGAATCAATTGAAATCCCCAATGGCAAAGATGGCGACACAGATACCGTACTTTGTGAAGGAATGCTTCGAGATATGCTGGCTCATGGCGGTGAGTAAAATTGTTTTCTGTACATTTATATGATGAAAACGCTGAAAGCGTTAAAAGACTGGCGAGATGGTTGATAGCGTAGTTCCAACGGAGTAATTAAAATGTCTTGAACGGCGAAATATTCATTAAGGAAGTGGAACAGTGTTTGTGTGAGTGGGGAGGCTGTGTGAAAAATGACCGTATTATGCAATCCCTGAGGGATGAAACAAAAAAAGTATTTATTGTAAGTACGCAAAGACGTTTTACTGCCATCACACAGCACTAACAAAACTACTGTTACAACAAACAAGTGAAATATGCATATCAGGAATCGCCAAACTCAGAAAACACAGCCTCCCAATGCACAAAAAAGTAGAGAGGAAAAGAGAGAATGGAAATATAAAAATAACAATTTTCAAATAAGACACAAAAACACAACGAAAAAGAGAACCTTTGGGGTTTCCCGCCTTGGAATGATCAGTGGCAAAACAATTTGCCACTGAGGCTTTAAACCAGTTTCTAGGGGACACCGACTCACACATGTCACAACAAGTTCTCATATGAACATTTAAAAAAAGTGAAATATGCATATCAGGCATCGCCACATTCAATAGACACCTCCTCATACAACAACTAAGTGGAGTGGAGAATAGAGCATGGTTATAGAACGATTAATTTCAAAAGAGACGCCACTAACAATTAGGAGAACCCGATGGGTTACCGCTTTCGAATGGTCAGTGGCAGCACAGTGTGTTGCCACTGAGGGTTTAAACCAGGTTCTAGGGAGCACCAACGTCACACATGTCACAACAGGTTCTCATATGAACATATATAAGATGAAATGTGCATATCAGGAATGGCCACATCCAGTAGACACCTTCTCATACAACAATTAAGTAGAGAGGAGAATATAGAGCATGGTTATACAATGATTAATTTCAAAAAAAGTCATCACAAAGAACGAAAATGAGACCCCGATGGATTACCACTTTGAAATGGTCAGTAGCAACACACTTGCCACTGGGTGTTTAAACCAGATTCTTGGTTATAAGAAAGAAGTAGCTTCTTGCAGACAGGTGAGTCTGACATGCTGTTCTGCTAATAATAATAAACAGCCCATTAATGAAGGTCCTATATCTCAAATAAAAGTATGATATGAACTTTTGCTGTACATGTACGTGTATTAAAAATTTTCAACGCATGCCAGGCGAGCACATAAATTGCTATAACATTTGTCTAAAAATCAAATGTCTAAAACAGCAGTCATATAAGAAAGCAAAAACCATGCATCAGGCAACCCTCCATGCATCATTGAGTACTGCAATTTAATGCATAAGTCTATGTGCAGATAGACTGTAGATTTCATATTACGTAATATATTATAATATATCAATTCAGGAAATAACACTCGACGAAACAGTGCGGTACCAACATGTCACTGAACACCGACTTTTATTGTTACTTTTGTGAACGGTTACATGTAAAACGAATTTAAAGTTCCAGACACTAAAAACGCAGGATAGACACTTAACGAATGTACTTAAAACGTAAAGTATATTATACAAATAAATACTAATGTTGAGGTCGATATGTAGTTTTGCGGACCTGGGTAGTGTGATATCGACCGAGGACGAAGTCCGAGGTCGATATCACACAACCCAGGTCCGCAAAACTACATATCGATCTCAACATTAGTATTTACTTGTTATGTCATATACCCTATGAATTAAAAGCATTCTGATGATGATGATGATGATGATAGCAAAGGTAGTTATTAATTCCCGGGGTAGTTATCACTTTTTTCGGACTCGCGAGTACGGAGCTCTTGACCAATCAGAATGCTTTCAATTCATAGGGTATATGATATTCTATTATGTGTTTGAAAAAAATGTCTTCTTATCCGCATAAATTTCTAAATCATGTAAATTACGCATTTTTTTACTGCACTGTCTTGACCACAGACACTTGTTTAGGGGTCCTTTGCTGGCCCTATATGCCTATAGAGCTATATAGGCCTATTTATAGGCTTACAGGTCTCTAGATCCAAAAGTGGGCAATTTCAGGAAATAAACGGATGATCTACAGCTTGAGATACAACTACAATCACTTAGAACACAAAATATCCCAGTTGGAAAAAATTACCCGTTCATGTATACTTAACCATTCAGAAGATTCCAATCTTACCATTTCACGATAAAAAGTACATTCAAAAGACTACATCGATTTCAAAGACAAAATCGTAACTTACCGAACAAGTATTGATCGCCGTTGATAGATTATTCCTTTATCTCTCCGATGACACCAGTAACTAAACATAAATGCCTATATTAGCGGAAGAAAATCCAATTTTTTATCACAGCCACCGAACTTTTCACCTTCGTCTTGACGGAATCTGTTCTTTTCCGATTGATTCCGGTTTATTTTAAAAACGACTTGGCTGCGTATTAGAGCCGGGTTCAAAAAACCGTTAAATTCGGTGGAAAATTCTGAACGTCCGCAAAACGTCGGTATGTTTCCTGTACGTACAATGTGTAATTTAAATAAAAAATCAAGTAAATTGAATGTTGACCATCAAAACAACAGACACTTACCGAGATTGCTTGTTATTTCCAAGGATTGTTTCAAACGATTGTCAAATAATTTCTTCATTTTTTTTTTAATTTACTCATTTTTTGAAACTATGGGCGTATCCGGAAATGACGTACTTTGCATAATTTCGGAAAAGAACAGATTCCGCGGACAAAAATGTGAAATCTTTATTGATTTTGATAATAAATTTGGATTTTCTCCATAAATAGACGAATTTATGTGTAGTAACTAGTGTCATAGGAAAGATTATTAAAGGATCTATCAACGGGAATCAACATTTGTTCGGTAAGTTACCATTTTGTCTTCGAAATTAATGTGCAATTGGGATGATGTATTTTCCCGAGATCTGTTAAGTTGGTTATCTTTCCATGGTTATGTTATGTATGAACTGTTATTTTTTGAAAACTGGGATATTTTGTGTTCTAAGTGATTGTAGTTGTATCTCATGCTGTAGATCATCCGTTTATTTCCTGAAATTGCCCACTTTTGGATCTAGAGACCTATAAGCCTATTTATAGGCCTATATAGCTCTATAGGCATATAGGGCCAGCAAAGGACCCCTAAACAAGTGTCTGTGGTCTTGACTGTTTTTGCAATACCGTGTATCATGAGATCGTTCGTACACATTTTTTATCTCAGGCACGTCATGTTTTTTTGAAACTCAATTGTTGGCAGACCTAGGATCATTTGATTAACTGATATTTACGGTAAAACAAGAATTATGTGTGGAAAATGCTGCTACTTTTGTTTTCACTTATATGGTGCGTTTGATTGAATGAATAACATGTTCTTAACCGGAATAGAAAATGGCGGCCTCATTTGCATATTTTATTCAGAAGCGCAGGAGCAAAGAAGTTTATTAGTGCCACCTAACAAAAACGGCGAGCCACGCTATCTCCCGCTTGTCACTTGACTGATTTGTTTTTAATCGATCTTTTGATATCCTTTCATATTTGTTCGAACAACTACATTAAATTGTTTTCTTGTTTTTATTTGTAGCATTTTCTTACAAAGTTCGCATTCCTTCTCGTAATAGTTGTGTTTTCTTAAAATGAACTACTTTTTATGCCGCACAACTACGAACTCTTTCAGGCGTAATTAAACAACTCATGCATATCCAGTTGCTTGTTCACTGCCGTAGCTGGTCGTGATTTCACTCTACATTTGTTCGATGGCGTTTTTGGCATGGATGCTCCAAAATTACACGGAAACTTACTATCAGTCGCTCAGCATTCGTAGAAAAGTGTGCTGGATTGTGCTTGAAACGTGTGCAGAACATTTCGGCCTGCTCTCGCGGTGACCACAAAACCCCAATTACTTGAATACGCTCTCGTGGTCGCAATGATACACGCGAAGTTAACGACCGCGCGTCGCCGTGTTCACGGCATCTTTACTTAAGACTGGCGCATGCGCACCAGTCTAAAAAAGAACAATCAATTTTTTTTCAGATCGGACAGTTAAACAAAGAAAATGAAATAAAAATTATGAAATAGTTTCTTGATAAACATGTGTGTAGTGCAAACAAAAATGCAAGAAACACGATCCTGTGAATTTTCGGAATATTATATTTTCCGAAAACTTTTTTTTATTTTATCGATTTTGTTGCGGTTTTTTTTATCAAGTGATTACACATGAATTAAATAGAAAAACTGGAATGTTTCAATGCCCTATCTTGTGTAGTTTTCGAGAAAATTGAAAAATAAATTCAATGACAAACTTCGATTCCGATCGGAATTGACATTTTCCGATCGGAATCCTGAATTTTCCTATCGGAATTTTTCCGGTCGGAATTTTTTCCATTCGGAAAAATTCCGATCGGAAGAGGTGATTCCGATCGGAATGTTTCCTGTGTTCATTTAATTCCTATCGGAATTCATGTTGCATTTATCTTTCCGAGCGGAATCAGTCCTGTGGGAAAAGTTATTCCTAACATTTATTTTAATCGCAACTGATGTCGTATTTTTATAATTTCCAGTTTGTAAAGTCAGTTGTTGTGTTTTCTTATGAAAATGAAAAAAAAATCAAAAATAGATTGTGATAAAAGAAAAACAAAATGTAAATACAGTGAACCCTGTCTTAGCAGCCACCTGTGAAAAGCAACCACCTGTCTTTAACAGCCAGTTTGAATATGACCTAAACTGACATTTTGTTCTAATTTTTTACTGTCTTTAACAGCCACCTGTCTTCAGCAGCCACTTTTTGTCACTCCCTTAGGTGGCTGCTAAAGACAGGTTTGACTGTATTATTTTAAATATACACTCACTATTTTGTATGTAAGTTATTGTTATTATATTTTGTTGACAACATCTGACTCTCTTGGTCATGATTGACAACTTGAAATTGATGTAATCGTCAACATCGTTTAATGTTTTCGTCAAAATGACTCAAAATATAGATAATTATCCATATATCTCCATTATTTATCCGTTTTAATACGATAGTGATGATCAAGAAATACAGCAAAATGATATAGATTGAAGGTATTCATTGTGCTCACACAGACACTGACGCATGAACTAACATGGCCGTCACATAATACATGTTGTACTTGTAAGTGTGTAAAATATATTACATTTATTATATGACGTTATCTCCAGTCTGAATCATTGACGAGGTGAAATTCGTTATTAATTTTTTCATTCCTGCTTTTATTTTTTTAACTTGGCGTACTTTTTGATCACTTGTCAGACTAACTGATTCTTTTCAGTCCTGTCGGTTATTTTCTCGTTAAAGGTTAATCTCATTCTTTTATGTTAAGACCATAGCATGCAGATTATGGAATGTTATTGATGTGAAAATACCGCGTTAAATACCGAGTTAAAGTTTTCATATTAAGTTTCATCGTCTTATTGGTAGATCAAAATGGGTACCTATGTTTACTTATCTGTGTAAATTTTGAGCTCAACTAGGTTCTAATGGTTGTGGTTCCGTTACTGCGCATTAACCGGCTAAAAACCGAGACTGCAATATTTCATGTCAAAAAATAAATATTTCAAAACTTTTTATCCTTTTTTTTTATTTTAATAAGCAATAGGTTGGTTGTTAGTCAATTACATTTTCATAACGCACGGATACATGTATAACTTCTATATCACCGGCAGAATGTGATCTCTCGGTCAGCAGTCCTGCAATCGGTTGAGAACTCATTTTAGAAGAGAACATGTTTTATCGACAATGTAAAAGAAATTTACAAATATATGTTTTTAAATTCATAGAGTTATTGTACAATAACTATTGTACAATAACTATTGTATTTAAATTGTACAATAACTATTGTATTTAAAAAAGAGAGAAACATAAATTCGAGAAAAAAATAAACATATTTCTGGAAAAAATCGTGAACAAGTAATAGTATACAGTAGTGTGTTTTAATTACCTTCATCACAGATTTGATGTAAAAGTTACATTTTAACTTATATTATTTCGCAGATAATAATTATTAGACCAAAAAGATCGATTTAATACAAGAATCATAATTCGGTTAAAATCTATATGAAATTAGGATAGTCGCATGGTCTCGCACGATTATGGATAAACATAATAGAACATTTAGTTTGAAAAATTCCGATCAGAAGAGGTGATTCCGATCGGAATGTTTCCTGCGTTTATTTAATTCCTATCGGAATTCATGTTGCATTTATCTTTCCGACCGGAATCAGTCCTGTGGGAAAAGCTATTCCGAACATTTAGTTTAAAGGCGTTCGCTACAGTTTTTTTAAGGAGTATTACACTACGCTACCACCGTCTAAATGCAATGTAAAAAACACAGTTCACGGTCCAATCTGGGCTTTATCAATGCTTAAAAGTTCACGGTCCAAGACATGACTTATTCGGACATAGCTCGTTTCGGATACGTATGTGGATTATTGGTTAAATTTTAGCTTAGGTTTACAATTCGCGCACTGGTACGAGCGCGAAATACGCGAAAATTAAGCAGTAATAATTAATGATGTTCACTATATACCTTTAAGTCTTTTTGTTTATACATAATTACCCCCCCCCCCCCTTTTTGAAATTGCCATTTCGAACAAAATTAACATGGTAACCTACATTTTTCTTTTTTATTTTATGTTTGTTATACATTGGTGAATATATTGGTAGTATATGGTGAAGTTCTATTATGTTAAATTTAAGTAAACTTAAAAACATACCTAAGAATGAAAAGATTTGACGATAAATTCTTTGTAGTAAAATAGGTAATACTTAATTTTTATATGTGTTTCATTATTTGTATTGCAATAATTAGGAATTTATTTGTAATTTCGAATGTTTTTAACTGAAAAATAGAATTATTTATGATATTCTTTTGATACATTCTATGATTTTATGCAGACAAAGAAGTCTATTAAAATCGTAAAAATTGTTCAAAATGTGACATCTTCGGTATCTAATAAAAAACAAGAAACCCCGGTAAGGTCCCATTTTTATTTGGTTTTTCATTGCATAACATCATGTTCTTGACATAGACAATATTTGAATGAAATCTATTATTGGGAAAATTTTGATGAAACTGTAGTGACTGCCTTTAATCGCAACTTATGTCGTATTTATAATTTCCAGTCAGTAAAGTCAGTTGTTGTGTTTTCTAATGAAAATGAAAAAAAAATCAAAAATAGATTGTAATAAAAGAAAAACAAAATGTAAATATTATTTTAAATATACACTCACTATTCTGTAAGTAAGTTATTTTTATTACAGTACCGCATTTTCAACGTGTGACGTATAGGCTTGAATGTGGAATAAGATATTTCTTTAAAAAGGATCTCCAGCTTGAAGTATTCCCCTTAGGAAAAGTTTGATTCCACTTTCAGAATGCTTTTAATAAGCTAATACGATACTATGCTGTCAGAAATTAACCGTAAATGTGCATGTATTTAGTACATTTATAAGTGTTCGGTGCGCTATTGATTTTAGATCGAGAATATATCAAATTGAATGTTTTTACTTCATCCGTCACTGTGTTTCTTATTCTCTGCGATGGCGATCCTTGAATTGCGCTTCGTTTCTCCTAGGCTTGAAATGCAATTTATTTTTATTTAAGCAAACATAAAGAAAATTTAAGAGTAAACAATGCGAGAAACTGACTGTATTTCACGTTCAAAATTTGTAGAACGAAGTCCTGGTATATTTTTCATAGACGCATACACAATCTCACTTAATTTAAGTCAGATCTAACAAAATGTTAGATCTGATGACGGCCCGCAGTCACCGTACATAAGTAATAGCGGTTTTCCCTCGATTACTATTTTTAGAAATTGCCAACACAGGAAGCGTATTATAACGCTCGCAAAATGATCTGAAGATGTCATTACATTAGAAATGCATGCAATACTACATAAACACATATATCTCCAGTAAAATATGTCTTACGCAGGCTGTCAACACTTTCCATGAGTTTTAATACTATTTTTACTTTCGCTTTTGCGATTTTATAGGCGACAATCTGATTGGTTCAACGGGTTAGTGATAAAAGCATCTTTTAGTTACTCGTCGTCAGATCTTAAGGTAAGAACTGTGTAATGAATACCTTTATCAAGAAGAGTATCCAAGGGAGGTAACTATAGTAGTAAATTAGCCAAACTCCCCGCAGTGGTTACTTCCCCTTACAGTTGCAAGAGGACAAGGGTTCAAATCCTACTGGAAGCTAATTTTTTTTTGTAAGCCTAGAGCTTAAATAATTGGCATATTTCTTTTTTTCCTGTGTAATTCTGTCATTGAATAAAAAAATTCTCATGATTTAAACTAAAATAAGCAAAATAATCAAGATTAAAGGGGTTTTCGCTATCAGAATAGTGTTTATTCAAGTCATCAATTTGAAAATTTCTAAAACTGGACGGTAAACTTCTCTGAAATTTTGTTTAAATTTTGTTTAAGGTATATAGTTAAAAAATAGTAAAGTTTGGTATATTGCACCAATCAGGATTTTGCACAATTTTCATTAATTTAGTCTCGTGAAATATAAAAAAATGCATTTTTTAAATTTATTTGGTCAAAAAATGTCATTTTAAGATATAATTTGTATTTATATATTATATCTTAAATTGGTTTAGTAAAATATAACATATTTTTGATACACTGTAAAAAATTAAGGTTGAATTTATCAATAACAAAAAATTTTGTCACCGATTAAAGAATTTGGATACTTTCACGTTTTTTCTCACTTTTTTAAATAAAAAAAGCTAAAAATCTCAAAAACTACACGGTGAAAATCATTAAAATTTTGCATACAAGTCAGTGGTATGAAGCAGTTGATGAAAATATAATCAGATGTTTGATTCTTTATAGTGCCCATTACACAGGTCTTACCTTAAGAGCTTAGCGGGTTTCAGGTAATGATTTTAATCAGATTGACGCATACAGATTGTAAAATAAGTTACTTTTCATGACTTCGATGTATGTTATTAACTTGGTCTTAGTGATACAAACGATTTATTACAATTATTATAGAGTTTATACATTTGGCAATAAATCTATAAAACACATGTCAGGCACCCAGCTTTTTTCAAATCGATAAGTAAAATATTTTTCTATTATACTTATTTTACGATTAGAATACTAGAAAAAATCTTTCATATTCTGCACTGTACAAACACATTCATATCTACAAGTAATCTAGAAATCAAATAATAAGTTGTAACGAAATGTCCGAAATAAGTTTCATTTTCGTTTGCATTTTGTTGTATTTATGTTTAGTACATATGCCTAATCGGAAAATATTAGCATAACTATAATATAATTTAATGCGGCATTTTGTTTGAAATACAATATTCATTCAGTTAAAGTATTTTATTTATTGATTGATACTACATAATCAACAAAATTGGTTTCAAATAGTTCGCATAACTGGTTATATAAATTCTTTCATTTTGCCTGTGTATAGAAAAAATATTAACATTACGAAAGACAAAAACAATCATAAAACAAAAACCAATATTGAAGCGTTATTAGACCGGAAGTTGTGGAAATTATTAAACAGATATTTCAAACGACATTAAGACTGTATAGATACAGATGATTGAAAGTTGTTTTAAGTGTTTAGTTGCATATTCGAGTGTACGAGTAGTTAGAAAAATGCACGTGTTTTAATATAACATAATACCGGCTGTTCTTCGTGTGATTGACCGCGCGATTCATGCAAAAAGTAAAGAAATGCCAACTACACAGAAATGTGGTCGTCGTTAAATAATATTATATTTCGATTGTATCTTTAATTTGTGTTAATCAAAGTTAAAAATAAATTTTTATAGTGTGTGTGATAACAACGAAGAATGAGAATCAACCACCTTTAACAAACTCATAATTGAAAATTATTTTCAAAGCAGTTGATTTTTCTATTAATCCGAATACCATAACTGACTGTGTAAAGACGATGTGTTTTGTTTAGCATGATTATTTCAATGGTTATATGTAAATTTTAATATTGGGTGTTAAAGATCCTCTGTTGTTAACTTATTTCGATAAAAAAAGAAGAAATTTACACATTTGAGATCAAAGAAAGATTGTGACGTTAACGGGATTCGAACCAACGACCTACAGAACCAGGAGTCAACGATAAAATGTTGAGGATCGCTCTAGACCACTCGGCTAATGCAGAACATGTAGGTCTCGAATATCAGTCCAAATATAAACTTGCTCTGGGATTCAGGGGCGGATCCAGGAGAGGTGAGGGAGGGGGGCACCGACCCCCTTCACAAAAAAATGGAGGGATGGAAGAAAGGGAGTAGCGCGTTTGGCGTTACCGCACTTCTTTACTCAACCATGCCACCTATATAGCTATAGCTGTTTAATTTGACTGAAAACAGTACACTATTAAAGACGGGAATCTTTTTTTAAAAGAGAGAATGTCGAGTTTCTTTTTTTCTTTTTTCCTCGGTGAACCGCGACCGCCCCATCCGAGCTCTGCGTTTTACATTCTAAAGGCTGAAAGCGGGATTTGTGTATTTCATTTTAATAATGCATAGATTTTGATTACTTAAATAGACCCGAAATACATATATGCGCTGTCTACGAAAGAATACTAGGCCTAAACCCCGCCCAAGAGATCTCTAAAAGATTAGAATTGTTCAAATTATGTCACATCTATATCATCTACAAAAAATTCCCACAATGCGGATAATTGGAACATTTTTTAGTTGTCATCTATTATATGTTACAATTACGATTAAACAATAAACAAGAAATATCTTTAAAAAAAGATAAACGGCGTTGATGGAAAAGATTTATATATATATGTATATAAGAAAGAAAGAAATATAGAGAGGCGAAGCAGACACAGTTAAGTTATTTTATTTTACTTGTTATAGCTGTTGACGTACCCTCCCTGCCTTCTTAGTATGACCTAGAGATTAAACGACCGAATCATGACAACTCGATTGAAAAAAAGGTGAAATATGCATTTCAGGAATTGCCACATTCAGAAAAACAACCTCCCCACACAGTCAAGAAGAGGGTGAGAGAGCATTGTTAATAAAATGATCAGTTTCAAAAAGGACACCACAAAGAATTAACAAAAATGAGAACCCGAGGGGTTACCGCCTTGGAACGGCCAATGGCAAATCGATTTGCCACAGGGTTTTAAACCAGAAGCAAAGCCTTACATTAAGCCTTGATCTACATTTATTCAGTTTCAATAAAATACCTCTTGTAGAGTTAGAACTCAGGATGAATAAATGTCCTTGAAATTTAATAAATATAAATAATAACAGCTTGTTGCAAGAGCGAAATCTACCAACTTTACGTAAATTAACTTTTAAAAAATGTGCCCTCCTGAGTATTGAACCCGGGGCCTCAGCTTGCGAGACGAGAGAGTAAGCCACTACACTACAGAGAACGTGACTTTCCCATTTGAAATTAACAATCAGTATCAAAGGATCTAGAAAGGAACCAGTAAGAACTAGAAATATCTGCACTTTTCTTTCGTTTTACACTTAGTACTTATTGTACGCAAATGTTTTCCTGACACCCAAGAATATTCCAACATCATCAAAGTCTGCAGTAGCAGCAACTACAGATTCTGCAATAAAGTTTATTTAAAATATAAATTTCCTTTGGTCTCTTATAAATTATCATGCATATCTGCAAGTCAAAACATTAAAAAGAAAAAAAAAACGTGTGATGACGAGGTTTGATGATGATGAATGATGATGATGATGATGATGATGATGATGATGATGATGATGATGATGATGATGATGATGATGATGATGATGATGATGACGATGATGATGATGATGATGATGATGATGAAACACGATGAAACGAATATATCTTATCATTTAAATAACTTTCTTTTTTTAATTCTAAACTGTTTTGTTCATGTTTATGTTATAATCGCCATGAAACAAGAACCGGGAAGAAAAAAAAACTACTTAATACACCTCACTTGCCTGTTCTCCATTTTGTACTCTATGGTTGCAACAAGGTATTTCACAGCCAGTTTTTTATGGAGATTTAATTTATAAACGTAAGAAGATAAAGGGCAATGTTAATTGACAGTTTAGTTTATATAAGCAGCACAACTGAACCGTGAGGTTTTATTTTTTCACTCGCTTTTATTCAAATGTATGGGATCGGATTGTTTTGTCAGATATAAGCGTTGAAATGTATTATTAATTTATTAGTAGGTAAAAAGATTTAATCCAACTATAATACACAGAAAACTAAATCTAAATCAAATTAAGAAAACCAACCTCATAAAAAATGCAGCGAATTTTTATTTCAAACAACGTTTGATATATTACGGAAACGTTTTCACAAAGAAATTTTTATACATTTTACTTATACATTTTAGGCCTATGTTTAATATTTTTGAATGTAAAACGGTGCCACCTTATTACATAAAGCGAGCGAAAATCGCTACAATCATAATCAAAACGGATATTAATCCAATTAAAAATTCATGAATAATGAAGTTAGAAGTAGTTAACTTTTTTTCATATATTATTTACAATGAAATACACATAACATAATTATAACCTATCTGTCAAGAAAAATGTTGTCTCGCATTCTTACAAGAAAAATTTAACCTAGTTTTTGTTTTAAATTGGCCACTTACATGCCAACATTTGTTTAAACACATGCATGTCCCATAACTCTACCATGACCAGTTTCAACAGTTAAGACGTTTCTACTAATAAACAATGAAATCAGTGATAAAAAGTGTTGATGGGCTTAGCATTATTAGGTAAAATATTAGGTGGTCTACATTCTCCTGTTCTCAATTTCAGTGTGATCTTTATGGGAGCTTTCACTGTAGTGATAATTCAAGCTACAGCTTTGATACTGGTACTACAATTGCTGTCAATACAAATTACTGCAGTATCATTATATTTCGCGGGGATGAATTTTCGCGCAAACCCCGTAAATAACAAATTTGCGGGGTCATGAATTCGCGCAACTGTGTTTTCCTATAAAAAAAACACTTTTAAATAGTTTGATTTCGCTGGGGTTAAATTTCGCGCTCTTGCCAAAGCGCGAAATACGCGAACATTAAACCCGAAATAGAATAGTTTAACTGTACACCACAGCTGCAAGTTCTATAATTAATAATGCAGTGAATTCATTTATTTTCTATGGATTCTAAATTTCGTGTGTAGGTAAATCCACGTAAGTGTATTATTACCAAAAACCACAGAATTTTCTGCCCCCGAAGGTAATGCTTTTTCATTAAGTTGAACACAATTTTTATAGCAGACATAACTGACGAAATTACGGTTGATGTTGACGGGGCAATTATAGGACTGTCTTTGCTCGATTTTATAAATATATGTTGTCAAAATAAGCAATGAAAAGGATTTAACTATTAGCATATTCGGACATGTAGCACTACTTTAATGCAAATAAGTTGTCGTAAGCATAACAGGTCTCTATTGACCCAGTCATGATCTTACTAGCCAGGAATATCAAAACTGGTGTAAATGACTACTCCGAGTTAAAATCAAAAGAGAACCATAACAAATTATTAAACTATTATTCTATTTTCTTGAATCGATTTCTCTCTTGTTTAGATATATAGGTTTATGAACTTGAATTCGCATGAAAACAACTTCATGCGCACACTGCTATATCTGAAACTAAAACATGTATCATCCGGTAGCGAACAGGTTGCGCGCACTGCCAAGGGACTGCCCAACTTGAGTTGCCTGCTCAGATTTATTTTCTTTGTATGAACTGCTATATAGAGATGAATTGTGGTCCAAACGTGGGTGGCAAACATCGCTTAAGAGATACAAAAAATAGATGTTCATGCAACAACTGCAAATTCTCGTAATAATTGTAGTAATACGGTATAGTTAAGTTAAACTTCGTGTCGCATTAATGGGTTTTAACGGTTGAGAAAGCACATGGCAATAGTTTTGCGCACTCTGCATGTGACATATACTGATGCGCCATTTGTATTTGTAAATAAGTGCTAAAATCTAGTACCATTTAATTAGATCAGTTGATTTCGACTTGCCGAATGTTTCAGGATGAAAAAAAAGATGGAAACTCTCGAACGCCAAAATGAAATTTAAAAAAACTTGGCACACGTACTTTCATTAATATCTTCTTTTTTCATACGTTAAGCAAAGTTAAAACAATAAACAAAACTCGCTAGATTTGAAAATCCTTTAAAATTCTATTTACATCTGAACACGAAATCAAGCGACACACACAGCATCAATTTAAATGTCCACGTTAGTAATATAATACGCATGGCAAGAATATGCGAGGTCTTTTGTCTGACAAATTTATAAGATATGTGATAATTGAAATTGTACGGTTAGCTTGGAATTTCTGGGTCCGGTAAATAGATGCCAAACCAATACTTAGTAAAAACTTATATTATTATTAATTATTATTATTATTATTATTTATTTTATTATTATTATTATTATTATTATTATTATTATTATTATTATTTTTATTATTATTATTATTATTATATTTTTGTCAGTATCATATTATTTGGACTTTAAAATTGAACGATGACGATTTCATAGGCCCTCATTGCATATTCTAATAAAATAAATGTATAACGATGAATGTCAGGTAAGACTGATTGATCGAACGAAGTCTGCATTGTGTCATAAGTGGAATTTCTGAATGGAATGAGTCCTATCGGAAAAAAAGCAACAAATTCCGTTGGGAATGATTCCGATCGGAATAAATGTATATAGGTAAATTCCGATCGGAAAAATTGTTGTCGGAATGTTTCCTATCGGAATTTGCCGACAGGACTGATTCCGATCGGAACCGTGAAATTCCGACGGGAAAAACATGATTTCCTATCGGAAGGATTTTCGTTCCGGTCGGAATGGCATGTTTTTTAACTATGTTTTTCGGCAATATTTCTGTTAATTTTCAAAGCTCCACAATAAAAATTTCCAAATTAAGAGTTGAAGTTACAAGCTTTCGAATGATGTATAATAAAGCTACATTGCTTTTAAAATGAAAAAAAAGTTTTCGGAAAATATAATATTCCGAAAATTCACAAGATCGTGTTAAGAGTGGTTACTTACAATTTCGTTTCGAGTAAGGACTAATGCTATAGTGATTTTTTATCATAAATGTCATGTTTATAATAATGCTTTCTGTGCTATACTACATGTTGTTAATTAAATTATATATAAATAAATGGGGTAAACCGTTAATGGTCCAGAAATCGCAAAAAAGAGTGGATACTTTGTTCGCCGAATGTCTAAACTACATGTATAAGCATTTTAATTGCATAGATTCAGAAGTGTTATTTAAAATTAAAAACAGTATCAGATAACAACACACATATTTTTAAAGGGGATCTTTTTAAGTTAGTTTATAGCTCGTTTTTATCCATTTAGGTGCAAGATCCACCAGTCGTGCTAGAACCCGAGATCCGTCGTGATGCGCCCTTCAACAAGGACCACTACAAAGCTTACACTAGAAGCGGAAACAGACTACATTATGTTGTCTGGCCGGTGTTATTGCTCCACCAGGACGGACCCGTTCTCTGCAAAGGTGTTGCTCAAGGATACTAGCAACATGATACATATTATCTCCGGCAGACTGCATAAGCCGTTACTGTTAATGGTGTCACCTTTTGTTTCATTTTAAAAAAAAAAACAAACATAAAAACGTTATGATCATACATTCAGGAAACTGTCTGTCATTGGGAGTTATGAATCACTTTTTATATTTAATTTATAGTAAATAATTCTTATGAAGAAGAGTTTACATAAGCGTTTTCGCAGAATGATATTTTCTTATTGTATAATATCATTATATGTGCATTTATCTGAATAAATATATTTAAACCAACTCTATCGTAAAGTAACAGGCGGAACTTGTCTTTGCTTCAGTAGCGTATAAGACTTTTAAACTAACGTATTAAATAGAAAACATGAATATATTTATGCAATCTAGTAATAAGTTAATTGTGTGAAGATTTATTGTCTTAATTAATATTTAGTTATGTTTCAAACATCATCTTTGTCGTGCAACACAGATTGTAAAGAATTAAAAATCTTTAGACCACCAGCGATGAAGTTGTGGGAACAGCTTAAATGTTATCAAATATAGTTATCGAATTTGTGGGAGCTCTGTTAGGCCGTTTGTGATTCTGTTCAATCAGTCTGTGTGTAAGTGAATAAGGATTATTTTAACATGAAAATAAAGAATTTATCAGAATAAATGAGTATATATCTAATATACATATACAAATGTACATTTCTATTCCATTTTAGTATGAACAGAAAAAACGTTTTTTAAACAGATGAGACCAAATAAATAAATTAGAAACTACCGTATTACTTACAATAAATATCTTTCTGATAATCTAAAGTTTTAAAAAGTAAATAATGCTACACATGCTCTGCAAAGGTGTTGAATAAGGTTACGAATAACAGTTCTGTAAATGCCTGTGATAACGCTTACCTGAAGAGCACAACAAATAATCTTTGCAATATGTTTTCTGTGATAATATGACACAATTTGATAATGAAAAAAGGAAAGTCATCTGCTAACGAAAATAATCTTGATCGAGAAATGAATCATTGACAGCAATTGAACATCCGCGTCGTAAATCTTGTTGGTGTGGTTATTTCTCTTTATTTTATGACGATAATACTTTACTTTTTTATATACTTTACCAGTTGACTCAAACATCTTCATTCCTTATTCAGACTCTTGTCCGAGAGATATTGAGTGCAAAAAACGGCGACATTTCAAGCCGTTTGTTTCAAACTCGTGTAAATTTATAACTCACGGATGATTTTTAAAAACATCAAACTTAACTTAGATAACTTATATATATATGCTACGTAGATTAACAACATAAAAAAACAAGCTGGATAATATTATACACCTTGTCACGAATTCGAAATGCTGATATGATTTTAATAAATTAATTATTGTAACGTTGGTTTTTCATATAAATTTCATTAGTTTCCGAAAACGCAAAATGTTGTCTTAATGAAGTATCTTGAACATTTGTTTATACGTTATTAATGAATGTTAATGTTTTTGATGGTTTTGAGTTTTTATCATTTTTTCAAGTTTACGACATATAACATTTTAATGAAATATTAGAAATATCATGTTTGAATTGTTATTGAAGATGCTAAGTCCTTGTAATTTATATTTTTTTCTGGACGAATTATGGTCATAAATTATCAGTACTAGTTAACTTATACTAGATGACCATTACGTACATCTATTCCGACCCAAGAGATAATGGGTCCGGCTTGATATAGGGGTTTTCAGAGAAAGATAGGTTCCATCGATTGGTTTCTGGGATTGTGGGTTCCAAATATTGTGCTTTAGAGGGGAGATTTAAACCTATATTTTATGTTTGCATGAGTATGTGGAGTTTTATTGTCGAATTATGTAACGGGAGTTCTATGGTGACATTTGATGTTTACGTATAAACATAATACTATTTAGGTGGCTTAGACGCGATTCTATTCATGTTAAGTCAGTTAATTCATCATCATGATCATAAGAAATAGTACAATAAAGTGTAATATAAAAATTTATTTTTAAAATCTTGTTATAAAAAGAAGTTAATTAATGTTAAATGTATGCTTATAGCCTCTTATGTTATAAAGAAAAATGAGATCATTATGATGTTAAATAAATAGGGTTTCTTGATAAAAATATCATTTTATGAACAAGCAACGAAACATTCCATAATGTTCCCTTCCATAACTGAATGTCCTTAGCTTTGTGTGATAACTGTGATTTGTGTTTTAAAAAAATACTTGTTACTTCTTTTCGTCATAATCATCTTTGTAGTTCCATTATATCCTGCGCAATAAATTGTCAGTTATAGCCTATTGTGTTTTGTTTTTTTTTACTTTTGAAAAGATCAATGAATATAATAGTACATGTATGTTGTTAACCTGAGAGAAATATGAGAAGATAAACTAAAATATACTTTTATTATGAAAATAAGTGTTGCTCGTAAATTCAAAATTGAGCATCAAACATAAGAGACGCTTTTCGGAAAGTGTAATCTCTCTTTTAGTTATAAAAGAAGAAGTAACATATTAAGATTCACAAGCACCAGAATGAATTAAAGTAATGACAGTAAAATATAAAAAGAAGAATATGAGTAAAATATAATAATTGCCAGAGGCAACACGACTTCCGACTGTAGAATAATGACTTTAGAAGATACTTCTAACATTTGTAGAAGAACTATTTTCAGCAGAAGCAAAAACAGTCATTAATGGAAAATCAACAATTAGCGTTTTCAGATGGATAAATAAGTTTATACTTTCTTGAAACAACCTCCATTCATAAGCTTATATAAATAATAAGCTCTTATCATATAATCTAACTTATTTGATTACAATTCAAATTCTCGAAAAAAAAAAGAATAGGACGTTAAAAATGTGTGTACATGTAAGTTCATTTGTTTGCGAGCATGTGTGCTTGGGTAAGTGGGTGTGCACTGGCCTGTTCGTATATGCTGGCGTGTGTGCGTCTATTTGTGTAGAGAGTGTATGTGTATTGAGTTATACGCGTGAGAAAATATATCTGCATTAGTATTGTTTATGTTCATTTGTTTATAATACTGTTCAATCTACGACGAAAAGCATCTGCAGTTTCCCCAATCCCTTTCCGGTGCGATTACTGTTTTGCAACCCAGGAAGTAGTCATTGACCGTGATTAATTTACGTTAGTTGGAAAAACTTGTTTCAAAATCGATGTACATTAAATAAGTTTAAAAATGCATTAATTGTTTGATATGTCTAGTGTATAACATAGGATATTGTAAAATTATGCAATGTAACAACATTTTCTGAATTGTCATGACCTCCGTTTCTGATGAGTTTATACCATCAGAGGTTTTACACTTTTAACATTTGAAACTTGAATAAACACCATGGGAGAATCACCTTTGATTTAGGCATCAGGTCTGAAGGTTATTAAACTGAGTTTGGAAACCAGTCTCAAATCTCAAGCATCTGATTGGCTGAAATGGCGACCAGTCGCCATTTCAGCCAATCGTATGCTTGAGATTTGAGACTGGTTTCCATGCTCAGTTTTATAACCTGGGCACAGGATGGCTTCCTCGGATTTAAAGTTTAGACTTATTAAGTAAGACTCGACTAACAGCAAAAAAAAACAACACGATTAAGTAGCTTCGTACCTTAAAATTAAAAAAAATCCCACGTCATACTTTAGTCAAAATTAATTTTCACAGCATGAAAACGGCAATAGTCAATATCATTATTATTGTTGCCAAGTAACGCGACGTTACATCTGTAACAAAAAGAGGGTCTTAAAATTTTCTTAATGATTATCCATGCATTTATGCATAGTTTTATTTAACAATTGCCAGCAAAAGTTTAAATGTAAGCTTTTATCTTATAATAATTGACTTTGGAAAGAGTTTGGGGGAGTTATCGTATACTTTGATAAAAGTGCATTCGATGCTACCAGAACATTGCTTCAAATTGATTGTTTTTTTAAATAGGTCCCCTCGTTAGTTGGAGTTATTTCACCAAGACAACTTGTAATTGTTTTGTGATACGAGAACCTTTTGGGGCAAGTGTGAGGTTGGTGCACCCTAGAACCTGCTTTAAACCCCCAGTGACAATTTGTTTTGCCACTGACCGTTCCAAGGCGGTATCCCCAAAGGTTCTCTTCTTCGTTAATTGTTTGTGGCTTCCTATTTGAATTGACATACTATATAAAACATGATCTCTCTCTTCCTCTCTTCTTTTTTGCTGCGTGGGGAGGCTGTGTTTTGTGAGTGTGGCGATTCCTGATATGCATATATTACTTTTTTTAATAATTTGCATTTTTGTTTTTGTTAAATCCCTTCAAAGTACCCAACTTTAGGATTATCTCCATTTCAATAAAAGATTGTTCTATTCTTTATCCTTCAGTGTAAGTAAATGGTAACAAAGATTGAAAACAATTATAATTCATTCCAAGACAAAACAGTTCTTTTCACGACCTCTTTTGACATAGTGAATAATAGAAACTAGCATACATTGTAAACATGTACAAATGATCGCCAATTAGAACTTAGGGTTAGTATATTTCTGTTCCCAACACAATAGGGTTTTCTTATTAAATGCAGGCTAATTGTTATTTACCAGTTAATATTTTTTCTAGTTAGTGTTATTTTCGTCAGACAATATTGGCACATATTTTCTAAGCGTGCTTAGCGATACGTGCTGAACCTCTTTGTTTGAGTATTTTAGGGCTGTGATATAGTCATAGTCATATGGTCGTTGGGTTTTCTATGATGCAGTAGATTTCTCAAAGTGTTAAATGTAGACACAGTTTAGTTCTTGGTCTGAATCAGAATACTGCGTTGTATTTAAACACGTCGTTAATCTACATCATCTCAAATTAGAAACTCATTTACAAGACAATATGAAATGCAAACTTTCATATTTAATTGTTGCAACTATCATAAATTTGTAACTAATCATTTAGTAACGTCAGCTTGTCATTGTCTTAGGTATTAAATCTCAATGATTTTCCTTTCCCATACAACTTTTTTTGTGAATTAACATCAATGTTTCTAAATTAAGTAGATTATCAGGATATGCAGTGACCACTAACTGACTAACAACCTTTACTAAATCAAGTTTAATTGGCAGTTCTTGAAGTATTGTTTTCATGAGTAAACAAGGTCAGTGTGAGGTGTATAAATACCTAGTTGTTTTCATTGTGTAATAAAACTTGCATTCGACGCTGGTGAGAGTCGTTATAAAAATATATAGAAATCGCAGTTGTTGTGGTCGTTGATTTTGGAGAAGCAATACCACACGGCGATTGACTAAATATGAAGCGTATTGTATTGTATCTTTCAATTTTTATTCATTTATTTTATTCGTATCGGGGAAACCGTCTGAAAATGTATTAGTTAAGCTTTAGTTTAAGTATAATGTTAAGTTAATTAAAGCACAAGTCAAGTTTAATAATTATCGAAATACTTTTTTCATTACGATGTGACTACAGAATAGTTACGCTGAAACATTTCATAAATACAAGTGGTCATCATCATCAGGTCGAGTTCCTCGGGCCCAAGTAGTACTTGTAATTAAAAATGCATTAAATAATTTCTACGAGAAAATTAACAGATATCTTTTTTTGTTTGTTTTTAAATTTTACTCGTTACGAGAATACGCCTTTCGATATTACCATATTTCGATATGAAAAAGACAATTCGCCAATTTGCTTTACAATATTTCGCGTAAACTATAGCCGGTTTGTGTGTTTGCGTGCGTGTAGAAGGGGGCTGTTGAATGCAGAATGTCGCTCTTTCTGCCTATTTTGTTGTAACCTATATTTGCTATTTTCCACTTCAAAAACAACCCTGTCTGTGTTAGATATCTTAGTTTATGTTTATCTTACTTGTGGTTTGATAGTTGTATTCAGAAGTCTCGCTTTCCCGTACCTTCCGGGGAAGGTCTTGATATCCATTGTCATTTTTAGATTCTAATCGAAAGAATACTACGCATCCCATCGATGTATGTTTAAAAATCCAAAACGCCGTTTTACAGTTATTGACTTTTTCCGCAGAGAACCTGGGCATCTTTTTGTTAGCTGTGCGAGATGTGCTGAAGATGTTAAACTGATATTTGAAATCAGTCTCTCTTACATCTGATTGGCTGAAAGGCGACCTGAGATTTGAGACGGGTTTCTAATCTCAGCTTTTTTTAATATCGAAGCCTGATTTGGACGACAACGCAAATGAGAGTCCGATCCCGTCAATTGCCGGACCCAGGATGAGCCGTGTTAGCATCACCTAGCATTTAACACTTGATGGAAGTTCAAATCTGATGATGATGATGATAAACTTCCTAAATAAGAGGTAAGTTTGAGAAGTAAAATTCTTCTAGTTTTTAGCTGAAAAGGTTTCACAGATGAGGAATTATCAGGCGCTTAGTTCTTATTCTAAAGCACGTTTTCTTGGTTGAGTTTGATTTTACTTGCCTTTCAATCGATTTATAAAGTCGATGTATAATGATTGTATTATGATCCGAGATGATTATTCAAAAATATCAATGAACTTCTCTGTTTTCAGTACACCTGCGACTGCTGTATATAAGGTATATACTCGTTTTACCAATATTTCCAGATGATCATATGGAGCTGTGTATAAAATAATTAATTCTATAAAAAAGCGACTTTTTACGTTACTAAAGATTAAAAAAATGTTTTGTTTTTTACTTGCGGTGCAATTCTGTATTTGCATCGGCAGCAAGTCGCATTCTGCTCAAGCAAAGGAAAATGCTAGTGGAATAATTCTACATATAGAGGATAAGAAGTCGCATTCTATAAAAGACAAATTGGGGATTGAAAGAAGTACATTGCTTTCACGAGAAATTATATCGCAGTCGGGATATAAGAAGTTTTCATGTGCAAAACCGCTTTCTGGAAAAGAAAGGAATTTTCAGGATAAAACTAACCAGTCATGGTCTAACATGACAATGTCAAGCGCAGCAGAATCCCGAAAAAGCAAACTTTTAAAAGAATATTTGTTTCATTCAAAAATGTGTGAAACCTTGCCTTATAGGCGACATCAATTATGTAAGGGGGATATGATGCATATTATAGAAACTGGAGTGATGGCGAATTCTTTAAAATCACGAAAGCTTTCAAAAAGAGCATTATCTTCTTCTGAAAAGGGCGAACATATTGCTGTTTTAACAAAGTTTGTAACCTTCTACATCGAACATTGTGGGAACAAGGCGTTTTGTGATATGAAGACAAAATCTGCATTAAACAATACTGAATTAACTATGAACTCTTGTTGCATGCCATGTTCTTGCAGCAACGAATGCATCGAACTTGGAACGTGTTGCCTAGATTACCGGGTTGCTATAACTAAGGAAAATCGCAATGATCAGAACATCATAGGAAATGAAGCACTGGAGAGTCTAAACGTCAACCTTAATAATATATCTCATGCGAAAATTGATAGCATAGATGAAATGAAAAATGAAGCTTTATTAAACTTCCTTTTAACTGTAGAAGAGTTTCTAGAAGGCAAAAACACAACTCCTGTTGAAGAAGAAACTCAAGTGCTCAGTACATCATGTGTTTCTGCAAAGCTTGACAATGAATATGTATTTTCAACGAATCCATATGTCGATGTTGCATTCGAAATGATAACATCATGTCCAGAAGCTCACGTAAGCGACGAACTTAGAGATAAATGTGTAAACATGGCAGACAAATCAGAGATAGATGTTACTCAATATATTCCTGTCACATCTTTGAGTTCAAACAAAACATACAGGAACAAGTTTTGTTTTGTTTGCAATGAAGGGAGCCTGAACGAATATTTGTTTTGGAAAAGCTTTCAAATTTGCTCTATGAAGAATGTAGAACAGAAGTTTATAAGTCGAGATGTTGAATGGATTCGGAAAACTATATTACGTTTTTTTACTTTCTGTAATATTATTTTTGAACCACCGGAATTCCTGAAAAATGACCAAATTAAACGTTGCACATTGACGAACGGATATTGTTCCACGCAAAACAACAAAACGAAATCGCTAGACTTCAGTTCTCAAAATATTTATAAAATAATTTGCAAGGAGGTATACCTTCCAGTTGTGATTCGGAAGAAAACGTCCTATTCTGTGTACAGGAATATAGCTTGCTATTGGTGTTACCAGGACGAACCAGTTGAGGATAACTGTCAGTTTCCGTACCCAAGATACGAGGAGTATAAACTTGAAATCAACATGATAGGTCTTAAAACGGAAAACGAATATTCGGTTCTCAACGTTGCATTTAGTAGTAACTGTCGCCATGGAAGTTTCTATGATAATTATACAGTAAGTATCGCTTATAATGTCAATATTAATGTAGATATTACAATAGTTTCTTACACCATTTTATAGCTACGAAAACTATTTATGTAGTGACATTGAAACCATAGTATAAAAAGTCAAATATGCATATCAGGATTGCCACATCCAGGGCTGAAGGTTATAAAGCTGAGTTTGAAAACCAGTCTCAAATCTCAAGCATCTGATTGGTTGAAATGGCGACTGGTCGCCATTTCAGCCAATCAGATGCTTGAGATTTGAGACTGGTTTCTATGCTTAGTTTTATAACCCTGGGTACTGATGACACAGCTTCTCCACAAAACCAAAATGTAGAGAGAAACATGGTTTATACAATGATCAATTTGAAAATAAACGTTTATCTCAGAGAGCTTGATACAATGAGTCAACAGTCTGGAGATATGTTTCTTTTTCACATGTAAATACTTAGATAAGTTGACTATTAATGAGACAGATCTGCTTTGCATTATATCACTCTGAACTTTTGAAATATGCATGCATTTTGATGTTTTCTCCACACAGGCAAGAGAGAGAGAGAGAGAGATAGACAGAGAGAGAGAGAGAGAGAGAGAGAGAGAGAGAGAGAGAGAGATAGACAGAGAGAGAGAGGGAGAGACAGAGAGAGAGACAGAGACAGAGAGAGAGAGAGGGAGAGACAGAGACAGAGAGAGATGGGGGAGGGGAGAGCGCGCATGGTTAATAAAATGATCAGTTTCAAAACAGACATCACATGCAATTAACAAAATAAAAAAACCCAAAGGGTTACCGCCTCTCAACGGTCGTTGGCGGAACAATTCTCCACTTGGGGTTAAAACCAGGTTCTAGGGTGCACCAACCTCTCACTAGCCCCAACAGGAACAAGTTGTCTTGGTGTAGTTATTTTGTCATCCGAGGCTGAACGGTGACAGTTACATGTACATGTAACCTAGGTCCGGAACGTACCGTATACCGTTCCGTACTCCGTACTTCAGGTTACTGTAGCAAGTCGATAGACGACGTCACTGATAACGTCCAGACCGGCTGGACTACATGCTTACGTGTATATTTCAGGTTTCCTGCAGAAAGGTTTTGTGTCCGAAGCATCAGTTCATTCGTCAGGGAACATGCGTGCCTTCAATTATACACACACATGGTGTGTTTTATAGTGTGATTCTACGAGCCAGTCTCGTTACTGTAGAAACCAATTTCTCACTGTTAAACACAGACTTTGAAAACAAGTTTCGGAACGAATTAGAAGGTTTGGTTTCAAATTATTTTTCTGAAAGAAGTATTTTCCTCAGGAAAGAAACGAATACTTATTTTATTCTGCTTAGAATGAAACCAAATGACAAGACCTATGAAGACATAATTAAAACAATTCGTAACATATTTACTCGCATACATTATCTTGAAATCAAAACTTTAAAATCGGTTATATCTTTTAAAGTCAGTTTTCTCGACAATGTTGGAATGCACGGACACACTTCTAACACAGTTCCGGATGTCAGCTGGACAGAAAGAGACTTTAAAATTACCATCCAGCACCTGTGCTACCGCGTAGAGCTAAATGAATCCGAGATTGAACATGTGTCAAAGTATGGGTTTAAAGTAAAGAGAACAGGAATTCTTATTACTGACGATACTGAAGGTTACTTAACATGTGTTGATGATATCATTTTAGAAACCGTTCATGTTCCAACTATCACCTTGAACGTACCAAAAATGCCATCTAATTATCAACATAATACGAAAGAGGAAATAAGAATTCTTATTTTAGCGTCAATATTTGGTACGGTATGTCTTATTTTAGTGTGTGCTGGTGTATACAAATTTTCTAAGTGTTTTCAAAGTCTTATATTCACAAAATGTAGAAAAACATGACGTTATCTTCAAGTGTACTTAAACACAGACCTCAGCCGGTAGCTGAATTCCACGAACTGCTTAAGCACACGATAATATGTTTATACAATAAATAAAGCACAAAAGAAATCCATAAATCGTTGAACGGACGTACGCTCCAAACCGGAAAAGAAACCAAACAGCAGTTGAACGCAGCACTGAAATTCATTAAAATGTAATAAAAATGTATCGTAAGCTTAGCTTATTATTGAACTGAACGCAATTTCGATGACTACATGCATCGAGCTGCAATCGTAATCAATCAATCAGTCAAGAAACTTAAGAAGCCCATGACTAAATTGACAAAATGCAAAAGAAATAAACAGTCAAATAGCTGCTTTCAGAGAACTGCATCTGACCTGTCGCCATTTCAGACAATCAGATGCTTGAGATTTGAGACTGGTTTTCAATCTCAGCTTTATAACCTTCAGCCCAAACCATTCATTCTCCGATCTGCAGTTAAAGCCCACCAGCCGATGACAGCTTGCATCAAACTGCAGACGTAATACCTTCAAGCTCAACACAGCCTGAAACGTGTTTTCCATCTGTTGTAATGTATGTTTGTCTGGTTGATTTAATTGTTTCTACCAAATACTGAGTTTTAAAGTTTGCTACCGTGTTTATTGTGTTCAAGGTATTAATAAAGCCAACACCTTTAAAATACGTTTTTCATAATTATTAGATTCACCTTTATAAACAAAACTAAAATCTATTTATCTATTCCTTATTATGTGTGCGATGTAATTTAACATTCAAATCTAAGTAACTTAATAAAAAGTCATTGTGCAAGATTCTCAATGAAACTTCTTAATTTACATGTAAATCAAGATGAAGAGAATAAAAGTAGGACTGGTGTAATTCATCATTTCACATACCATCTACGCCGTTTATCTTTTTTTTTATAAGATGTTTCTTGTTACTAATATTGCGACTCGACAATAGCGAGATGTACAAGTATCACGTGTCTTTCTGCCACTTCACAGTCCATTATATTTACACATTATATCGCATGTGCGGCCCGTGTAGATCCAGATCCAGCTGTGCTGTCTGATCAGGATCTGCACGCACTGATCGCCTTTTGGTCAGAAATAACTCCGAATTGTTCAGTATCTAATCAAAAAGCGAACAGTGCAGTTCCTAATCAACTTGCACGTATGTACTGACTGATCTTGATCTACACTGTTCGCCTACGCTATAAAGGCGTATATATGGATGAAAGAGAAGAACTATTAACAGTTCTTCAAACTCCCATTTGCTATAGTCTATTGTATCTTAATAGTTTCATTACACTGTTAACAAGTAAGGGTTATTTAATGCTAGAAGTAATGCTAATATCGGCCACAATTTGTTTTTATATGTAATTGACCAGTGTCGAAGGTTATAAAACTGAGCATGGAAACCAGTCTCAAATCTCAAGCATCTGATTGGCTGAAATGGCGACCAGTCGCCATTTCAGCCAATCAGATGCTTAAGATTTTAGACTGGTTTCCATGCTCAGTTTTATAACCTTGGCACCTTATCATCATATCATTACGATATCATTACATTAACTAATTTAACACATTTAAGGAACTTTCCCCACATTTCTGTCGAAATGGAATACATCAGATAATAAGTATATAATATTCATTTAATTAACATGTAGAACGACTAATCAATTACAACACCTTGATAAATAAGGTAAAACAATATAAATAAAACTTGAGAACTTTAAAAGACTTAGACTATCAAAAACCTCAAACGCACCATGATTAACCACTGATAGGATGAACCTGAGTGTTTGATTATAGAATTATACATTACATGCGAACACGAATACCCAGAGGGGGACTCGTACATGTATCTAAGATTATTAGATAGTTGTGACTACAGATAACAACAGAAACACTATACACACCATGATTGAGAAGCAAATGCGACCCGAGTCTTAAATTATTATTGGAGAGAAACACTGTATATTATATTATTATAGAAGTGAATGCCAACCTGGTCTCCCGGCAATGGAGTATTTTGTTTTGAAGTTCTTTAGTTTTCCAACTTTTTATCTTTTGCAAGTCTACATCTCCCTCTGAATTAAAAATACAGACATCTGATTCAATGAAGTTGGAAAATTATAGACTGGCTTAAATAAAAAAAATGTTATGATGTATAAAAAAATAAATGCACAAAAGAAACTTTTTATGAGACAAGTGGCTAGTCTAAGTGAATGCTGTTTAGAATCAGTGTATTTAATTGATTTAAAATAAGGAACTTCAAATATTATGTAAAATACAATTTTGCGTAGAAAATGCATAGTGAATAATTACAATGTGTAAAATACTCGTATTTGTATTTTGATCGTACCCAGGAACGCTAGATGTATTTGTATTTAACGAAAAACTAAAACGCTTTCACATACTGCAGGCGTGGTGTATTTTGTAAAAACGTGGAATAGCCATATCCGGAATAGCCACATTTAGATAATAGAGCCTTTCCAATCTGCTTAAAAGCAAAGAGGAAAAAGTGCAGAACATTTATAAAGTGAAAAATTTAAAAATGACACTGCAAACAACAATCAAAAGACCTCAAGGGATAACCGCCTTGAAACTGTCAGTGACAAAGCAAACTAAATCTTGCCACGCCACCTTCCACAAAATGACGAGGTGATTTAACTCAAACTCACCACATACTCAATAGTTTTGCTTGCGAAACACACAAAACAAGAGCGAAAACCAGTATCTGTTTACATATGCTCGTGGATAAAAGTCTTGTCCGGTATGATTTTCCATAATTCTCTTAAAAGCACGAATTTTAAAACTCACTTTCATAAATTTGGTACCGATGGAAAGCGGACATTTATATGCATTGAATAAAAAAAAAGATTTTCAGAATTTGAGCCAGCACTGCCAGTAGGGTAATGTGTCGAAACTTGTAGACCGGACAAGACTTTTGTCCATTAGCATATATTAACATAATAATCCTATGTGAAACGGCAATCAGAATCACTGTGACGAATCAGGACGGTGCCTTGTTGTGCGAATTGCGTTTCGGGTTGCCTTGATGTCTCGTACAACGGCGCCTCAATTTTTATCAAAATTGTATGTATCATTTAGTGCAAAATCATCAATTTCTTTTTACTATCGTTACTTTGATTCCGAAGAAAAAGGTGACGGAACAGGTTATCGTTTTCTTTACCGGTTTCAAGTACTAAAGAAAGCAGAAGAATATGGATTGTTTCAGAAAAGCTTGTTTTTCGTCGATGTGTATTGACCCACTTGTATAAAATTTTGTTGTGAGTAATTTACAAAGGAGGTTTTAACGATTTTAACACAGGACTCATCCATTTCATTTCCTATGGTTCACTAGTGCAAAACAGTCTTGACATCGACACATAAAAACGCCGTATTAATGTAGAGTCTCAATATAACTGTTTTTTAAAAAATGTTTAAAAAGAAGGGTCCCTGTTGATACATGGCACCGGTTCCTTATTGTGCCTAAACCGTTTACAGTATTGTTGTTAAATTGCGGAGACGTATGATTTGGATTCACCTTATTTTGGATTCTGAGGCCGCACTGAATTTCCTTCTGCATCTCCTTCTTATGATAGCTTTTAGGCAAAACTCTACATCATTTTACAAAGAAACAGTCATCTCGGTTGCAAGATTCACACAAGTTTAAACTAAAGAAACAGAAACATGTGAACTACAAAAAAACAATTGCCATGTGCTTCTTTAGATAAGGCCCTTTGAAACAGTGAATCACATTTCTAAAGTGAGTATCAAGTCAGAACGAAGCAAACTGGTAACCGGCGATTGGATTAACGCATTTCAGGTGTAAAAGACGTAATCTGGTTTAATTCGAGAAGGTGAAATACAATAATGTAAAACATAAATGTCAAATTTCAATATGGAGAAAACTGTTTCACCTATGCATTGGTTGAACGTTTTCTAAATTAGTTGTTTAACTTGAATTATAATTGTACAGTATATAAGATGGAATCTTTTTGCTGTGTTAAAATATTTAAGTCTGGAAGTGAATCGAGTTTTTGTTATTATTTTTTATTGGAGAACCGCGAACGGCCCCGTCGTTTTCTACGCTTTTCGCTCTAAAAACTGGATAATAATAACAATGCCTTGATTTTGATAATAAGATTACTAAAGTAAACAGCTTAACGTTGTCTACGGTGGAATACTGAACTCAAACCCACCCCAGATGTCTCCAAAAAGTTAAGAATTGTTTAAATTATGTGACATCTATCACATATAAAACACCTTTTTCTCACAATTCGGATGATTAAATTTCTTATGTTGTCATCTTTCATATGTTACAAATAAAATTTAACAACCAAAAAATACGAAAAAAAAATTAATTTCACAACACCAGTCCGCAGTATGTGCGCTCAAACCAAGTAAAACAGACAAGTCTCAGATTTTATCACTTGTACCATGGGCCAGTCCACTGGATTTTATCACTTGTAGACGTCCTCTGCTGGATGCGAAATGGACGAGTTTATTAAAAAGACATTTCTACAGGCTACTGCCTTGTAACCTGCTGGTGTCATACATAAATATACAGAAGAAGTGTTATAATCGCAGGCAGATTAAGCTGCATTCGTATTTTTATTTGATGCTTATATTGTCAAATGTTTATTAGTTGTTGCTAATAAACTGAATGAAATTTCGTGGTTCAAAGCCGAGAAATTATTTCAGAGCGATATCAAAATGATTTTTTGGCGTTATCGAACCAGGTAACAATATATGGAAGAAAAAAGTGTGCCTTTGAATTTTAGGCACATAGGCAACCGTTGTCTGAAAATCAATGATACAGTTTCTGCATCAACAAGCGCCGTTTCTGAGAAAAAACAAGCTTTGATTTTTCTGAAGGAGAAAACCTGTGTTTAATGCACCAACCACTAATTTTCGCTAACTTGCTGACAGAGTACTGACTTAAATTATATTCTAACAACTCCAAAACATAAAAGCTATAACATTATCAGTAAAAATCAACAATGTCGGCGGACCCAATGCATTTTGTGAAGTAGTGACAATCTTTTTTCTACTTTACAAGAATACCGCGAATGTTATTGAGCTGAAATGACATGTGCAACAACAATTAACATCGTTGAGGTTCTGTGACATTGAGATTTTTTTCTACTTACATTCTATAAATGGGAGATTTTTGTCCCGAAGTTGATCACATCGTAAGATAGTAACGTCGAAGCGCCGTTGTAAGGGACAACTAGGCAACACGAAACGCAATTCGCACAACGAGGCGCCGTTCTGATTCGTCACCGTGAGATTGTTTACAAATGTTCTAAACAGTTTAATATACTTAGAGGTTTTGTGACCGAATCAAAATAATTATTTAAGAACAATAACGCAATCACCAAACTTTTTAAAAAAAATCGTTTGTAGAATAACAACCAACGGAATACATTTAATTGTTCACCGTTTTTAATGAAGCATAAGTTAAGGTGGCAGAGACAGAGGATGTCAAGACGGGAGCGGTGGAGACAGATGTTATCAAAAATATATTGGAGGTAGTGTTGATACAATGTAAAGTGATGGAAGAAGTATAAGCATCGAATTTCGAAAGTCGTCACTTGACAATCATCATAACATGGCCTAATTTATTTTTTGTGGACGTGTTGGTATTCATACTGAAACAACATGTAGAAGTAATAAGTTGAAACAAAGCGGCTAAAAAGCTAATGTAGAAGGTAGACAGTGGAGTTTTGCAGTCAATTTTTGAATTCTTTTCCTCAAAAACTATTTTAAATTAATTAATATTTTAATTGACAAAATGTTTCAATAATTTCAAATGTACATGATGCATGAAACACGATAATAGGAGTATGTCGTTTGCCTGCAGAAATACAAGATATGAACACAATTATTTGTTTCATACAAATATACAAGTTACTTTGAATACTGTGCACACATGAATAATTTTAGCATAATGCAGCATTAATCCGCAAAATTGATACACCTCGAAGATTAGTAATTCCGTATTGGATAATGTCGTTTTCAAATTCTTTATTTTGCAGCTTCCCGTGTTCTATGTGACGTCATAACTAAGTCACACTATGTTGTCGTAATTTTCCGGCACATACCAAAATGCAAAATAGGAATTTCCGTCGCAGTATAAACTTAAGAAAATAAAAGGCAATATTAATTTTACCCGGTTATTCGTAAAACAAAAATCTGTAAATTCAAAAAGAAAGGTTACCAACATGATATTCTACAGCGCTCTGCAGGCCTTGTGACAACCAATCTACAGTTGATCACTATGCTTACCTCTTTGGTTACACGACGGTGGCAGGGGTTTGAGAGTTTATGAAGGCTTATGGGAACTCTTTTCTTTAAAGAACCTAAAGGCTCGATTTGTTTCGTTTATCCCTGTCATCGTCTTCTTGCTAATTTGACTCCAGGGGCTCTGGTCTCGGTAAGATCATCGAGTACTCGCCTATATGGCTTTGCATTGCGATTAGCTTCTTATGTTTTACATGTTTGTGTGCTTTTGCTTCCAACATTTTGAGCAGATGGGTGTGTTGGAGTGATTTCACCAAGACAACTTGTACTTTTGTTAATATGAGAACCTGTTGGGGCAAGTGTGAGGTTGGTGCACCCTAGAACCTGGTTTAAACCCCTAGTGGCAATTTGTTTTGCAACTGACCGTTCTAAGGCGGTATCCCCAAAGGTTCTCTTTTTTGTTAATTGTTTGTGGCGTCCTATTTGAATTGACATACTTATATCAAACCTGCTCTTTCTCTTCCTCTCTTCTGTTTCGCTGCGTGGGGAGGCTGTGTTTTGTGAGTGTGGCGATTCCTGGTTTGCATATTTTACTTTTTTGCACAACCGTTACGATATTTTTACGCCATTCATAAATTTTCTACGCCATTCATAAATTTACTATTGCGTTTCTATTTTTATTTGTACTATTATGTAAACCATGTTGTTGACTTAAATGTTGTTCTTAGGTTTATTTCATTTTTAGTGAGAAGGGTATATAATAAATGGAACATTATGACAGTATGCAGTCAGTAGGTTCGTATTATTTCTCGTTGGGTATGTATAACGCATCACGCTTGTTTACATACCCAACTCGACAAATACGAACCTAAAGATTGTATAGTGTTATAATATTCCATATTTATTTATAAGCTCACGCTTTCTATATTGTGAATACTGTAATAGTTTTCACAAATATTTCGTTTGAAGAATTATCCACGACGTAAAACCTTGTAACAGAGAAGTGTATTTGATGTGACTTTAGAACATCGAAAACCACGTATTTAAGATTCACGATAATGCCATTAAACCGCAAACTACCTAAATTATTCCGACCAAAATTTATATATTCACAAACCTCATCCAAGTAGTACATTATATAATAGACAGTGCACAGAGGGTCAAGACTTTAAGATAATCACAAAAAAGAACAAGACTGAAGGTTATAAAGCTGAGCATGGAAACCAGTCTCAAATCTCAAGCATCTGATTGGCTGAAATGGCGACCGGTCGCCATTTCAGCCAATCAGATGCTTGAGATTTGAGACTGGTTTCCATGCTCAGCTTTATAACCTTGGGCACTAAGAACCTCGAGAACTATAGAATAGTGATTGCAGAGAGGGCACCAGAGTCTAATAACATTACCGGGTACCACTGAGCACCTACAGAGCGTCACACTATAATGAAGATGCCTGAGTATTAGAATCTCACAATTTTTTTAAAGAAACTACAAAGAGAAATTAAGAAGAAACAATGTTTTATAGTAACATAGTCTTAAATTATAATGGCCTTCAAATAATTTATGTAATACCCAGTTGCGCTGTATGTGTATGTGTTGCATAGTTTGGGGTCGTTTAATATAATGGTCGTTTATATTGCAAGAGATTGCAAATAATATTTATTCGTTGATATACTATGCCGTAAAACCCTTCGTGTTGTTAACTGCAAGAGCAATCGGTATACCAACAAATGTTTAAAAAATTTGGTCTGCTAGAATTTGATACGAATCAAATTATTGAAAAAGTGAAATATGCATATCAGGAATACTCGCAACGCAGCGAAAAAGATGAGAGAGAAAGAGAGCATGTGTTCATAACAATATTTATTTCAAATAAAACACCACAAACAATTAACGAAATTAACCCTTGGGGTTACCGTCTTGGAAAGGTCGGTGGAAAAACAATTTGCCATTGGGGGTTAAAACCAGGTTCTAGGGTGCACCAACCTCACACTTGCCCCAATAGGTTCTCATATCAACAAACAAGCACAAGTTGTGTTTGTGAAATAACTCCAACCCACCTATTAGCTTTTAAATGTTGCATGCAAAAGCACACAAACATATCAAAGTAACATAAAAAGCTTAAAGCATTGCAAAGCCAAAGAGGCGTGTACTCAATGATCTTGCCGAGATCAGAGCCCCTGGAGTCAAATTAGCAAGAAGACGATGATAGGGATAAAAGAAACAAATCGTGCTTCTAGGTTCTAAAAAATTCCCCTTCATAAACTCTCAAACCCTGTCACCGTCGTGCAACCAAATAGGTAAGGATAATGATCAACTGTAAGATAGGTTAATCACCAGGCCTGCAGATCGCTGTAGAATATCATGTTGGCAACCTTTCTTTTTGAGTGTACAGATGCTATTTTTACAAATAACCGGAAGAAATTACCTTGCCTTATATTTTCTTAAGTTTATAAAAATAATCACCATAAATAACTGGCTGTGAAATACCTTGTTGCAACAGTGATTTTAAACTGCACATGTATTTTTTAATTAAATCTGGGTATCGGCGATAAAAACTTAAAAACGGCATTTCTTTAATTTATGATACCGATAACCTTGTTTTAAAAGTTTTTCTTCTATGCAAAGATTACGTTCATTGAAATAATTAACATCATTGCAAGCTCTAGAAAAGAGAACAAGCTGTGAGATATAAACCCCGTAAGATGTCTCACGAGGAACATTACCGTCTAAAAACGGAAAATTAGCTATATTAAAATTAAAAGCGTTTTATATTTTAGTAGTGACATATCCATTTTCAATAGAAATATTAAGATAAAGAAAGTTTCCTTGCTTATCTGAAGTGTTTGCTTTATTAAGTTGTAGTTCATGGGGATAAATTTTATTAACCAGACATGCAAAATGGTTATAAACTATCATCAACAAATCATCAAGGTAGATCAAGGTGTTGTTAAAGGCTGTAATAATGACATCTTGATGCTCAGTAGACAGAGATAACATAAAATCTCTTTCATAAAAACATATCAGCAACAAAATGTGCACAACAAGTACTCAGTGGAATGCCTATTACTTGTTTATAAATAGAGGTACTAAATATCACATAAATATTATCCAATAAAAATGTGAGCGCCTCGATAAGGTCTTGACAGGTCAATAAAGTATAATTATCATAAGAACCATTTTTTTAATGCCCTATGTTCATTACAAGCGATAAAGGTTTTATTTTGTCTAGCAAACGTTTCATTTTCAACGAGACAGGTTAGCTTGTCTTTTATTTAATTATGAGGGAGAGAAGTATATAAAGTAGAGAAATTATAAGTAGACAAACAGAACACCTGAAAATTATTTGATTTAAGCTTCTTTAAAGCGTGGTAAACGTGGTAAAGCTATGTTTCTTTTATAGAAGGATATACGAGTGGTATTTATTTTGAATATTTGTTGGGTTTTTTTCCAGTTGAAAAGAGCAATTTCCGCACAACAGGTATTAAAGTCGATGTTCGATTGAATTCTATATTTTGGATCTTTGGAAATTATATTACGGATTCTATAGTCTTTGATAACATTTAGGTCCCCTGTAACGACATGACGGGCAGGTTGATAACAAAATTTTGAATTTGAACAATCCCAGGATAATGGTGTATTCTCAACAATCTGTAAATCCGAGGTCATTTTGTAGTAATTGAAAATTGTGTTTCTTGTTGGCTTGTTGTATTTATGACAAAGATAGGTGCAAAGTATTCTTGAAATTATTAGGAATAGCCGATTCAACAGTTTTGTCTTTAAATATCTATGCCTTTACTTAAAAAAGAAATTTTCAGGAAAATGTCATTTGACTGAATGTCAGATTCCAAGATGATGTGTGGTCTGAGCCCATGCCGAGTGTAAAACTAAGTAAGAAAGTGGATGAGTTCTTATAACAATATCATCGGCTTCCTCAACCACTTTCTGTAAACTTAATGTAGAAAGAGAAGACAAACGTGAAAGCATGGCGTGTTTACCAGAATGTTTTTAAAATATTTTGAAGGTCATGAATAGGACAATGAACACGTATTTTCTTTTAATGTTACCATTAGTCCTTATCCCGTGCGACCTCGATTTTAGTTTTCGTATTTCAAGTAAATCAAAAATGTCCATATCAGGATTTCTTTTAATGTTTCCTATCAATATTAAGATATGATGGATAACTCAATTACGAAAATGTTTGTAATACATCGTTGGTAGCCTCCCCTGCATCAGTAACAATTAACATTGAACCCGTTTCAATTTTAAGTACCAGAGGAGGTTTTAGATGCTTGGCGGGTTGGAATAAAGGGTTTATATTCTCATTAATCCGTCAGAGAGTGCTGATGTAACGCGTGCTGAAGATGTTTGAAGTCTAACAAGTAATAGGTTGAAGTACTATGGTAAAAAATGTTCAAAATGCATAAATATCAAGCGTACGAGTTTTTTTCAGGATAATATTAATTTATGCCGTGTTGATAAGCATAGTACAAGATGAGAAGTTACATACCAAACTGCTACAAAACTACGTTACGGTAACATTTTTAAGATTGCTAAAATCTCGTAATGGGGTTCAATCTTTTAGAGAAATTCTGATATTTTAGTACAATTATACACAACCATGTAAAATGTCAATTTATTAACAGTTAAAATCATAGCTGTAAACAGGTATTCATTTTATGTTTCCTTGTAAATTAAAGAGTTTTATCAGTATTATATCATTGGTACATGTACATGTATTTTCCCTGTTATGAAACTGTGAACTACTTTACCATTTTTATTTCCCTGTTGTTTTTTTCTCGAACTACATCGTTTAACATATAACCTTACTTTGCAAATTTTCAGAAACGTTTTTGTCAAGACAACATAAAATAAAGTAAACATTTTATTAGAGAAATATCAAATCTATGTCACGAATTAACACCAGAAACCGATATTTTCATTTGTGGCGAAATATTTTCACTCGTGACTATGCCACGAGTGCAAGTATCAGTGTATGGTGTTCACTCCTGAAATAAGATCGATATTAAAATTTTCTCCAAAACAAACACAATTTTTAATATTCTTTGTGTATAGGTTTTACAATCAATAACGAGATATAGTATATATTGTGTAGTGAGGATCGTCAAGCAAACAAAATCTTTAAGATTAAATTGGTGCTGCACTTATTATAGTTATAACTTAATTATGATTATTATTTATTTATTATACAAATAAATACTAATGTTGAGGTCGATATGTAGTTTTGCGGACCTGGGTAGTGTGATATCGACCGAGGACGAAGTCCGAGGTCGATATCACACTACCCAGGTCCGCAAAACTACATATCGACCTCAACATTAGTATTTACTTGTTATATCATATACCCTATGAATTTAAAGCATTCTTCTGCTGCTGCTGCTGCTGCTGATGATGATGATGATATGATATGATGATGATGATGATGATATGATGATGATGATGATGATATGATGATGATGATGATGATATGATGATGATGATGATGATGATATGATGATGATGATGATATGATGATGATGATGATGATGATATGATGATGATATGATGATGGTGATGATGATATGATGATGATGATGATGATATGATGATGATGGTGATGATGATGAAATGATGATGATGATGATGATGATATGATGATGATGATGATGATGATGATGATGATGATATGATGATATGATGATGATGATATGATGATGATGATGATGATATGATGATGATGATGATGATGATGATATGATGATGATATGATGATGGTGATGATGATATGATGATGATGATGATGATATGATGATGATGGTGATGATGATGAAATGATGATGATGATGATGATGATATGATGATGATGATGATGATGATGATGATGATATGATGATATGATGATGATGATATGATGATGATGATGATATGATGATGATGATATGTTGATGATGATGATATGATGATGATGATGATGATGATATGATGATTATGATGAGATGATGATGATGGCAAAGGTAGTTATTAATTCCAGGGGTAGTTATCACTTTTTTCGGACTCGCGAGTACGGAGCTCTCGACCAATCAGAATGCTTTAAATTCATAGGGTATATGATATTAATATATAAACACCGTCAACTCAATCAATATCACCACTGGAGACTTGTTTTTTTATCATAACTCGATCGCTCTTTCATTTATTATAACCTTTTACAACGCATTATCTTCAAAATATTTTAAAGATTGCTCATGTTGCAAAATGACTAATCTAAGCTAAATAAAATTGAAATACTGTAACTTTCTTTTCATCAAAAGTCTTTTCAAACCTACCAAGTGTGAAATGATACAAATGACTAGAAGCACTTCAGCTTTCATGTAAATAGTAGATTAACTTTTATTGCTGTAGTTAAATGTTAAACCGTTCAAATTTAACGTCACGATTTACCATATCCTATCTTATATAACAGATAAACCGAGGTAAAATCAGTTAGATTCATTTGAATAACATTTAATAAAATGTGTTAAATTCATTCATCGTATATCTCAGAGCAAAGACGATGTATACATGTATGAAGGGACCACCGCAGGCTGCTTCGCATGACGGTTGCTGCAGTTACGTAATCAGAAAGGAGTTTTATCGCGAAAATACCTTTTGCAAAGGGTCCAGATCTTTGCCGGTTTTAAGTGTAGAATTTCTTTGCTATAAACATCAACGAACATTAATTATTCTGATAATGATAAGACTTGAGTTGGCCATTTGTAACTCTTCTATAACGCTAGTGACTCGCTTAAAGGCCCGGTCACACAGAACTCCGCGTCTAAATCACGTACAAAAAGTCATGAAAATGTAGTGGACGTGGTCGTAAGTGGTAATTTTTGGTCAATTTTGGCTTGGCCGTGCTTTGAACGTGGTCTGGCTGTCAGCGGCTGTTCCACTGCTGAAACACTGCCTAAGCACGGCTTACCACTTCCAGCCACGTGTAAGGTTAAAAATAGGTTCGCGCGTGTTGTTCGCACCCAGATGTTCCGTACCACCCTCCTCCTCCTTCTTCTTCTTCTCTCAGCAAGGATATGTTGGGCCTGTATCAGTTGGTTCTGTTGGTGCTGAAGCATAAAGATGAGGGCATCACGACGTTGAGGGTTCATTTTCACCCCTTGACATCTAGACTGCAAGTGCTGAGGTCTCAGAAAATTGCGGTATTTATATGCCGCAAATCAGAAGTGATACAGAAGTGATTAGGCAGTGAACAATCGTATTTAGCACTTGTTCCAGACGTCGTTTAAACGGGCTTAGGTAGTGCTATGTACGCTGAAAAATCCACTTGTCAGTGATAAGCCGCAAAACACACGCTATTTCCCATGATACCAACGCGTAACACCCGTCCGATGACCGTGCTCTGCCAGTGACAGACCGCTAAACTTTCGCGTCTCACTGCGTCTCCCCAAGTTTTAATCACTGCCGGAACACGGATTATCACGTGTGTTTCACGTGTGTTGCACGTCTTTACCACGTGTGTCGCCCGTGGTTGTCCGCGGGCTAAAATTTTGAGCAGTTCAAAACTTTTTGCCGCGTCCGACGCCGTTTCGAATTCTCCCCGCGTCCTGCCACGTCCATAAATCGACTTTAGCTCGTCTTAAACTCGACACCAAGGCGAACAACATTGTCTGCTTCACGGGAGACCACTTTTTGAGGGTTTTTTGCCGTGATTAAGCCGTAAATCGCTGTGTGACCGGGCCTTTACTTTCACCACTGGGCTGGCATTTATCTTTACTGTGAAGGCATATTGAGTGCGTCCAATGAGTCCATACGCGTCCAATGAGTCCATACGCGTCCAATTAGTCACTACGCGTCCAATGAGTCACTACGCGTCCAATGAGTCACTACGCGTCCAATGAGTCACTACGCGTCCAATGAGTCACTACGCGTCTCAATCTGAGTCACTAAGCTTCTCAATCTGAGTCCCTATGCGTGTCAGTCTGAGTCACTACGCGTGTCAATCTGAGTCACCACGCGTATCAATCTGAGTAACTACGTGTGTAAATCTGAGTCACTACGCGTATCAATCTGAGTCACTACGCGGGTCAATCTGAGTCACTTCGCGGGTCAATCTGAGTCACTACGCGTATCAATCTGAGTCACTTCGCGTCTCAATCTGAGTCACTACGCTTCTCAGTCTGTGTCACTATGCGTGTCAATCTGAGTCACTACGCGTATCAATCTGAGACACTACGCGTCTCAATCTGAGTCACTACACGTATCAATCTGAGTCACTTCGCTTCTCAGTCTGTGTCACATATGCGTGTCAATCTGAGTCACTACGCGTAACAATCTGAGTCACTACGCTTCTCAATCTGAGCCACTACGCTTCTCAATCTGAGTCACTACGCTTCTCAATCTGAGCCACTACGCTTCTCAATCTGAGCCACTACGCTTCTCAATCTGAGTCACTACGCTTCTCAATCTGAGCCACTACGCTTCTGAATCTGAGTCACTACGCTTCTCAATCTGAGTCACTACGCGTGTCAATTTGAGTGACCATGCGTATCAATCTGAGTCACTACGCGTGTCAATCTGAGTCACCACGCGTATCAATCTAAGTAACTACGCGTGTTAATCTGAGTCACTACGCGTATCAATCTGAGACACTACGCGGGTCAATCTGAGTCACTTCGCGGGTCAATCTGAGTCACTACGCGTATCAATCTGAGTCACTACGCGCCTCAATCTGAGTCACTACGCGTATCAATCTGAGTAACCTCCGCGTCTCTAAGCCACCAAGTTGCTTGTGATAGCGTTGAATCACCTTTATTCTGGCGAAGACTTCCCGATTCTCATTTACCTCTAACGGGAATAAAATATAGGGTATCATGCAAACGGTCTTGAAACGAGGAAATAATAATAACATAATTCAACAAATAAATATAACACTCTCAGCTTGTGTAAAGCTTGTATACAATATCCATTTTTACTAAAAAAAATCAGTAAAAGAAATTGTGTTTTTCTGACTTAAGTTACAAGGACGTTATGTTACAAACTGTATCCCTATATCTTTTCTAATCAAATTAGATATTTTGTAACACAGTAAAAGTTCACCATAAGACGAAGTTGTAACAAAGTATATCGTATTGTAAACATGGCTATAACATTTTAATAAAATGAAGTTTCACGACGACTTCGTCTTTTGTCGGGCTACGTCGATTTCGTTTGAAGTGTAACGGCCAGCAAATGGTCAGTAGTTGAGAGTTATGGTGATGGTCATGCTGACCTGTCAAGAGTGGTTCCTTTATCTTCGGGGAGACATCGCACGCTCGACCTGCAGTTTTCTTAAGGACTCTTCAAATATGTTAAGGGTGAAATGTGCGAGTCACTGCGTATAATTGTTATCTGGTCATCATACTTTCGTTTGAATAGTTTTAATTTTGGAATGAATTAAAATTAATAGCAAACTTTAAGTGTTACTTTGTGCATGGCATTGTAAGAAAAAAATATTTAGAAAATGCATAGCTTACGAATGTTGAGCATACTGAATGTGGCGCACAAAAACCATGCCAAAGTCTTTAATACTATTATATAGACGAATAATTGTTTATTATATATAACGGAGACTTAAGAAAGTGCGTTAGTAAAAAACCTGTCTTTTTGAAAGATAAATCAACAGCGAAGAGCCTAGACTTTTTAATTTACCGTAAATCAAGATGTAAGTGTCCAGAGAGCAACCGAGGAGAACCAAATATCGCCAGATCACGCGAGATTTCAGTGAAAATTGGACCGAGTTTAGTGTCAAATTACCGGATAAAAGCTCATTTAGATATCCGTTTTCAAAGTCGGATGAAGAATCAAGTCAAACGAAATCATTTTGCTACAGATGAATGAATGTGTGCTTTAAATGAAATAAAACACTTGTATGTCTGTTTAAAACAGACTTAACGTTTTCCTAAACCTTGTTTAAGAATTTTAAAGGGAATTAAATTCCCATTTCACCCTTTGTCAATGCTGAGCAATACCGGGGGAATAAGGCACGCGCGTGTTTCGGGTTTAGATGAATTTAAAATGACTTTAATTCAATTTCGAAAAGGAGGGAAATGTAAAAGAAGACTGTGACAAAAGTTATTAGGCAATTGATTTTAAATCTGTTGAACGCCTGCAACATGGGAGGTAAATACACTAGTAATTCAGACTTTCCGTAACATATGATGTTCCTTTGATAATACCAATTTCAAATGATATAAAGTAATAATATGTGATTGATTTTGTATAAGCACGAAGTAAACTTGAGCCTTTACCAAAACGAATAGTCTCAATATCGACCTAGGTGAAGGATAACACGAATCGTATTTTTCTATTTGTTCCTTTCATCACTATATAAAGGGCGTTCCGTGCATTTTTATTTGAACACTTTTCAACCACTTTTGAATAATCGAAGCAAAGCAAAATATCAGACCTATTTAGACAATATGATTGAAGACTTTTGTCTAAAATTTAAATGTGTCACACAATGCTAAAATTACATCAAGAAAGTAAAGAACCCTGAGAGAGCTGTAACGCCGACATCGCTTATTTAAGTCGTACCCGGTGTTCATGAATCAGAACCCGGAACGGTTTATTTCATACAGTAACTGTTTTCTCATCTCTCTTAAAACGGGAGAAATGAATCCGTTCTGATTTATTGTAATACAGACGTATGGTATAAATAAACTTTGTACTTGAGTTATCATGCTGACCCGATAAGTTTTGACTAAGACTATTACTTTTTAACTTCCAATATATTTTCTCTTCCTTGAATCTATGATGCGCTTTCACGAGGTTCCCAATCCGTGTCTTCAAAGAGAAAACGAGGGGCGTATTTATACCTGATAACCTTGCCCTTATACCTCTCAGTTAAACATTTGTCTTTTACCAAGAGTTACAGTAGCATAATTATTATTCAAAATAGCATATGTTTGTAACATAAAACAGTGTCAATGTCTGTTGGTTCTCATAGTTAAAACTCCGAGCAGAATAGTTCATTACAATGTCTAATTTGCACATAATTGTCGTCGTATGTCCAAAGACCTGACTTATTTATTAAATACACTGTGATATATTTTGTAAATAAATAACTTTTAGATCGTGGAAACATTGTACAAATATAGCATAAATGCCATCGTTCTCAAATATTCAGGCACGTTTGTATCTACTTTCATCAAATTAATCAAATGTATTTGTAGAGCACCAGATATAGTTATAAATAGTCTAGACGATTAAATATGACATTCCTTGCAAGAAATACGTTTACGTGCTCTTAAAGTGGTATTACACTCATAGAGAACATTGGTGGAACTGATGGATCCTGCCCAACTAGGTGGACAGAAATGTCTCTAACACTCCTATCTCTCGGTATCACTGTTTGAAGTTTTGACGAAGTCCATTTGATATTTTTTTAGTAATGCTTGAGTAAGTCTGGCAAAGGTATGATTCTTGTAAGTAAACTATCTCTTACTTCCCTCTAACTCTGTGAGAAATTCCTTATATTTCTGAGATGCTCTTGGCAAAAAAATCAAATAAACAAATAGGGGAAAAGTTCTTTAGCTTTATTAAGCAGAGTATTTTTTCTGGTTACCTTTGACATAAACAGAGAGAAGATCGTTTTATTTTTAGCAACAGTGACCTTGAACTTGTATGTAGCAGGCTGGGTCTTGTGAATGGCATATTGCCTTTTTAAGGTTATTTCTGCCAAGTTATTCTGAATTTTTGCATTTATAACAATGTTATATCTCGGACAAGAAATATTTTTAGTGACCATGACATTAAACAAAGACGGCTTGGTGTTATGCACAATACGTTGTCATTTTGTTGATTACATGCGCGAAGTTATTTTGAAATTCATCCCTTCGCCCTTTGTAAGGAAGTTATAGCACTGACAAAAATCTGAGAAGAAACATTTTTGTTTAGCGACAGTGACCTTGACGTTGGAGATAGGAGACTGGGGCATATGCCCGACACACTGCCAAGTTATTTTGTAATGTCTTCGTTCAAAACGAACTTATTTATTTTACATCGATTGTGAGACAAGTTCTTCCAACTTATATTAATCACGCTCGATGACTGTTTCCTGGGTGTCCGACCAGTACTGCAATTTCTCCAATCCACATTCGGCGCGAGAACTGGTTGGACACCCAGGAGGCAGTCATCGAGCGTGATTAATATAAATTGGAAGAACTTGTTTCACAATCGATGTAAAATAAATAAGCTTAAACTAAATCATAACGAAGTAATAGCCTGAAATTACAAAAATCATTTTCAGTAATAATGGCCTTGACCATATTGGATACGACATGTCGTCTTATCTTGCTGAACCTTCCTGGCAAGATATTTAAATCCCATTTGTAATGACCTGGCATAACCAAAGAGAAATGCCGCGGGGTACTGCCTAAGAACCAGAACCATCAAAGGCATGTTATATTTGCCACAATGGGTTTTTAAACGCACAAGTGTTAATCTTTACACGCTTTCCATAAGATTTTTAAAGAACGACGCCGAGTTTCCAGGGTGAATGAATTGTAACCTTCCTAAACTGTTGGCAGTAAAATGATGAGGCAAAATGTAAAACCGGAACCTTCTTGCTCTTGTAAGTTTGAGAAGCGATCTACATGCGGACGTTTTCCATGTCCAGCAGTGCGATACATAAAGCAGATACATAATAATGATGGTCATCTTTTTTACTAAATAGGACTATTTCGAGAGCTTGGTGCAAAACTGAATTATTTTCTACATTATTCTATAAGCCTGTATTGTGCCAAGCCGTCTATTGATATTTAAAGAACTGGACATTAATACTGTAAAACAACTGAATTATTCAATATAAAAGTCGCTAAGGCGAAGAAAAATAGTAGTAGAACATATTGAAGGGTTATTAGCTGCAACAAGGCAATATGATAATTGTAGCCAGCATCGAGACGGGTGAAGAATCAGCAACGACGACGGACAATAGCATAGTTGGTAGCAAATCTGGAAAAGCAACTTTAGTAGCAATGGTCTAGAATAGCACAAACGGACTAACTACAGAATAATCATCATGTTCATGTTATTGCAAAAAGGAATCGAACGGCACATATACAAGAAAAACAAAAAGATTCTGATGGTCTTTGACAACCTTTTCCGTTACAATTATCATTATCTGACTTGTTCCGTTTTACAGTCACAGTTAAACCGGCATTGAGACAGGGCTACCTTATAGCAATTAGAATTTATAAAATGGATCTCAAAGTACGTCAAAGGCGCATCACAACAAAGCGGCAAATGCACCAATAAACAGAGGAATACAATGTTGACTTCTTTTGTGGTGTTTATACTTGTTTTTTTTCAATGGAAATGGAAAATATTTTTAAACAAAGGCCTGACCGTAAGAAAACGTCCGTCAAATTCATAGCTTGTAGTTCAGATTGTATGTCAGGCTACTCACAGAAAGAAAAGGGTGGTTGTGTACCTACGTAAGCTTCAGCTGATGGTCATGCGTCCAGGCATGTTATCAGTTGAAATATGAGAAAACGGTGGGACGAAGATGATTTTCTTGAAGAATTATGGGTCATAACTTATTAGTACTGGTTAACTATTACTAGATGACCATTACCACGTACATCTATTCCGACCCAATAGATAATGGGTCCGGCTTCATATAGAGGTTGTCAGCGAAAGATAAGTACCAGCGATTGGTTTCTGGTCTTAATGATTGTGGGTACCAAATATTATGTTTAAGAGGGTAGATTCCAAAGTATTTTTTATGTTTGCTTGAGTATGTGGAATTTTATTGTTGAATTGTGTTATGGGTCTTATATGATAACATTTGATGTTTACGTATAAACAAAATAGTATTTAGATGGCTAAGACGTGATTCTAAGTATGTTCAGTAAGTATTCATCGTAGTGATTTCGCCTAATAACTTTGAACTAACCCCGCTTATTTTCGAAGATGACGTTCAACACGCTTAGCATGTAGGCCTATTTGGCAGGCAAACGCTATGTTATTCAATTTTAAGTTTATGCAAATAATACAAAAATATTTCATTGCTGTTTTATTCACATTTATGACAAGGAAAAAAGTGATACATGTCTTCATTTCTCCATTTAAATTTTAAATGTCATCCACGTATAACATATGTGTATGTTATACTTTTCTTGTTAAAGGTAAGGGAAGGTAGTGCATAGGATAACATTGTTATATTGCCTCTGCTTTTCATATTACGCAAAACAAATTCTTGAAAGCGTATGTACCAAAGTATACATTTTCGAAATTTATTAGACCTACATATCAATCAATTTTCATTTGAAATTTTTACCTTGCTACAGTGTATTTTGTTTGCCTAAATACGCAGTTTCGTTGGTGTCGCTTATTACACTACAACGTACACAATCTAAAGAACGAATTACAGGAGCTAAAGACGTTCACAAGTTTAGTCCAATATTCAACATATCTGTTGTTATCCATTGTCAATAAGCCATTCTTAAAGATTATATTAGAAGCAGCAAGAGTCATCGGGAATTTCCTCTATCCTTCTCCAGCGTCTCCGGTGGTAATAATCAATGATAATTTGTCAGATTGTATTTCTAGAGTTAGGCTGTCTATCATTTATTCCTTGAATAGAAAAACATTAGTTAAAACCTCTCCGATCCAAACAAGCAATTTTACTGATTAGATCTTCGATGGCCGATACCGCATTTTTCTTGTTTTGATGTTTAATGGCGCGGGTTTCTGCGAAAAAACGATTATGGTTTTATTCAGATTTCTATAAATGGCTGAATATGCTGTCAGTAAAGTTAATATGAACTGACTCGATCGAAATAAAAAGTCTACGTAGGTTGGTTTAAATGACGAAAAATGACGCAACACCTCTAATGAAAAAAAAGCCGGAAATAACCAAATACTGTATATATGGAAAAATTCTGAGTTATGTTTTGATATCGGACTGCTCAAAGCAGCGTTCCTGTCAAGTAAGAGAAAAAGGGGATGTGGACAGTTTCTTGTTCGAGTTTCAGAATAACACAGAATATCATATACCCTATGAATTTAAAGCATTCTGATTGGTCGAGAGCTCCGTACTCGCGAGTCCGAAAAAAGTGATAACTACCCCGGGAATTAATAACTACCTTTGCTATCATCATCATCATCATTATCATCATTATCATCATCATCATCATCATCATCATCATCATCATCATCATCATCATCATCATCAGAATGTTTAAAATTCATAGGTCGTCTTCGGTCGATATCACACTACCCAGGTCCGCAAAACTACAAATCGACCTCAACATTAGTATTTATTTGTATATTGGTTAATGGAAGGCCAATGCCAGTTTCCCATGATGCTTTATCACCGTGTAAAACATGTTTGATCCAAATTCGAAACTTAAGACATATATAAACTTTCAATTTGATCAGAAGTTAAAACCAAAGCAAACAGCGTCATACAAATTTAAACCCTTCTGTTAAGAAAAGCCCGTAACAATGTTATATAAAAAGGCCGTAGCAAATAGTTAACACAATAATAATCTTGTTTTAGTCAATGTAAGCAAACTAGATGCCTTTGTTCTGTCCCATATCTATTTTTGTTGTATGAGGACAGCCTAGCTTAGATACGTTTTGAAAACGAAACTACCGAAAACCATTTCTCATAAAGGTCAGCTAAATGGTTTGAGAGAAATTAAATGGGTAGACAGGAGGTAGATCAGCAATCTTACACTCATGGATTTTGGGGAAAGAATATATTTACCACCAATGGTACACTTTACGCTGTTGGAGTTTGCAGGCAGAAGGTATTTATCACCAATGGTACACTGTACACTGATGTATTTTGCAGGCAGAAGGTATTTATCACTAATGGTACACTGTACACTGATGTATTTTGAAGGCAGAAGGTATTTAGCACTAATGGTACACTGTACACTGATGTATTTTGCATGCAGAAGGTATTTATCACCAATGGTACACTGTACACTGATGTATTTTGCAGACAGAAGGTATTTATCACCAATGGTACTCTCTGTTGTATTTTGCATGCAGAAGGTATTTATCACCAATGTTACACTGTACACTGATGTATTTTGCAGGCAGAAGGTATTTATCACTAATGGTACACTGTACACTGATGTATTTTGCAGGCAGAAGGTATTTATCACTAATGGTACACTGTACACTGATGTATTTTGCATGCAGAAGGTATTTATCACCAATGGTACACTGTACACTGATGTATTTTGCAGACAGAAGGTATTTATCACCAATGGTACTCTCTGTTGTATTTTGCATGCAGAAGGTATTTATCACCAATGGTACACTGTACACTGATCTATTTTGCAGGCAGAAGGTATTTATCACTAATGGTACACTGTACACTGATCTATTTTGCAGGTAGAAGGTATTTATCACTAATGGTACACTGTACACTGATGTATTTTGCAGGCAGAAGGTATTTATCACCAATGGTACACTGTACACTGATGTATTTTGCAGGCAGAAGGTATTTATCACCAATGGTACACTGTACACTGATGTATTTTGCATGCAGAAGGTATTTATCACTAATGGTACACTGTACACTGATGTATTTTGCAGGTAGAAGGTATTTATCACCAATGGTACACTGTACACTGATGTATTTTGCAGGCAGAAGGTATTTATCACCAATGGTACACTGTACACTGATGTATTTTGCATGCAGAAGGTATTTATCACTAATGGTACACTGTACACTGATGTATTTTGCATGCAGAAGGTATTTATCACCAATGGTACACTGTACACTGATGTATTTTGCAGACAGAAGGTATTTATCACCAATGGTACTCTCTGTTGTATTTTGCATGCAGAAGGTATTTATCACCAATGTTACACTGTACACTGATGTATTTTGCAGGCAGAAGGTATTTATCACTAATGGTACACTGTACACTGATGTATTTTGCAGGCAGAAGGTATTTATCACTAATGGTACACTGTACACTGATCTATTTTGCAGGCAGAAGGTATTTATCACTAATGGTACACTGTACACTGATGTATTTTGCAGGTAGAATGTATTTATCACTAATGGTACACTGTACACTGATGTATTTTGCAGGCAGAAGGTATTTATCACTAATGGTACACTGTACACTGATGTATTTTGCAGGCAGAAGGTATTTATCACTAATGATACACTGTACACTGATGTATTTTGCATGCAGAAGGTATTTATCACTAATGGTACACTGTACACTGATGTATTTTGCAGGCATAAGGTATTTATCACCAATGGTACACTGTACACTGATATATTTTGCATGCAGAAGGTATTTATCACCAATGGTACACTGTACACTGATGTATTTTGCATGCAGAAGGTATTTATCACTAATGGTACACTGTACACTGATGTATTTTGCAGGCAGGAGGTATTTATCATTAATGGTACACTGTACACTGATGTATTTTGCATGCAGAAGGTATTTATCACCAATGGTACACTGTACACTGATGTATTTTGCAGGCAGAAGGTATTTATCACTAATGGTACACTGTATACTGATGTATTTTGCATGCAGAAGGTATTTATCACCAATGGTACACTGTACACTGATGTATTTTGCAGGCAGAAGGTATTTATCACTAATGGTACACTGTACACTGATGTATTTTGCATGCAGAAGGTATTTATCACCAATGGTACACTGTACACTGATGTATTTTGCAGACAGAATGTATTTATAAACAATGTTACTCTCTGTTGTATTTTGCATGCAAAAGGTATTTATCACCAATGGTACACTGTACACTGATGTATTTTGCAGGCAGAAGGTATTTATCAAAAATTTTACTCACAACTTTGTTGTATTTTGCAGGCAGAAGACATTTAACACCAATGGTACACTGTACACTGATGTATTTTGCAGGCAGAAGGTAATTATCTACAATGGTACTCTTTACTTTGTTGTATTTTGCATGCAGAAGGTATTTATCACCAAGGGTACACTGTACACTGATGTATTTTGCAGGCAGAAGGTTATTATCAACAATTTTACTCTTAACTTTGTTGTATTTTGCAGACAGAAGACGAAGATATTTAACACCAATGGTACACTGTACACTGATGTATTTTGCAGGCAGAAGGTAATTATCAACAATGGTACTCTTTACTTTGTTGTATTTTTCATGCAGAAGGTATTTATCACCAATGGTACACTGAACACTGATGTATTTTGCAGGCAGAAGGTATTTATCAACAATTTTACTCTTAACTTTGTTGTATTTTGCATGCAGAAGGTATTTATCACCAATGGTACACTGTACACTGATCTATTTTGCAGGCAGAAGGTATTTATCAACAATTTTACTCTTAACTTTGTTGTTTTTTTGCATGCAGAATGTATTTATCACCAATGGTACACTGTACACTGATGTATTTTGCAGGCAGAAGGTATTCAACAATGGTACACTTCACTTTGTTGTATATGCATGCAGAAGGTATTTATCAACAATTTTACTCTTAACTTTGTTGTATTTTGCAGACAGAAGACGAAGATATTTAACACCAATGGTACACTGTACACTGATGTATTTTGCAGGCAGAAGGAAATTATCAACAATGGTACTCTTTACTTTGTTGTATTTTTCATGCAGAAGGTATTTATCACCAATGGTACACTGAACACTGATGTATTTTGCAGGCAGAAGGTATTTATCAACAATTTTACTCTTAACTTTGTTGTATTTTGCATGCAGAAGGTATTTATCACCAATGGTACACTGTACACTGATCTATTTTGCAGGCAGAAGGTATTTATCAACAATTTTACTCTTAACTTTGTTGTTTTTTTGCATGCAGAATGTATTTATCACCAATGGTACACTGTACACTGATGTATTTTGCAGGCAGAAGGTATTCAACAATGGTACACTTCACTTTGTTGTATATGCATGCAGAAGGTATTTATCAACAATGGTACTCTTGACTTTGTTGTATTTTGCAAGAAGAAGGTATGTAACACAAATGGTATGCTGTACAATGATTTATTTTGCAAAGAAATTGTATTTATAACCTATGGTCCAGTAAAACTATTTATTTCAGGGTAGGAAGAAAGTACATTTCCAATTTTACACTGTTGTATTTTGCACATAGAAGGTATTTATCTAAATTCCCGCTATTTCTTGGGAGAAATGTGGTTTATTTTTTCGGGTAAGATAATTCTGAGGTTTATATCAACATTTTTGTTCATGTAGGTTTATTGTTATGCGCGAAAGATTTAATGTAAAAACGTTTGCAAAATTATTTTTACGAAAAAAAAAATGAATTCTAGGTCGAAAACCAGTTTAAAACAACTGTGCCCAAGATCATAAAACTAAATCTGGAGATCAGTCTCAAATCTCAAGCATCTGATTGGCTGAAATGGCGCCATTTCAGCCAATCAGATCCTTGAGATTTGAGACTGATCTCAAAACTTAGTTTTATGATCTTGGGCCATAGTTTATAGCAAAACATACAAAATAAATTATAAGGAGAGCATGGACAAATTAACAAATCGTCAAGCTCAAAAATAAGTTTTCACAATTCATAATATAATAATTCCAACACGAGCAATACATGTAACACATGGTTGAAAAAAACATCCATATATATACTTAAAGAAATTGGAAATGCAACTTCTTTAAACATGAAATATATATTTTGTGTTTAAAGAAGTTGCGATTCTTATTCCTTTAAGTATATTATATCTAGCAAAAGAAATTAGAAAAGCAACTTCCTTAAACACGAAATATATTTCGTAATAAAAGAAGTTGCGTTTCTAATTTCTTTAAGTATATATCTATCCAATATCGCGGTTTGTTCTTCTACCGGAATATCACAGATCATACAAACCAATCTGGACAACAGCGGACGCGGTTTAATTACGGATAACAAGACAATCACGTGATACTCTGTACAAGCAAATATCTTATTGCATACATGGACGAGTTGAATATTCTCTTGAAATGAACATAACTATATCAAATTTGTAAAACTGTTTGCTTGTGAATGATAATTTAATATTTTTTTTTTCAAGTGACTGTCTATTTATCATTAACTATATACATACATGACTTTTTAAACTGGTTTGTTTAATTGGTTATAAGTTGTATTTAGGGCATAACCTCGAGTTTTGTTGGTGTATTTGAAAGCGACCAGGAAATATTAATACTTAAACCTTACGTAAAAAGCAAGCAGATTTACAAAACAATAAAACATTAATTATAAATCATCATTTACCAAGGAAAAGTCTGTTCATTTCGTTATCGAGCAGACACTCTACGAGATGTTTTGCTTCCACATGCTGAGAATTTAATTGGAAAAATTAAAAGATTGCCAGGTTATTCGTTAACATAGCAACGAGTAATTCAAACACAGTTTACTGTTTTCCGATATCTACGCCGTCGTATTTACATTAAGGTAAACAATATAATAAGTTTGTGAGTAGTTCTCAGATTACTTAGTATTCTTTACACTTCGGCCAACACTGTGGACTGTTTGTTTCAAACTCGATCAAGCTGAGCTTTCGATATTGTTCAATAATTCGTAAGAAATGTTTTTTAAAAATTGTTTTTCAGTTGCCTTTTAGAATTACCCACAAACCTACAGACTGTGTTAAACGTTGATGATATGCCTCCTACATACCCACACAATAACTTTCTTACACCCCATGTCATAATGTACCTGAAACTGACTAAGCATTCATTGATCTCTAGAGTACTGTTTGATATCGAACTGCTAAAAGCAAAAAAAAAAGAAGAGGAGGTGGTATTTGATATTTAGATTTCTAAACAAAAACAAAATCTCAAAAGTCTCAAAATATCTACATTGCCAATTGTTTGCTCCCCTTCACTAGTTCTGTGAATAAGTCAATATTATATAAATGAGACCAATTCAAAGAAAAGATAAATGTTACACTTAACCCCTGATTTTCTTGCTCCGTGCAGTGTCGCAGGGTATTGACTTTTCCAATAAATGGAGAAGTTTTAATTGCCCGAACGAATAGCCTTGGGACTCATAATTGCTTGTACAACAAAGTAATATGATATTCTTTGAGGTAACCGATGCCCGAGCTATCTTAGTTTTTGCTTCTATTTGTCTGCATTTAATCAATAAAATCTCTCGCGCGAGACAAGATTGTAATTGCGCAAAGCAAAGATAGCTAACATTACAGGTGTTGTTAAAAACCTATCTCAACAACTCATAAAAAAACAAAAAACATCCAGGTTTATCTGATAACTCCAACAGAAACAACGCTTCTACGTTTTGTAACGTTCTTACACCGGTTTGATTCCCCTAAATAATTAAGTGAACATCATTCGTCTCACCAGTTTATTATGGATATATGAACTTCGCAAATACTGTATCAAGATGATCGAGGATTGTATGCAAATTAACAGAAGCCGGCGATGATGTTGTAGTATTTCCGATATTCAGGAATTGGTTTCGGATGATGACTATTGTCCAGAATTGTATTTTAATGTCACGGCATAATTTACATGGGTGCGTCGTATTTCCTCGTTAGTTACACGACAATTCGTTAATTAGGAGTTTTCTGCCTTACATTTACTTCAAGAATTTGCAACACGAATAATGCCCATTCTGACGAATGCAGTATTATACCAGCTTTAATCATACTGCGGGCTCACTGATTTGTGATGATGGCTTTTAGTTCGTCAAAAATAACTAGACAGTTGTGAGACAGGCAAGAAATATCTAAATATCGTTTAGCAGCAAACAGTTTTACAAATTTGGTATCCTCGTGCACTCTACTCGCCCATTTATGCAATATGATCATGATTATTTATATAAAAAGAGTATCACGTGGCTCTCTATGTATCTATTATCAGTTATAAATATGATAGTGCGCATGTCGGGTAATTTTGTATTCACGCAGCACGCATTAATGTTCCAGTATACAATAATTTTGATCAACGAATGATATGTTAAAGGTCTTGTTTCCAGTGGCGACAAACTGTGTACATGTATTTGCTCTGCAAAATCAATGCCAATTACTTCATTGACCTAAAAGAAACATTTGCTATTTATAACAAACATTCTTTATTCATGTTAAAAGTAGAAAGCAATGTTAGGATAGGAAATGTTTAGAACTGGATAATGATTTAATAGTGATGAAATTCAAAAAATGTTGTCGGTTTCCCTAGAGATAATTAATCAAATTTGGCATGATTTGTTGACTGCACGTACTGAAATATTTTCTTATATAAAATTATTAATCTATTAAGAAATGGTCGGATCGAACAAAATTGAATCCATGCATTCTGTATATGTGCGTGGTCTAACTGAGAGCATTTAAAACGTAAAAGGAGGATATTTTACTGTATATGATTCATCAGGATTTTGATTTACTGTATAGAAATGAAATATTATTTAATTTCTTTTATATTGGAGGGGATGATCTAAAGTAATGAACATTTAAAAGTGATCTATAAAATCATAAGGAAAAACGGATTTGTTTGACATTTATATAGGTCTACAACAGGGAAACCCGTTGTCGCCTCTTTATTTCCTGTTTCTCTCGATGAATGTTATAGTACATTGTATTATTAAAGCCAAACAAAATACCATATAATATGTTTGTACAGCATACATTACTTTTTATTTTCTTGTACCGTACTGGTTAGAGGTGAACATTTTTCTGTTATGTTCTGTTCGGTTCTGTCCCTTAAAAACCAATGCACACAAATTTTACCAAAATCTTATTAAACAAAAAAAATACTTTGCAGTCAGTCGGCAATACACAAATTGGCAGGATATAATTAAATTAATAAAACATTACTTTTATTATATAGTCATAAGAATATCGTCTAGTGACTGCTCACCTGCTCAGGCATATTTCTAAATAATGACCCACGTTTAACCAAAGAATCTTATTTTGTCTTAAATAGTCTAAAAATACAAAGACTTCAAAATACGAACAATAAAATGGATTATACAGGTTTTATACGAACATAAAAAAATCCAACAATTAACGAAACTTATGTCTAAAATCTAATGCATGTACTAGACGATTGTCAAACTGTACCGTAATTTTGCATGATTGTGTAAACCTTTTTCTCATCACACTAAGTTCTTACGACAACATTTTGTTGTTTCATACTTTCTAGTATCTTGCTGCTTCTTTGGTTGCACGACGGTGGCAGTGGTTTAAGAGTTAATGGAGGTTTATAGGGAAATCTTTTTTAAAAGAACCTAGAAGCTTGATTTGTTTCTTTCATCCCTGTAGTCGTGTTCTTGCTGATTTGACTCCAGGTGCTATGGTCTCGGAACGGTCATTGAGGACCAACCCCTTGGGCTTTTCAATGCTATTAGCTTCTTATGTTTAATATGTTTGTGCTTTTGCATGCAAAATTGTTGAGCTGGTGGGTGGGTTGGAGTTATTTCACCAAGACAGCTTGCACTTGTTTTGTGATATGTGAACCTGTTGGGGCAAGTGTGAGATTGGTGCACCCTAGAACCTAGTTAAAACCCCCAATGGCAATTTGTTTTGCCACTGACCGAACCAAGGCGGTAACCCCAAGGGTTCTCTTTTTCGTTAATTGTTTGTGGCGCCTTATTTGAATTGACACACTTGTAACAAACATGCTCTCTCCTCTCTCTTCCTTTCTTTTTTTCACTGCGTGGGGAGGGTGTGTTTTGTGAGTGATGTGTATATTTCACTTTTTTTTTTAATATAATGTATTATTTATATAGTTACTTTTGTATGTATGGTCACACATTTTCATTTATGTCAAACAAATTTTGAAAAACTCAACCAGCTCGCGTTGTAAGAAAGACGTTGTCTCTAGCAAATGGTAAGCCTGATTGGGTTGTTAGCAAAATGGTGCGCATACGTTCGCTAAGGCAAGTTTCGTTGTCAGCAAAATCACTAACTCTATAGCGTTGTCCGAAAAATGTTGCTAGTATGTTCTTTGACTTTTCCATAATGCTAAGCCACTTATGTTATCAGCAAAATAGTGCTACTACGTTTATTTATATTTACTTGTAGTTGTCTTAGGTTCGAGTGAATCGGTACATGTATCAGATGCATTAATTAGTGTACATCAACTTGACCGAAACATATTTGCCAATCTAGGATGTTTTTGCTGCGAGAATTGTTCTAATCTAATATAAGATATACGAGCATAAATTATTTTTTGCATTAATGAAATGTCGAACGGTCGGCGTAAAAAGATAAACAAAAACATGGTCATTATTGAATGACGTACATTTTTTTCACTAATGCATACATGGTAACCTTAGACCTGACATTTAGCATTTCAGTTAAACGATACTTACATTTGTAATGTTACTCGCTACCCTGTCTTGTTTTGTTCCTAATGACATGAACTAGCGTATACGTTAATTTCCAAAGAGAATATTGTCGTACCTTTAGAAATATGCGTAAATGTACAAAACGCTGTAATTTAAACACTAAGAATAGTGCATAATTAAGTTTAATCTATGATAAGATATGGTGCTTTTTATTACTGTCATTTTCACAGAGAATGTTTCTGTGATATCGACTTTCAGCTGCGTGCTTTAGGATAATAAATGAAAGCGATATTAAAAATGTAAGTGTTGTATTCGACATGTAGTGCAGCACTAATTACAGGTTTGAGTGAAAGGTAAAATTTATAATCGGCCATGAAGAAATTTACTTATTGAATGTAACGAAGTAAGCTATATAATCCGTTTCAGCTTGTTATGTTCAGATGGTTCCAATCAGTGCCCAAGGTTATAAAACTGAGCATGGAAACCAGTCTCAAATCTCAAGCATCTGATTGGCTGAAATGGCGACCTGACCTGTTTCGCGCTTATCTCTGAAACGGGTATTGGTAAATCCAGAAAGCAAGCAGAGTTAGCTGATTGATTCTATTAATATCAACAAAATAAAAAAAAAGCAGACGGATTGACGGACGGACAGGCTGACTGACCGATTAAACATAAGTTTTTAATGCTGCACAACTGGTGTTCGCCGAATTGTATGAAATAAATTACATTTTAAAGTCTTGTGTCGTTGTTGTCCTAAAACTGTCAATTGCAGTGTCACAAAATCTTTCTTTAAATGCTACAATAAGCAAACACATTTCGCTCTAGATGTCGCTGTCGCCGGCAATGAATACAAATAATTTACATATCATACATATACACCATTATATGATAATACAAATTAAATTTAGTTTTTAATTACACTTAAATAGTAAATATAAACTATTGATAATAAGACAAGGCTGCCAAAAAGTTCGCAAACATGAAATGACTACGATGGTAGGTGGCAGACATTAGTTAGGTCTTCTCGAAGCCCTTAGCAACAAACCGAAGACGTGTTGGTAAAGGTAAAAAGATTTGTATATCACAGTGTTTCGTGCAGGCTCACTTTGATTTTCTACTTAGGCAGTTTTTCTGCCAGTGTAACGAAAAATTCGATGTTTAAAAATGCATTCAGAACGAAATTTTGAATTCATAAAAGATAGTATTATATTGGGAGGATCATAGAACCTAAAACGAAAACGCATTAAAACAAGTGGTATAAGTAGCTGAAACATAACATTCTAAGAAAATTGGGCAGTAAACAGGATTTTATTCAGCAACAAAATGGAAATAGAATAGAAGGCATCCCACAACTACGGATCAATAGCATAAGCTGTATGAGGAGTCAATAAAGAGGAATCTTGTTCACTTATTGTTATATTACGGGAAAAGTACTCGATTTTGTATTAAGGAAATACAAGATCTTATATTAGATCAATAGCATTGTCGTGACTGGCGAATACATGGCGGTTATTTCTCAGTCAACACAAGCACACCTCTAAATAAGATTTCATTCACAAATCATATAAGTTACGTAAGATTTTATTAAAGAAAGCTTTGAGTTTGAATAGACCGTTTATTCATATGTTTTCACAAACAAATCTTTTATTAATTTATATTACATATGTTCCTACTGCGGATGAGATAACTTAGTTATTACTTTACAGGACATCTTATGTATTTTGACTTCCCGTGAAATCATCGCTCACGTAAAAAGTAGTTCCCTTATATGTATAATGAGCATGTACATATACGCTGAATGTTTGTGTAGCCAGAAATAATGTTATGGTGTCAATATATTATCGCCGGCCAAAAACATGATAGTTCTGTTAAAGATTTTGAATAATTACACGTAAATTATTTGAGGGAATTACGAAGATTTACCGATTTTTAAAAATATAACAACAAAAACGTGCATTCTAAGAAAGATTTAGCTGTCACTGAAGGAACACCGACTTGCACACACTTTTTATTTCTAACAAAAAAGTACCACTTTATTGGATGTGCATGATTTTGACAACTTTGTGAAATTTGCACACGGTGAAGCGTTAATTTCACGAAGTTGTCAAAGATCTGCACATCAAGCCGTACATTTCACAAATTTGTCCCCGTCAAACTTCATCTGTAAGTTACGAATATCAGCATGCGTTTGAGTGTTATATTCAGTAATACATGTAGTACAAAACGGTATTTGAGTGTATTACTTAACTGTACAAGACAAAATAAACGTTTATTTAATTTTTATATTTTTTAAATAAATAGAAAAAAATATCAGAAGATGTGCTTGTTTATTAAAACAATAAGGCCCCAAGGTTATAAAACTGAGGACGGAAACCAGTCTCACATCAGATGCTTGAGATGTGAGACTGGTTTCCAATTCCAGTTTTAGGAATTAAAACTAACTAAGTTCGAATTAAGATTGTTCGTATCAGAACGTTTCCACCTAATTTCCTAGGAATACTGTTTTCAATGTTGTATTTCTGGGTCCAACATCATAGAACTAAGTTTTGAGATCAGTCTACGACGTTTGAGGAAACGTTGTCAGTCGTCCATGGCTGTGACTTATCGTACTCCGTGGCAAGTGAAAACATGCTAATGGTTTTAGGGTTTTCTTACTTGGTCTCTGTTACACGCTTCTAGTGAGTTAGACACACGCTAGTAATGCGTTAGTCTAAACGTTAATAACACGCGAGATCTGTTTTCCTCATTCTAGAACGCTAAAAAAAAATAAACGATTGAAACGTCCAGAGAAAATAGGAATAACCAAAACACTTACGACATGATAACCGACGTTCAGATCATGGCAGACAATGAAATATTCGAAAATAAAACAAAAACTGGATGAACAAAGACAGACACCAAGATGATATAAATCTTGATGTCCAAAACTTGATAAAAAATCATAAATAAATTAATCAAAGGAAAATTCTCAGTCACGTTTTAAAGTTACACCTGGTTTATGGTTGTATTTCTAAACGATTTGTTGATATGGAATAATTTAGGGCGGCGTAAGGAAGTACTTTGTCCACCATAGGTTATTTACCCTGGTATTATTTTATAGAAAAAAGACTTCTTAAAACATGAAGTTAAATGACCCTTTATGAAGACATCCGACCCCTTGGAAAAATACCAGCTTGCAATAAATGCTGATTATACAGCAAATATGATACATCGATTATGTACATTTTCGTGGTCATGTTGTTTCATTGCTTTCAGTAAAACCACATTTTCATGTAATCATAAATGGAAGATTTGCAATTTTCTACAAAATAGTGTTACGTTCATTCAATGCATTGGTTAAATATGGGTCGTACTAATCCCAAGATCATTAAACTCAAACTGCTTTCTACTTTTTTGCACTCATTCCATATAATGGGAAGAATTTTACTTGTAAAATATGAAAACAATAAAATCATTCTTTACTCTATTTCAATCAATAATGAAACACAAACATAATTACATGATAGAAACGGACAGCGTTTTTCATGTCTTTTAGTGTTTACCCTTATCATTTCGTTGCAGTCAACAGTAAATTGTATATTCCATAATCTAATTTTCCTACTAAATTAAGGAAGTCCAATCCTTTAGTATTTTTGCTGTCTTTGAGAAAAAAATCCGTCTGGAAGGGAGAAGCGACTAAATGATTTATACTGATTGCTTGGATGTTCAAGTTTCAGCAGAAATTCCGACCGTTTGATTACTGCCAAAAGACTAACAATATTAACACGACCTTTACTTTCAACGGGAAGAAATAATTAGAAGATATGAACATTCTAGCTATATTACATGTACTAGGCTTGTCTGCGGTCTTTCTGAAAGGTCTATGATCTACAGACAAACAAGCAGAATATAGATCGTAATAATTATAAACTGAATATGTACGTGAGATATTTTATATATGTAAGGCACAAGTAAGTCAGAAATAAGTAAAAATAATTAAGAATCCATTGTCATATGGATTGTGAAATAACACTCTTTAGGCACAGCTGGCAAATAGATATTGTAATAATTAAATAAAACTTAAACCTATTCCAAATTCTTTTCATCATTTATAAGCATTTTGCGTAATTAATTTGCATACTGATATATTGATGGAATTTAAAATCTGCACGAAAAATAAGTCGAAAAACGGTTTAACGAATTTTATAAATGCTTAAACTTAATATACTTTTGAAGTTTCCTTTGTCTGCGAATTTGCGACAGAAGTGTGTTGGTGTGGACAGTTCATACAAACATAATTATGCTCTTTTCAACAAATGAATATAGGTTTTATTTTATTTGGAGGCTTTTTTGAAAATTAAACTTCCAGGCCGTTTAAATTTTCATACAAGATTCAAAATAAATGATAACGTATACTATGGTCAAAACAGTCGCCGCCTCAGATAAATCGATGTACCTGATATGGATATACACAAAATCAACTGTCAAACCGAGAGATGTTTTGTAATTTCATGTATCGTATTCATGAATTGTGAGAATGTTTTAAAAAAGCGAATTACGGAATTTCTTTATCTGAAAACACCATGGAAACATACCAGACTTTCAAGGGAAAACATGTACGATAGTCAATGCTTGGGTGGAGCAAACAAGGGTTCCTCCGCTAAAATTCCATTTAACCCTTTACTCCATAGATACGACTTCTATCGCAGGGCAAACTGCCTAGATCCAGATCAGACGGCACATCCGTTAAGTTAAATCGAGACTTATATTATTCACTTTTAGATTCACCAAGTTATTTCTGAACAAAAACGAGCAGTGGAAGTCCAGACCAGATGGCACGGATGTGCTTGTTGATCTTGATCTACATTAGTCACTTATGTGTCTATGTAGTAACGGGTTGGGCATTTTAAGGAGTTTATCATCAGCCATGAGTTAGTGCAAAAAAGTGCCGTCATTCGCTTTGTCGTCAATTCGCTTTGTTCAAAAGCCTTTCAAAAAGCCAAAATATAACTTATTCTTCTCATAATTTCGGTAAAAATGCGATTATTTATTTGTGTAAAAGTGGGAGTGAATATATATTTGTTTGTGCTCCTCTGGGTATGAAAAAAATTTGGTGATTTTCGGTTCTGAAAAATCTTGTTTTTTTTAATTATTGTTTTCCTGGAAGACATAACAGTACGACATAACAACTATTTGGCTTCTTTAGAGGACACATTGCCGGCGTGAGTTTTATATTATCCCTCGCCTGGGGTATGGGTATCATGACACCAAGACCGGAAATTAATCCCCACACACCCTGTCAAGAGACCTAACAACCATATAATTTAAGTACATGTTGCAATAAAATGTCCTTGTAACGAACAGGTCGTTAACTGAAGCACCACTGCTGCTAATTCCTAGCAAAACATCATTCTTAATTAGTTATGGTAAGTTATTTGTCTTACAAGGTACAACAGTGAATGGGAAGGTAAAATACTAAAATTATGAAATACTTTCCTTGTACTTAATATAGACGTGTGTATATGGGGCCTCTTTTTTACGGATGATTATAATAAATTTAAAAGTCAATGTAAAAAAGTGAAATATGCATATCAGGAATGGCCACATCCAGCAGACACAGCCTCCCCAAACAGCCAAAAAGTAGAAAGGAAAAGAAAGCATGGTATTACAATTATCAGTTTCAAAATAGACGCCACAAAAAATTAACGAAAGTGATAAGCCTAAGGGCTACCGCCTCTGAAGGGTCAGTGTCGTAACAATTTGCCACTGGGGGGTTTAAACCAGGTTCTAAGGTGCACCAACCTCACACTTGCCCCAGCAGGTTCTCATATCAACAAACAAGTACAAGTTGTCTTGGTGAAATGACTCCAACTCACCAATCAGCTTAACAATATTGCATGCAAAAGCAGACGCACATATATAACATCACACAACATTATTGTAAATGCCAGCATTTGTAAAATAATAGCGACACATTTCATATATATGACCGATCCTTACATATCCAATCAAATTCAATGAAATTCATTTGCAGTAAAATGAAAATACATATACAAACCCGCACTTAACACAGCTACATGGATAAAACATGAAATGAAACATTACAAAAATATACAGCGGCATTTGTGAAACTGGTGAAATATTTTTATACATAAAATCTTATCTTTGACTATGAGGTTCAAACAAATGTAAGGCCTAAACTACTCAATAAATGGACATAAAATAGATTTTTTTTTAAAAAGGTAACAATAGAACGAATCAAACGAGACAATTATATACATTACATCTCTAAATTGCAGCTAAAAACGGTCATTGTTGTTTTTCGCTGTCGTTTCTTCTTGGTAAAAAATTAAAATTCTATCTAAGACGACCGTCCGTGGTATGAAATCCAAAAGGAAAGTTGCTGTAGTACTATAAATGGAAGGCTTTGGTTTCATTGTAAATAGGCTAGGGTACATCAATTTAGTAAATTAAACACAACTTATAGATTGGTTAAATTAACGAGCAATATGTTTGAAAAAATGAAAAAGAATGATTTACAACCATTAGTTGCTAGATTCTTCGTGATGCCAGTTGACCTATCATTCACCAACATCAACGTTTTGCTTTTTGTAAAAAAATATATATTTAATCACAATTTGTAAAACAGTATTAAATTAAAATGTTACACATAATAGAGTGTATCCAATTAAATTTAAAAAGGAAAACAAATAACTAAGTAGATAGTAATTAAAAAGATTTCTTCAAAGCGGTATTTTCCTCTTAATAGCATGTGGATGTCCGCATGATCAAAAATAAAAATAACTGAATCGTAATAGGTTATTTCTGTGAATGAACGTAATTAAATTACAATCTGTTCAGTGCTGCTTCACATGGAATATACAGTTAATAATATTGCCGTATACTTAAAGATATAATAATTTTGTTTCATCGCAAATTCATCATTCTTAATGCTTCTTACCTGTTTTTATAAAAAAAATTAAGAAACTTTGTTAATATAATATTATAACAAAAAAATAAAAAACTACGTTAATATTATTTCTTTAAGCAACGTTGCCCTCCTTAAAATATTCTATAGCTATATAAGATCTTTGAATTTATATTAGGAGTAAGTATATGTAGTAGTTTGTATTTTCCACAGTGAAATCATAATTTTAGTTGAGTAGTTATAAACAGAAACACAAAAGGAAATGTTTTGTCTTGATATGAAGGATGTTTATTCTCGGATCTCTTATCTTTATTCCATTAAGTAATGTTTCGCCCAATGCTTTTTTATTTAGGCAACGTATTCTTTTATGGATTATACGCCGTTTTCTTTTAATTAATAAAAAAGATTTAAGTTGAAAATACCATACTGATTGTTTCAAGAACTCTACATTTTGCAGTCATGACTTTTTCGCCAAATGTGTTAACAGGATTGAATTAAAATTTAATTGGAAATCCATATTTCATTTATGAAGCATTGTTGAAAATAAACAACTGATCACCTGCTCTCTGAATGTGTAAAAAAACTAGCAAAATATTTAAGTCCCAATGCTGGTTTAAGTTTTGCATCGCAATTGTTTAAAGAATTCGTTTATTAAAACAGTAAGAGAAATAAGGAAGAACAAAATATAAGAATCCATATTAAAGACTTCAGATTGTAATGGAAAAATGACATACAACCCAAACTGTAACAATCAGACTAACATTAGCGCTGTTTTGGACTTTGCAGCAGCCTTAGAACGAAATACTGTCAGTATTGTTATAAATAAATGCCAATCACCGGTGCAACGCAATAATGAGCAGGCCTGAAGGTTATACAGCTGAGATTGGAAACCAGTCTCAAATCTCAAGCATCTGATTGGCCGAAATGGCGACCAGTCGCCATTTCAGCCAATCAGATGCTTGAGATTTGAGACTGGTTTCCATGCTCAGTTTTATAACCTTGGGCACTGGTGTCTATGCAGTTTGATAGAGTTTATATGATTCTTGCCGAATACTTTGATAAAAAATTAAAGAAATTCAGCGTAAACATTTATACTCGACATAATTAAATATAGTAAGTTCCAAATTCAATATATTCCAAGGTCTTTGGTTTATTATGATATCAGACAAAACAACTATTCTGTCATATTAAGTATAATCATATAAAAATAAGATCCGTAATTCTTTAACATCAGGATGCTATTGTCAAGAAATAAAACAAGTCCAGAAAAAATGTTTCGATCACAACAATAACTAAAAACATAACTACTAACATTTAATTCACTAATTTAAAGTATGATATACAATTAGTCCTTATGATATACAATTAGTCCTTCATCATCCTATGAAGCAAATTTAAAGTATTTTGATGAAAGTGGAAACAATAAATATTAAATGATGTCCATGAATCGATAGTAAAAGTAGTAAAATATCCGTATACGTTAGCGATATACAATTATAGCTATAATATATATTATTTCGCAATCGCTACGCTATGAAGTTTAAAAATCAAAGATTCGAATATATGAAACTATAAATGTTTCATAGTCGTAGGTTAAGATTTGGCATTTTCCCATCATATTTTGTCATCGAGTTTTAAACATTTCACCAGTAAAACTAAGGTTGCACAAATATAAAGCGCCGTCATCGTTACATCGGTTTTGTCCGATCGTTATTCTGTTAGGAACTTCTTTATGCATTTAAAATGGATGTACACACACATTTTACTATATATTGTCTGTCATTCAACATTTTAACTGCTGAAATCAAATCTCACAGTGGCAAAGAAAGCGTGATGCTATAAATTTCAGATAAATAAATAAAATGCACAGATATAATGGATCTAGTAGCTGCGATACCATATTCAATGGAGAGATCAAAAACGTATGCTTGCCTATCTTAAGAGTTTGTTTTGTTAAGTTTCAGTTCATCAGGATAATTATATTTTGTCAATTAAAATGAAACTTGGTTATTATCTATATTAAACAAATCATCAAGATACCTCGAGGTTGTGTTAAGGCTGTAATGATGTCACTGCGTTAAGTTCAATCAAATGATTTTGAAACTGATGCTTTATGAATTGTTACTCAAAACGTTTGATAAGTGAACAATGATTATTTCTCTTATTCAATTTTCTATTAAATATGTGAACATTTATAAGTATTAAAATGACACGGTATTGATATTGTCTCTATTTACAAAAAGAAATACTTAGGAAAATTGACACAAGTTTTGATATTTTATCTTTGAGTTTGGTTTATTTCAACTTTAAATCTCATAAAATTATTTACAGGCCACTTATTAGCCAAAAATATCTATTTAGTAAGAAGAAAATTGATATTTATATAAAGATAAGTTTTCCTTTGATAAACCCATTTTCGGATATCAACTTTAAAGGGTATATAAATGCTTTAAAGGAAAAGTCGTTATTTCTACAAAAGTCAAGTAACAAATTTGCTTTGATTTTATCCAGAAATAGTATGTTATCGCAAAGCAGAGACTGTTTGTTTCTATAACTTAATGAGAAGTTTAACTGAATTTGCTGCGTTAATTGATGGCCATTACGATATAAGATTACCTGATATTTGAAATATATGACAACACTGGGGTGTATGTCACAGAAATGTGAAAATAATGATTTCAACAACTCATTAAGTTGTTTTTTAACAATAACGTAAGAGTTATTAGTCAGAAAATGCTTACTGTATGGTCATAAAATCGAAATATCTAATGATTTAATTTTTACTATGGAATAAAATAGCAAATATAAGATATAAAAGATATATCAAAGGGAAAAATTGTCGCTTTCATACTTGTTAATGGTTTTTTATTTTTGATTATGTTTTGTGTCGAATTCCTGGAATTTATAAATTAATTTATTCTATTTATTAGTAATATATTTTCGTCTCATGTTTGTCCTAAACCAGGTCTGCCATAGGTTAATATCATCCGGATATAAAACGGTAAAACAACATTTTTGGTAGATCAGTATATTTCAGAACAAGTGATGTTTTAGATTGCTTCGAAATTCCAATTCTTGACACCATTTCTACAAGACGTTGTTGATTCTCTAAATAAGTCGTGAACAAACGGTATATTTTTGTGTATTTTAATTGACTTGACACAATCGTTTCGGATCCAGTAAAAAAACCATAAACAACTTACTTAGCTCACCTGCATGTTTTATGTAAAATGTACATGTCTTCTACAATGTGCAGTTATAGTGGCTTAACTAACATAATTTCACTTCTGTTTTTTCTGTTTCTTTTAGTTATGCCATTTGAAGGGACTTAACCCTGAAACTTAATATTGCCAATAGTAGACTGTTTTAATAAACACAAAGTCTTTTGAAAGGATATTTGTTTTAAACAGTATAAGATAGAAATTTATCTTTCAATGTGAGCTTCGGAATTTTCTCGAATTTAATCGTTGTATTACCATTTTATTGCTTCTAGAAAATTCTATAATTTACTGGAAAGCATAAAATAAAAACAAGACCCTTACTGATTGTATATTTGTAGACAGTCTTTCATATAAACAATTATGGTGTTTAAAGTATATAAGAACCTTTTCTTTTGCTCATTACACATGTCTGTCACGTGACTATCTAGTTATCGATAACACAGTTAAAATTGTTCAGTTAACACCTAAACATTTTTCTGACTGTCTAAATACAATTAATTATGCAACTGAGTCGTTCAATGCAATTGCCCTTTTCGAATTATGCACCAACGTATCATTGAAATGAACCGCAAAATTATTTATGTGATTTTATAACCATTTATGTGCATTAAATTTGTCATCATGTGTTTAACGAGTAAGCTTTAGAGGAAAGCATAACTAAAGGAAAGTTCATTGAAGTTACTAATGCTCAATAACATTCTTTTCATATCTAAACGATTTATCCGTCTGCAAATAAGTTCAAACCTTAAGTTCGAATATACGGTAAATATTGTCATCAATGCAAATAAGCCGCACTTTCTAGACGAATGTTGGGCCATGCAATTATATTTGCAGTAAACTATATCTGGAAGATTGTTGATAGGTTCATCTATATCGAAACAAAAGAGATAACAGGTTTCCTAAGAAAGAAATTATGTATCATCTGGGTAAAAACTAAACCTTTGTACGCAATATTTTTATACTTTTGTATGGGCAATTTAAATAATACTTAAACAAATATTATTGTACGAAATTCTTTAGTGATTGCAAAATAAATGAAATAACTGTTTTATAGTCCCTTCTGTCGAAAGGGAGAATTAACTGGTCTCCGTTTTCACTTATTAATTTGAAGAAAGCAGGGTACTAACACATATTTATAGATTGTTTGCTTTAAATAAATTGATTTATAAATGGTATAGTTCGTGTATAATACTTGGAAGCAGGTAGGACTAATTAAAGATAACTTATTGTTTTCTTCACGTTATTCGTAAAACACCATCTGTAAATCCAAAAGGTTACAAACAAGATATTTTACAGCGCTCTGCAGGCCTGGTGATTAACCCATCTGCAGATGATCATTATGCTTACTTCTTTGGTTGCACGACGGTGGCAGGGGTTTAAGAGTTTATAATGTAATGGGGAAATCTTGTATAAGAACCTAGAATCTCGATTTGTTTCTTATATCCCTGTCATCGTGTTCTTGCTAGTTTGACTCAAGGAGCTCTGGTCTCGGTAAGATCATTGAGTACCCGACCTTTTGCTGTGCAATGATATTAGCTTCTTATGTTTTATATGTTTGTGTGCTTTTGCATGCAACATTGTTGAGCTGATGGATGGATTGGAGTTATTTTACCAAGACAACTGTTGGGGCAAGTGGGGTTGGTCCGTCCTAGAACCTGGTTTATTGGTTTAAACTAACTTAATTAAAAAGTGTTTCAGCTGTACAGGTATATGAAATGATATCCCTTATAAAAATATATATATTTATTCAAAAAACATTTAATAACTTACTTGTTTGAAATACAACCTCTTTAAAGTGTTACTAATTTTGTATTTATATATAGTTTTTCACATAATTTTACCAGATGCATATTTGAAATCGAGATTTGCCAATAGTGTATATCATAAATTGTGTCTGTCTTTAAGTATTAATGTTTTATATGTTGTAATATATGTTTTTCGTTTATGCATTTTAGAAGGCCTCATTGAAAAGAAGCAATTTCTTCATTTGACTAATTTTTTATACTTGCAAATATTGTATTTGTTTGTATTTGTTGTCATAGATTTTGTCTTAATGTGTTACCTTCTTAAAATAAAGAGCTTATTATTATTATTATTATTATTATTATTATTATTATTATTATTATTATTATTATGTTTAAACCCCCAGTGGCAAATTGTTTTGCAACCGAACGTTCCAAGGCGGCAACCCTAAAGGTTCTCATTTTCGTTAATTGTTTGTAGTGTCTTGTTTGAAATAGATGTTCTTATAAACACATGCTTTCTTTTACTCTCTTCTCTTTCGCTGCGTGGGGAGGCTGTGTTTTCCGAGGGTGATGATTCCTGATATTCTTATTTCACTTTTTTTCTTACAAATACACGGATTTAAAAAGCTCTATCGGTAACGTAGTCGGCTTTGCATGGCTGTGCGCTATCGCCATACGGTACGGGTTGGATTCTCAGTACGGTCAATATCATTGGAAATATAACGCAAACTCAGAGAGGACCAGAGAGTACTCACAAAGAAAAGATATTAATAATCATTCTATAAATAGCGGTCACGTCATCAAGCTAACATAGTCAATGTGATGATCACGTGACCGGTGTGTACACAATGTATTAATAATATGTCCTTGGGCATTGGTGACGTATAAAATATTCCCTTCGGATTTTTTTATTGTTTAATTATTACGCTTTATTATTTTTAGATAAAATTCGTTTTTTACTGTTTTTTGTTATTGATAACAACATGAAATTCAAATAATCACATTCATATTAATATAACAGTAATATAACTGTGAATACTTGTGAATCCGATTCTTATAAATTTAAATGATATAAGAAAACACTGGGAAAATAGAACGGCGACAGCGCCTAGCTACCTAGCTACCTATTTTTGAGCACGCTACCGCCAAGCCTGGCCGGGACATCAATAAACAAAGTTGCGCGGATAACCCTGACAAAAGGATAAATCGAACGAGAATAACTGTAGAGTATCGTTCATAGGAACGGTTTGTAACTTGACAAGCCCTTTAATTTAATACCGTTTTTATTCAGCAATTATGTGCTGTTAAAATATAACCTTCATTTTGAATTATAGTGCCTTTAGCCTGGAGCGAATGGCACCGTCACGGCGACAGCGTCTTGCCCTGCTATTCCGGCGACGCAACCAACTGAGCTAGCCGGGAAAACACCAACAAAGGTTGATCGGATAGCCCTTATATACGTAACTATTACTGCATGACATCGGTAACGGGTTATTTTACTGATAATAGTACTGACTTCATGAACGGGGAGACTTTTTACGACCGCCACACTGCACAAATAGCGCTACTGTGAATTTCAAAATGATAGTTCCTCTAGCTGGAAGCGAACCCGCACCGTCACGGCGACAGCGCCTAGCCCTGTAATTTCGGCGACGCAACCAACTGAGCTAGTTTGAACGTAAAAAGTTTATTTACAGTATTGCGATGAAACAATGTGTGTGATACATGACATCAATCTGAAAAGAAGTCAAAGCTTTAAGAAAATCGATAATCATGTTTTATGACAATTGTTTTTAATAATGATTAAATGTTCGTTCATAAATACGCTTAACACTTATACGATAAAGGTGTTGCAAGTACTTGCTCAATACGGGATGTTATGCAATTAAGTTAATTGAGAATTTAATCAATGGATTAAATAATTAATGTCTCACGTTTCAGTGATCGCGACTCTGATTAACAGCGTCATTGTAACAGTCTGTAATCGATTGATACTAAACAAGTCACACCAAACGGAAATAAATTTAATAATATGCTATTTGCAATGTATTTAAAGGATGATGAAATATTTAATCATTGAATTTCTAAGAAATAAATTATGTGGAAAGTAGCTTGTGTTACTCACAAGTATCAGCATTTCCTGTGCAAACATACAAGATTAACGTTAGGTGTATGATTGGGCAATAAGGATGGCTTGACTTCCCTTAAAGCAGATTTATCAATCCTTAAGTGGTCTAGTTTTTTTATTTTTGCTGGAGATCGAAAAGTGGAAATTTGACAAAGTTAAAAAAATCTAGAACAACACAGCTTCCCAATACAGAGAGATACTGAGAGTGTATGTGATGGGCAGAGAGAGAGAGAGAGAGAGAGAGAGAGAGAGAGAGAGAGAGAGAGAGAGAGAGAGAGAGAGAGAGAGAGAGGGAGGGAGAGAGAGAGAGAGAGAGAGAGAGAGGCTAATAATAATAATAAGATGATGATGAAATGAGATACGTACTGATGGACTGACGTAACAAATTTCTATAAAACATTTTTCAAGGGTTTTCATGGTGGCAACGAAGATTCTAAATTACACCTATGACAAACAGATTCAAGTTACTCCGTCATATGGTGTATTATTTAACACGGGTCGGTAACGCCCTCTTTCAATTGTCAAACGATTTTTAAGTTTATGAACATCAATCTCAAACTGAAAGTATCAATATTGAATTTTAATAAACCTTTTTTGCACTACAGCTAAAAACAAAACAAGCCTTCGGCGTCATATTTCATGGTCTGCTTTGTGCGTTGTTTGTTGCGCTTCTAGTGGGTCAGTGGGTGCACTTGCTGTTATATATACAATTAATAAACTCATATCAATTACATTTATGAGCAACTATAACAAATGTAATAGGACAAGTTTCATAATAAATTATACACATTTTTCATTTACGTATTTAGCAAATTCTGCCTCAAACCATTTGGCCTTGCAACAATACTAAAGCATTTATAACATTTATTATATACACATGGAATGATATATTATACATCTTATTAATTTTCTTTATTTATATCTTACAAAATTGCTTAAGTTAATTAACATTATACAAAAAACTAAAGCAATGTGATTCCTCATTTTCGTTATGTAAACTGAAAATTGTATCTTCAAATGTCTGTAAATTTACAAGTCGCTTCTCAACTCTCTTAAATTTGACATAACCAAGTTTGTATTTTTTCTTTGACCAAATAAATTACCACATGAATAACTAGATCACAAATATAATTGTGTATGTTGCTGTTTAGAAAAATAAACCAAAATTGTTGATTTAAAAACGAGTATAGGTATACAAGTACGAATTAAAGTTCTGCTTTTAAAAATGCCAACCATCAGCAAAGCTTGCTGTTGTTACCATGTAAATTGCTGTTGGCTTCTGAAAAATAACTATCTGAATGTATGAATGTATGCCGCTGTTAAAATGTAACAATCTAAACGTTTCGTTACATTTAACATCAGAATATGTATAATGGTGCGTACGGGGCTGAAGGTTATAAAGCTGAGCAAGAAAACCAGTCTCAAATCTCAAGCATCTGATTGGCTGAAATGGCGACCAGTCGCCATTTCAGCCAATCAGATGCTTGAGATTTGAGACTGGTTTCCATGCTCAGTTTTATAACCTTGGGCACGGTACTTTAGAAAAACCGAGAGGCTATATATACAGCTACATACCATCCACTTTAACCTTCAAGGAAGAAAAGCAAATAAGGTAAAATGAAATGTGCAGTTGTAAAAATAGGTATAAGTTCGTTTTAGTTGGTTTTTTGTCTATTAAAATATTTCCTCACTGAACTTTTAATGATTATTTCCAGTTTCCATTTGCTGACTTGTAAAAGTTTAAGAAGTAGATAAGTAAAATTTAAATAACTTTATTATATTTGGAAATATTATTTAAAAATGAATATAGCTCGTAAAAGAAGTTATTATAGTGTTGTGATATTAATCAGCTATACGCCTTGTTTGTGTTGTGTGGCGGCAATAAAAATGTCTCCCCCTACATACAACTAGTGCTGTCATCTATTACCCTCTTCAGAATATGGGAACTCGGTCTGATTCTCGTATTTCTGTCGTCGTCTCCTTGCTGAGTTGACTCCAGGTGCGCTGACCTCATCTGGTCATTGATTTTCTATCATTTTGCTCGACAAATCAATTAGTTTTTTTATGTTTTATACGATTGTGCATTGTAGAACTGATGGCTGGTTTAATGCTAGTTCACCTAGACAACCTGTACTCGTTTGATCAGGAATACGAGAATCTGTTGGGTCAAGTGTGAGGTAGTTGCACCCTAGACCCTGGTTTAAAGCCCCAACGGAAAATTGTTTTCAGCTGATCGATGCAGGGCGGTAGCTCTTCAGGCTCTCGTTATTTGCTTGTGGTTCCCTATTTGTAATTGATCGTTTTTTTACCCATGCTCTCTTTTCCTTTGTGCCTATTTTTGTCTATGAGTTGGCGGGGAGCCGTGCTTTCCGAGTATGGTTATGCCTGATATGCATGTTTCCTTTTTTCAAAATCGTTCAGCATGATAATTGCTTTTCTTGATAGTACTATTGCAAAAAAGTTGCCAATGTTTAAGGGCCACTTTTATATGCGTGGTTTCAACTTGCCAGCTAGTACACCTTGGGTTATTTTCAAATCCACTGTCAATATTCTCGTCTGGTTATGTCCACGAATTGTTTCCTGCTTTTTTTCCGGGGACCTTATGCCGACATTGGAATTTTATTTAACTAAATGTTTCATTATTATCGTCATGATCACCGTCGGTTGATATTGAACAACATTTCAACTTGGGCCCGTCACGGGAAAATGTACCTTCGGACAGTTGTCGTTAATTTTTAAATGACGTCATGCAGTTGTGCAGAACCTATTATGCATTTCGTGGTAAAATACAATGATATTGCCAAAATGTCTAACAAAATATCGAATAAAATACATGTATAAGAAATAATAGTTAATTGTAAGGTCTTTCAAAATATAGTAACAACTAAAACGCAAAATCCCATGGCGTGCCCCAGTCAAATACTTGCGTACAGTGCCCTGGCTTGGATGTGTGCGCAGTTATAGGCATGTCAGTGACTGCGCATGAACAGTCTGGATCAAACCGAGCATGGAAAATGTTCGTATATTTCGCATTCATTTGCTATCAATGTTAATTTCATCCGTTAAAGTATCCTTTAAGCTGTCTGGCACCCTTGTTGTCTTGATCTAAATTATCAGGTTGCATATAAGTATTTTCTTAAGATCTTTAAAGATCCTACATGTAACAAAATATATATTAAAAGTAAAATTGTCTTTTAAAGCTATCAACAGTCTTCTAAGATTTTTTGTAGATTATGAATAATTTACTTCCAGACTATTTTGAAAGAGCATTTCTCTCCAATGTGCTGCTCGAAGGTATGAAAAAAACTTATAATGGCGCTCAATACATCATAGCAATATATATTTAAACGTGACATTCTTAAATAAAAAACAAAGGAATATACCAAAGGAATATTACATCACAACCGTTAGCGGGTAATTAATTTGGTTTGTCATTTTTCAAAGTTATAATAATTAACATTTATTAAAATGATCGGTAATATTTTTACCTTGTGAAAAGTCGCAAACTTGGTACGCTGATGGCAACATTAACTTAAGCCGCCACAGACGACAGTAGGGTTCCTCTATATAATCTACAAAATATCATGCTGAAGGGGCGGATCCAGAGGTCTTTGTCGGGCGGCCACTTTCACAAAAAGTTGATGGGATTGGCGTTTGGCGTTACCAAACTTCGCTTCTCAACCCCGCCAATCACGGTCTGGGCTGTTAAACTTCACTTTAAACCTTTAAACGGTACACTTCTAAATATGGAAAGCGAGTAAATCGAGTTTTTTAATGTATGTTTTTCCTTATAGAACAGCGAACGCCCCATTCGAGTACTATGCTTCTCATTCTCAAAGATAAAAAGCTGAAAGCTCAAAGCCGCTTATAATGCACACAGGACCTGCCTTAATTGTTTCTTAAGCATCCAAATCAGTTCCTATAACGGCTTAAAATCAACATCAAAAGTTTCCTTCAAGAAACAGACGCAAAAGAATAAACATTTAAAAACATGTATTTTTACCAATATCCTATAACGTGTTTTCATTGTATCTAACTTAGAATTAAACAACCAAAAACATTTCATAATAAATTTCACAACGCAAATCCGCTGTAAAGTGCATAGCTGATTTGTCTAATATATAATTTCAGAGCCCTGCTTTCATCAAGGATAACTTAAAATAACAGAGATATCAGACCTCATAACTCTTTAAGAATTCCTGCATTGATGCTTGAATTAAATACACCACTGAACATGTGTTTCTATAATCGTTGCCCTGCAAGGGGGATGGGGGCACTAGACACCGCTCCCCACTTCCCTCGCTTGATCCGATTTGGTGGTAAAATAAAAGATGAACAAATAATCACGCATTAAAATCAGTGTATACTTCTAACAACATTACAAGTAGTTTTCTTTTCAAGCCAAAAGCTAATAATGAGTGGTTATTTATGTGCTTTAATATGATGTATTTATTACATGTTTATCTTGACCTGGGAATCAAGTCTTCAACCGCGGCTCTCAAGATAATTTAGATTAATGGTATTAATTTGAGATCATTGTGATACAAGCTTTTTTCTTCAGTTTGATTCCAAGAGAACGGGCGCTTATCTACTCACAAACTTCATAAATACAGTAAAACAGTCAATAACAGTAGAAAATCTCTGTTTGAATGACAAGGTTCGAAATAAACAGACGGTTTTCGGTTTTCAGAAGCATGCTGTGTCCAAAATCACAAAACTAAACTGGAGACCAGTCTCAAATCTGAGTTTTATGATCTTGGGCCGGGGGTATTATTTCAATGACAATAAATATAATGATTTATCATACAATATTGAACAAAAGGACATCAAAACTCGATGAAGAACTGTAAGTGAACTACCGGTATAGCATAAATTCATATATAAGAAAGCGCTGTAAGAAATTATGTACAGGCTATTTGAAATAAATCTTCGGGAGGTCTGCAATAAATAGGAGATACGTGTTTTTATTCATACGATATAAATATAAATATAAACAGAAATAAATGTTTCACCGAGCGAGCTTCGAAATCAGTATTTTCACGAGTAGCGTGGAGCCACGAGAAAATTACATTATTCCGAAAATCGCACGTTTTGCTTATTTCTTTGCTAGCCGAGGCAACTTGCGCATGAACCAGGCGGGACAGCTGTAAGTTGGCTGCGCCACAGAACCTAAATTAAACATTCAGCTTTAAATTATGTTTATGTTATCTCTTTCTTGGGAACATCAAGGTAAGATTTAACAACGATTTCTCCAGTTTTTCTAAAACCCCATCTGTAAGTTCAAAAAGAAAGGCTACCAACTGGATATTCTACAGAGCTTTCAATGCTTGGTGATCAACATATCTTTGCTAACCTGTTTCATGATGGTGACAAAAGTTCAAACGTTTATGAAGTTTTTTAAGGGATATCTTGAAAGGGAACGTAGAAACTTATTCAGTTTCTTTATTCCTGTCATTGTGTTCGTCAGTTTCTTTATTCCTGTCATTGTGTTCTTCTTGATTTATCTCTGTTCTCTGTTGATCTCGGTTAGTTTATCTATTACCTTTCAATGTTTCTTGCCGCTGCCATACGCGGCTGTAAAAATTTTGGCTCCCCGTACATTCAGTCAGTATTGTTCCGTACATTCAGTCAGTATTGTTTTCATTTAACAACTATGAAGATCATTGACGACGATACAAATGCTAGAGTAAATATTGAGTATCGCTGAACCCGGAGCTAGGCGGCGTGTGAAGTAAAATGCATTCCCATTACTGCCCATGAAAATGCTTGATCAAACCGAGCCTACACAATTTTGATATTTGTCACGTTCGGTGGCTTTAAAAGAGCCTTGTCTGTCTATTTGTCCATCTATGTGTATGTTTGTGTGTTTTGCACGCATCATTGTTTTATTGTGTGTGAGTTTACAAATACCACTTTTTCATGTTTGTTCATATAAGAACCTTAAGGGGAAAATGAGGTTAATGCACCCTAGAACCTAGATTAAATTACCAGTGGCTTATTAAAGTATTGCATTTTGTAATTTCTTCACTTTCAATAAATCTAAAGCTTTATAATGCGAAGTAAGTAACTGATAAAGCATTTGTTTTCGAAAACAAATAATAACCTTAACAAAGATATTTAATAATTGATTTTAAATCAACACATCCCTTTTCATCCCTTTCTTGGTGTTGTATTTCTAAGAAGGTGAAATATGCATATCAGGAATCGCCACATTCAGAAAAAACAGCCTCCCCACACAGTCAGAAAGAGAGAGCATGGTTAATAAAATGATCAGTTTCAAAAAAGACACCACTAACAAAAAAAAAGTGAGAACCCGAGGGGTTACCGCCTTGAAACGGTCAGTGGCAAATCAAATTGCCACTGGGGGGTTAAACCAGGTTCTAGGGTGCACCAACCTCACACTTGCCCCAACAGGTTCTCATATCACAAAAACAAGTACAAGTTGTTTTGGTGAAAAAACTCTAACCCACTAATCAACTAAACAATGTTGCAAGCAAAAGCACACAAACATATAAAACATAAGAGGCTCCGAAAGTAGAATGTATTGTTAACCTTCGCAAGTTTATGGGTTACTTAAATAAAACAAATCAATTGCTTGAATAATTTACATTTTAAAATATTAAAATATGTCATTATCTTATTTTGCACATTTTTCTTTATAGGTTAGAGAAAAATATTGCTTTAAATTTCATTCTTTAGCTTCCAAACGTTTTAAAAATATCTGTTCATTTTATAAGATAAAAACTTATTGTTGTTTACAAAATATGAAAATCCTAAAACAGACAAGATATAGAGAATAATGTCTTGGCACGTTTAAATGTGCTAATTCTAGTTAAAACTATATACATGTAATAAGTGACGAACCGATATGGTCGCCCATAACTCCTCTAGGTTTTCATTTTTTTTTCGTGTTTTTGTTTTGATCATAAAGCCATCGGAATCATATAAGCCCTTTCTTGACACCTTCTTGGTGGAAGATTGTTACTTAGGAAAGCGACGGTATGTAAGAAAAGTTTGTCGTATGTAAAGTCATTTATGTAATCTCTTAAAATCAAGCTCTGCTTCTTCATTGTATTAAGATAATTTCTTGAGATAGCCTTTTGAAGGGATGAATTAAACCTAGGATGGCCAAAACAATTCCAAATGAGATTGTTGATACTATCATTCCCCCAACTGTCCTCCCATTGTAATATTTTCGATTTTTATGAATAATAATAGTAACAATAGTATAATTCATTCAGCACGACTAACTTCTCGCATTATAAATGCATATCATAGGCCTACGTGGAAACGTGCAAATCAGGAAAAGCCACAAAGCCACACTCAGAAAACACAGTCCCTCCGTACAGCCAATAAGCAGAGATAAAAATAGAGCATGGGATTATACAAAAACCATTTTCAAATTAAACACTAGTAACAATTAACGAAAAATAGAACTTAAGGGGTTACCCCCTTGAAACGGTCAGCGGTAAACAAAACAATTTGCCACTTGGGGCGTGGGGGTTAAATCAGGTTGATTTGTGCGCCAACTTGCTCTAACAGGTTTTCGTGTAAAGACACGTACAAGGTGCTTAGGTGAATTAGCTGATCCAACCACCAATCAATTTAACTTTGTTGCATTCAAAAGCACACTAACATTTAAAACATAAGAAATTAACGGCATTGTCAATCTAAAATGAGGATACACAATGAACAAATGAGCTTACTGAGACCAGAGTACCTGAAGTAAAATCATAAACTATAAACTTTCGTAAACTCTTACAACCCTGCCACTATCGTGCAAAAGAAATGGTAAGCAAAAAGATGGGCACGCAATGATCTTACTGAGACCAGAGTACATGAAGTCACATCAGCAAGAACACGATGACCGCATAATAAAGAAACAGATCGAGTCAATAAGTCATTTCACAAGATTTCCCTATAAACCTTCATAAACTCTAAAACCCCTATCAGAGAGGTAAAAACACAGGTAAGCAAAAAAGGTGGGTACTCGATGACCTTTCTGAGACCAGAGCACCTGGAGTCGAATCAGCAAGAACAGAGTGACAGGAATAAAACAAACAGATCGAACTTCTACGTTGTTTTACAAGATTTCGCTTCAAACCAATATAAGATCTGAAAACACTTGCCTCCGTCATGCAAACAAAGTAGTAAGCAAAAGTCAAAAGCTTGCCAGTTATGAAAAGACTGCGTTCATTGAAGTCTTAAACATTGTTACCAGCTCCAGAAAAGCGCACTAGCTTGAAATGTTAATTCCGTAAGATGTTGCATGCGGGACATCACCATGTAAAATGGATTAAATGTAATATTTCAAATATCATAATCTTCTCTTTTATCGTTTATTTAGGTGATTAAAACCTTTATTTTTAAAAGAAATAGTTATGTCATGAAAATGTGTTTGTTTTTTTTATTAAGTTTTCGCTTTACTAAGCTGGATCGCCTTCTTTCAGAAAACTATATACATGTAGGTAGCTTCAAGACACCACAGCGGTAAACGATGGCAATGAAAACCTTTAGCTTTAATGCTTCGCTTTAAGGATTTTGTCATTAATAACTAAGCATATGTTAAAGAATTCAAATAAGAGTGACTTATCGATAAAACAAAATCGAATGAAAATACAGTCCCTACAAATATAGACATTATTGAGCTTTTTGTATAAGTTGGGATACATTGGAAAGATCTTCATCTAATGTTCGCAGTGGTGTCAAACAGTTGTCTAATTACCGACAAATGACGACTGAAACTTCAGCAAAGTAGTCAACCAACCATCGAACCACGCGCAATAAATACCATGTTATTTCAATAAATCATTACATTTTTTCAATAATATCTGCACTTGTAACTATATTCAGTAGAACTATAGACAATTTAGGATTTCGTGTTTCTATTTTTTTTCTTACTACATTCATTTATTTAACGTCAGAGCTTTTAAAAGATATATTACATTCTTACGCAAGACATTAATTTCGCACTTAACAATTAACTCACGATGTTCCTTTTTGGAAGACACTGAGATGCTAACTCACAGTCGAGACGTCTAAAATCGAGGAAATTCTAGACATAAAAAATGACACAGTCTGAACTTCAGATTAAGCAAAGCAATTTTCCTTTGTGATATGGTTTCCTTAAACAAACCTGTCTAATTTTACAATTACCGCTATGTAATTTGTAAGAATATCGCCTGGAACTGGGAGTGACTTGGGCTGAAGGTTATAAAGCTGAGATTGGAAACCAGTCTCAAATCTCAAGCATCTGATTGGCTGAAATGGCGACTGGTCGCCATTTCAGCCAATCAGATGCTTGAGATTTGAGACTGGTTTCCATGCTCAGTTTTATAACCTTGGGCATTAATTGCAGTTTACGAGGTAAAGTTCATTGAAGGAATGTCTCTTGGAATCACGTGGAGTAAGTTTTTTCTTTCAGCTCAACGCTGGTAGCCTAAGCTAGTTAATGCCTGTTATGTCCATTGTCGCTTATAATTGTTTTAAGTTTTTTAAACCCGATTACGGTAGTTTCCCATTTCACAACGTTATTATTTTACATGCGCACCGTTTTCAATTCGTTTTAAGGAAATGTAGACGTTGATAGCAGGGCCCAAGATCACAAAACTAAGATTTGAGATCAGTCTCAAATCTCAAGGATATGATTGGCTGGAATGGCGACTGGTCGCCATTTCAACCAATCAGCTGCTTGAGATTTGAGACTGATCTCCAGATTTAGTTTTATGATCTTGGGCACAGTTGACATTGAAGATATTTATTGTTAAAAATACTTTTGAATCAACTTATGTCAGTCCAGAATTCTCTACCGAGTTTGCCAACTGCAATCGTGTCATACATATGGTGTGCATGTAAAATTCATAACGTTGTGAAATCGTCTTTAACATTTTCATTTGCATTGATTTGAAATAAAATATGAGAGGAAAGGTCCGTTAATTTGTTTTTCAAAGAACAGAAAATCGCATCTGTTCTGATTACTCAGTTTAACACAAGTTTAGAACTTTCTAATCAGGAACACTCACCTGTGACCCCTCTCACTTCCACCTCTGAAACTCCGGTGGGTAAGATGCCATTTCTTGTACTAAAGGCTCTTGGATGAATAAAAGCCAAGAAAGCCCAATTAATAAACTATTAGACTTAGTTATTATGATTTCTCGTCTCGCAGTAAGGAAAATATCTAATTTACAGTGTAACCGGTCAGAACAAACGCAAACTAATTGTAGATAATAAATTTCCTACATTCGAAAAAGCTCGTAATACTATTGGTGGATTTAACAGGAAATTCTGAACAAGTACGTGGAGTATGCCATGACACCATACCTAAAAACGTGACACTGTTCAACGCATTGATTTTCTTCAGATTTGCATAATTTTTGCCTTTGTCTTCACACTTAATAGTAAATGGAAAAATTATGCAAAAGTAGCAGAATTTTTCAATACAATACACCATTTTGAAAAACAAATTGAAGCGATAATATTACTGCATGTTTCGGTTAAAAATCAATAGCTGATTTGAAATTCCTATTCAAACAACTCTCAGCTTGATTAACATTCTTAAATCTTAAATTGCTATTCACAAATTCAATATTTCTTCAGATGAATTGAAGAACCGACAATCATTTGAAATGCATTTATTTTTCGCGATTGTGTCAATTTGATTTCATGTCTTGATACAATAGAATGAAACGCTTTTCAAATGGGTATTTTAACAACGGGAGGCGAAAAAGTTAAGATTTCCAAATAATACACCAAGTAACGCGCATTTTATCTTTGCGTCAATGTTTATTATTCTGTTGACTTTCATCGCATAATTGAAGATAACTGATACAATGTAGTTTAAACAACTATAACAAATAAAGTAAATTCAATAGACCCATGCGTTAGTCTATTAAAGAGCAAGGATATATTTAATTGAAATATGCGATTATGTTTCAAATTACTGTACCAGATGTATTATTTACGAACTGTGCTAAAGATGATAAAACTGAGAATGAAAAAACAGTTTTCAATCTCAAAAATCTGATTGGCTGAAATTGAGACAATCAGATGCTTGAGATTTAAAACTGGTTTCAATTCTCAGTTTTATAATCTTCACCCCAGATCGTTTCAAACCAAAATTATTTTAAAAAAGGATGTTCGGAGTTCTCAAAACAGAGAAACTAATTTGACGTCAATATCTTCATTATCCTTTATTATCATAAAACCGCTTCTCATAGACAATTGAAACTCTACATGGCTCTAATCATGTGCTGTAACAATTTCAAAAGGAATAACTTCTATAACTAACCAAAAACTGTGCGTTGCAGGAAAAAACAAGTAAATCTGCCATCTAATGCTCACTAGTGATACCCCGCTTTACCCCGCCTTGCGAAATTTGACTTTCAAAATGTATTTGCATATTTCAAGAAAGATGCGCAATCTTCACTAGTCACTTGAATACTGATACATGAAGTGGCGTCGCAATGATTAGTTCTGTTGTTGTTTGTTGTTGTTGTTTTGTTATTTGGATATTTTTGTTGTTTTGTTTTTGCTAAAAATTAAAAATCTTCTTCAAACAAAATAATCACAAAAACATACATGTTATAAAATAGCAAGCCAGACTCAGGGATGTAGACATGTGAAATATGATTTCAAAGCACACATGCCCTAATACTACCAAGCCTCCTCATGCATCTATCTGTATCTAGCAGCATTTTCATGGGTTCAATAAGCGACACAGGGTTCTAGTTGTTATGACATGACAGATAAGTGAGGACCATCACAAAAAGCATCGCTTCAATGCACGTGCTGTATATAACCTCGTATGTCTATGCATTTGATTTAATTTAAAAACACCTTACTCAGCAGCTGGGTTATTTTAGATAATGTCATTGTGATAATGTTTAATTCATAAAACAATAAAACGAATATTTTATTGCTTTGAACTGGGCCATAAAAGTGAATATCAAGATGAATAGTGTACAATTAATACAATATCTGTGTCAAGGGAACATGTTTGTCGGCATTAACACAATTAAAGGGCGATGACTGTCTGAAAATTTATTGAATCCAAACACTGCTTTAAACATGCACTTGCATTTTAGCGCCCTCGTAAGTCAAAATATAAGACAATACATGCACCAGTCCGTCGCTAACGTAAAATCGATCATGCACCGCTAAGTCCACAGCGCATGGACACGTGCATTTGTGCACTAGCGCAACACCTCGAAATGGTCTGCGCATGAAACACTGATAAACGTTTTCGTCATTTCAACAGGTGACATTAAATATTCTGACTAATAAGTATTTGCAAGGGGGCGTGATTTCTTTGCATGAAAAAGTATCAATTTAAATTGCAGCACTGACGGATTTCATGCCATATGCTTGAGTGTAACGCAATTGTTGTAATTTCTCCGTGGCTGAACTCAAAACGAAAGTAAGGGAAAGAATAAGTAAACCTGGATTTGTGGCCGGTGGTAATTGTAATTTGTAATCTGTGACACAAATGGAACCAAACATCGGACGAGGTCGATTATAAAGTTATTTCGCATGTTATGTTCACAAGATATGTTTTCCATATCTTGAAACAAGAACTATCTTTAAAAAAAAGATAAACGGCGTTGATGGAAAAGATTTATATATACATGTATATAAGAAAGAAAGAAATATAGAGAGGCGAAGCAGACACAGTTGTTATTTCAATTTACTTGTTATAGCTGTTGACGAACCCTCCTGCCTTCTTAGTATTACCTAAAGATTAAGCGACCGAATCATGACAACTCATAAATTCATTGAAAGTGTCTTTCAAAAAAATGTTGAAGCTGTTGCAACAATTTCATACGGTGATAATTAAAGTCGAATAAAGAAGCAATGTCTTACATTAAGTCTTAATCTACATTTATTCAGTTTCAATAAAATACCTCTTGTAGAGTTAGAACTCAAGATGAATAAATGTCCTTGAAATTTAATAAATATAAATAATAACAGTTTGTTACTAGAGCGAAATCTACCAACTTTTAAGAATATTCCATATAAAATTGTATTTAAGCCATTAATATTCACTTTACTGGTTATTTAAATCGTATAATGTTTTTCTCCAATACAGTTATTGCTTTTAAAAACGAAAATGCTCGAACATGTAAGTGCCAGGTAGAAATACTTACACAAAATATAAAAGTCTTCACGGTAATCGTAAACAACACAAACTAACAACAAATCGAAATAGTCTATTTGATTTTCCCGCTGCATAATAATAAAAATCCCACTAGATACCTCTCAACCCTGCTAGATGCCTCTCTGGTGTAAATAGCTACCAATCGAAATAGTTTATTTCATTTTCCCGCTACATAATAATATAATACGAGTATTATTTACAACAGTTCATTGGTCGAAAAACTAGGTCAAAAGTGAGCTTAGACAGCTAACGCCGAAAAAGCAGGGAATCACTACATGCATTTTCTGTGTTTACGGGGACAAGAAACCGGCTTTCTATCTCGTCTACTTCTAGCTTCGTAGCAGATAGAAGAAAGGCGATAATGACCGTTGCAGAACTAGATTATATCATCAGCTGACATTTCGCAATGTCAATCAAGCCTTTAAATGTATGTCTTGTCGTGGTGTCAAATTTGAAATATCAATTGAATAAAGCTAAAAAGAAATATAATGAAATAAACAATACACTGGGTTAAACTGGTCAAGACTGATCGGTCAGCAATCTGCTTTTTTTCTAGTAATATGAAGATGTTGTCGTTGGTGTTTTGTTGTTGTTGTTGTTGTTGTTAGATATATATATTTAAGTGGAAGAGTAATAAATATCAACGCCCATGTCAGTTATAAGCAATATTTATTTACATTATTCGTTCAGACTAACAGCCAAGTGGACCAGGTTTCATTAGTAAGGTAAACTTAGTACAATGTCAACAGGTTAATTGATAAAGGTTTATTTCAAATACCTTTAAAGAGAGAAAGATTGTTTATGTTTTGTTGTTTTTGTATTACTTTTTGTCACTTCACTTACTGAAGAAAAAACATTATTTTTATGAAACTTTTAACGACCTGTAAGGGTTTAGAAGCCCTCAAAATAATTAAGAAATTATCGCAGAGCAAAAAACATCTGTACATTTTGTATAAACGACCTAATTCATAAAAATAATGTAATATGGTCTTAGGTCGTAAAAATGAGAAAAAGTAGTTAATGTTAAGATTATTGTTAATTGGAATGTCACGTAGCAATTATGATTATTTGTTACTCCTATGCGTCAGGGAAAATAATATCATTGTAAGGCTTTATGTTCAAAGAATGTCCGGTTTGGCATAATCTCAGACGACGACGGTGGGCTATAGATAGAGCCCCGAACTTATGTAGCTGCAATTTCAGAACGAGTACTCGGATCTGTAAAGCGCACTGGGACACATAACGAAAATTGATAGGCTGGTTACAAAGATCGCTTATAAAATACAAAATATAGCAATATGTCTTACACCAAGGCAAAAGGTATTTTAGTGATACGCATGAACAATTTGTTTAATTATATTATATGTTAGATTATATCGAGTCCTCGTGACTGTCTCTCCTCTTATGGTCATTTTATTGCTTATGGTTACTAATGATTGTCTCTTAGGTCCTTTCATTGTCTAGTGTAGGTTCTCAAAGGTTTCCATCTTCCGTCTTCAGTCGTCATTGCACTGTCATAATTAGTGAAAAAAATAGCGAAATCTATGTAACGGCAAAATGCTGTTCAATAGAACTGTTCACAAACAATCGTTATAAAAGTTTCTTCATTTTAAGTTAAGAAAAGTAAGAACAGTAAAGAAAAACAGCTAGATCTAAAATTCCCTAAGTTCTATTTACATTAGTTCACAAAAACTAAACAATAAAAAAAACAACATTATTTTAAATGCCCTCATGAGTATAATTATCCTGACAAGAATACAGTTTGTTCCTTTAAAAAAACTTTCAATTCTGAAGTGAGATATAAACGTCTGTTGCCATTTGTGGGACCAAGAAGCGACTAGGAGTTTTAAGGTCAAACACACTTTTACAATTATCTCATAATTTTAGTTTACAAAAATTAATGTAAGGACACAAGATATTGTTATCAGTATCACATTACCCATGTGGGCATTTAACATGATGTTTTGTGTTGTTTAGTTTTTGTGCATTTATGTAAAAAGAATTTCAGGTAATTTGTATATCTTGTTATTTTTCTTTAATGTTATAACGTGTCTTATCATGTGGAAAATAAATATTCCTCAATAAGATTTGTTTGTGCAAAGTTTCATTGAACGGCATTTTACCGTTAGACTGATTTTGATCATTTTCTTTGTTATCAATGATTGTGCAATGATGACTGTAGACGGTCCTTAATTATCTTTTTTTTCTTATTATTGTATACATGATTTTGCTAAGGTGTCATTCAATGTTTTTATGTATGTCCGCGTAAGCTTTGAACCTTTGGAGAAAAGGTAAAACTGCGTCGATGTCTGCCCCACATATGTCGTTCCTGCTGTTTAGTTATTAGAAATTGCGATAATGTGTCAAATCATGACTTGTTGTATATAAAATACTGCACGCCTCTGTTAGACCTGTGCTTTTATGTCTGTGTTTCAGGATCCGTTTCTACACGGTTCTGTAAGAATATAATAGCCTATATTTAATTCGACCCCCCAATTGTTGGTTGGTGGTGTGGTGGATGTTGGGTCATATGCTGTTGTGGATAACCTATATATGCCATTCGGATTTGGAGAAATAAATCGACTTGCAGTTTGATTGCTGGCCTGCGACATCTTTAAACTGGTAGAAATATTATAAACAAAAGTAAATTTAGAAGTACTAATAACATAGTACTTAATATCGTGCTCGGCGACCTTCAAAGGACGTAATTAATTAAATGTAACAGCACTGATTGAATGTACCGGGAGACTTTTTACAGCCGCCACACGGCACAAACAACGCTATTGTGATATTGAAATAGATGAACACGACCTTCGAACACGACAAAAATTAATATTGAAAATATTGCTGGCTCGGTTTGGTTGAGCCTGATCATTGGCAGAAATGGAAATGCATATTACTACCCAGCCGCCTAGCAACGGGTTGACACTCAATGTCAGTTAAATGGACATTTTGATTTTCACAAATGAGTAAAACTGAAGTAACTATGCAGCATGATTTATTATTAGAAACTAAAACGTACGTATTTGGAACAGGAAAACACACCTCGGAGATTTTGTCATGGTTTAATACTGAGAGTTACTTTGACTTGAACAAACCTACTATTTTAGCAAAGTAAGATACGTTAAAGTTGTTTTAATCAAATCACTGCAAACCAATGATAATGAGAGATCTTATTAATTATTCCTTAAAGGTATGTCATAGAATAAGGATCCACTTGGTGACAAAGAATTACATGCTACTTTCATAATTAAGTTCTATTTGTCATTTGTTTAAAGACAAAAACGAAAAAGATCAAATAAATTGAAAGTGATTCTACTTCAATTCGTTTTAATCAGGTAATGCTTAATCAAATAAAATAATACAACCAAAGCGCAATGGACAAGGTATGCGCACACTTAATAATCTAGTACAAATGCCAAAATCTACTATTAATTTTCAGTTAAGTCGCTTTATTAGTACATAGTAAATTTTAACGTATCTTACTGTTATTTAAGAAAACATATTAAAATACAAAATAAGCAATAAAATAGAAGTATAACAAATGCAAACTAACAAAATATTTCCAAAAGGGATATTTTAACAACAAAACATCCTTTAGGCAACTTATCAAATGAAAACACTTGTAAAGTTTAAAAGAACAACGTATCTTACTCTATCAATCGACACATGTACAAATTCCTTTGATTTTTAAAACATATATTTAGTATACTAAGTAAGACTTTATTTAAGTTCCAAAACAAAATAATGTAAACTCGTTTCACTCATAATTTCTTCCTTTTTATCAGAAATTCATCACATTTACACAAAGATTTCTTTAACTTTATATGTTAACGTATATCTTACTCAAGTTCACAAACGCAACGCTATGCCTTATGAGGTCCATAATCTAAATTCATATTGGTTAAAATATCTGCAGTTCAACTTAATAAGGTATTCTTACACTACATAAAGTTATCTAGTTCTGTACTAGAATTCAATTATTTTCTTTAAATTAATTTTAAAAACTATATTTACAGGTTAACTTAATTTCCTAAACATACTTTTAAGTGTTTTATCGTCGAATGAAAGTAGATACAGGGGTAAAATAAATTGATATTAAGCGAAAACGAAGCTGGTAAAGTAATTTTTATATTAAACGAGTTGAAATAAAAAATTAAATTTAATCAATACAGTTTAAAAATCAAAAATTTAATTTTTAATAATCAACGAAAAAAATATTTTAAGCAAAACGAGGCACCATTTTGTCTCTCAATTTGAAGACGTTTTGAAGTTGTTTAACGTAAGCCATGGATAAGAAAATTATGTGTTCATGAAGTCATTTCTTAGACGCACTAAGTGCTATAATTTCGCAGCAATCAACTTAAAATTGACTGAAATATCCGCTTTTGTTGCTCGAACGCAGGAACTTTGACAGATGTCTCAAAGTGACATTAGTAGTATACTTTGAAGGCTTGTGGTTTCGAAACGGCTCAAAATACTAAAAAAGTAAACATATATTAAAATCAAGCATACGCTCAATTATGTGTATGCGAAATTTCATGAGGAAACCCTGAAAATTAATTTTGGGGGGCGTTCTATCTTAACGTATCTTACGTTAACGTATCTTATTGACATTTATGTGATTTTGCTATAAGATGAGAAGGTAACTCTAATCGAAGAAAGAAGACCGAGCAGTTATGTCTGTATGAGGTAGGTCTACTGTGAGAATATCATTTTGGTTCCTTTCTTTATTAGTTTAGGTCTTACAGCATATTGAAAGTTAACGTATCTTATGAAAAGTTAACGCAACAATGTAAATTTTCATTTTGTGTAAACTATGGTGTTTCCTCAACATATCATACACTATAAAAGCTATTCTAATCACATAACACCATTTCTTACGAGTTTATATTTGCATAATAAGGTTTAAAATGTACATATTTGTACCTGGTGCAAGTTGTCAAAGTCAGTTAACGTATCTTACCTAAGATTTTGGGACACTGGCGATTGATTTGTAATTTTAACAGACTTGAAATTCTACTATTGGTATGTCATTATTTCATTGAGTTAGGCTTAATAGCCACTGGTTTAGGTGAAATATGCTGCACATACCATACCTCATGAGCAATATCTCGTAGTAAATACTAGAACTCAGTTCATGGACAACACAAAATCTGCCTTTTTTGTCCTTTTTCACCCAAATAAAAAGTCAGGAATAGATGTTCCAAGGGGGAAAAAGGTCTTTTAGAGGTACATTGAGGTTTGAAATATCATCTTATGACAAAATATCTCGGTTATTTTTTGTTTCTAGAAAACTGTAGCCTTAGGACAGTGAAAATCTGAAAATGTCCACTTAACTGACATTGAGTGTTGAGCGCAAATCAAACAAATACAATTTGCCAAAAATTAAACAGAAACCTTTCAATTTCTGTGACTGGGTTTCAAAGGAGTGGTATAAGCGTTTCACAACTAAATCGTAGATAAGCGTTCCCCTTCACAGCGTCCGTTTGAGTGAAGCAAATCACGAAAAATGACGAGGTATAAATAAAAAAAAGTTTTGACAAGAAAGTAACCCCACAAAAGTTTATACTTCAATTTCATGTCAAACTGTTTGCAATCTTAAGTGGCTGCTTGGCAAAATTAATGTTAGAAGTACAGAAAAATTCTACATACCGGTACTTCAAAATACGCAAATTCAGTGCACAGTACGGATCGTGACCATCAACAATTAGCCAGTAGCAAGTGTTTGTATACATTAAGCTTCAAATCGTGGGTACAATTTCATTTCGAGGCAATATCCTGCGCTGCTCTATCTCTCTATGAGATGTTAGCAAAGAGTAAATATTTAGACAAATCCGCAGTGCTGAGTCGAAACGTTCGAGCAGCGATGAAAAACGACTTACTTAAGGCAGTAGAATATTTATTAAGGCCAGCAGTATATTACAGCTTTTCGCTTTATCTATATTCAGTTTTTATTTCGAGGATAGAAATAGAACTGAATATACTTATCAAAAAAAAGTGTTACGTTAAAGAGCAATCTTCCAACATTACCAAAGCAATAGAATAACAAAAATCAGTCACAGTCACATAGGCCGTTTGAGTGGTTGGGGGATGCGACGCACACTCTATCTAAAAGGGATGCGCATATATACAAACATGTAAAAAGGACGAAACAATGTTTTAACATTTTCAACAGGTAAAAAAAAAACTTGAAAAAGATACCACAGTCCACTAGCTTGCATTTGTGTTCATACATTTCTAGAATAGCCTGTCACTTCGCTCGTCTAAAAAAAAACTCAAAGAAACCCAGACAAAAAATGGACAAATCCAAGTTTCTAAAATTTACCTCTTCTTTTTCTGGAATTCAAATATGGACTGCGTTTCACTTGACCCATAGAAAATAAAAAAAAGCAAGAAGGATAATAACATATTTGATAACATTTACTAATTTTACCACATGTCCATCCAATTTAATTAACTATTTTCGAGCATCTCGAAATGCAAGTTCCCGCCACATTTTCCCGCCACATTTTCAATCGGAACGCTTCTTCTCATTTCCTCTTCCGCTGGATTGCGGAAGAGGCGGAAGAGCGTCTATGCAACGAAGTTAGTCGAAATTACGGTTAGAAGAGGGTCTTCTCATCCCATAACTTTTCCAATCTCTCAAAATAATAACGCCTTCAGGTACGCCTATTCAACGGTCACATTGGACAACAAACATGAGACATGTTCGCTCTGCAACACTCTCGGACAAACCGGATATCCTAACTACATTAAGCAGAGATCCAGAATATATGCGGCAGGGCAAGTGGATCTACCAATGCCGAGAAAATCAAAAGGTAAATCACACTCGGGTAGCAATTTGGTACTGATTGAAATTTTCGTACAAGCATAGAACGTCGCTTACATGGAATCGTGGATTACAATGCAAGATCCTGATATAATATTCCCTACAAAATATCATTTAACGTTCATACGATATTGACAATACATTATTGGTAGCATTGTAATTGCTAGACTCTTAATGTTCTGTATCCGTATCCAGCCTATACATAGATACATGTAGGCGTTCTCGGTGTTGTAACAAGATCACACCAGCTACACGGATTCATTAGCTTCACACAACTATAATTCGATCTCAAACCGAAAATGTTATTGACAACATTAGTTAGCTCATTAACAATAAAGTGACTAGTAAGTTAGTAACAATATGAAGCATAAGCGAACATTATTTGTTGTTGTTGTTGTTGTTGTTGTTATTATTATTATTGGTGTCGTTTTGTTGTTGATGTTGCTGTTGCTACTGTTGATGATGATGTTGATAATGATGATGATAATGGTGTTGTTATCAATATATTTTGACAGTATCTGATAATTTAACCCTTCAAAGAAGCGAGGACATAAAATTATTTTGCAGCAGCCTAATTAGACTATCACAAATTTTGTCAGAGTAACCTCGTTGTCGATTATATGAAGCACACTGGTGCAATAAACAACTTAAAACTCGTAAAAATCCGACAACTTGGTCGTTAAAACAATCAAACCAGAACTTCAAGGCAACCTGCAAAATTTCTAAAGTTCTGTGTTTTTAGATCCCACATTTTAGTTAACTCACAAGACTACCAACAGATACATTGCTAACTTTTGGTACGTTATTTCTTTCTTTTTATGCGCGCATATTGATCAATATCATAGTATTTAACTAGTCGATAGGGATGACAAAAACTGTTGATCTGCAAAAGCACCTTCAACCGTAACTGCTCATCAAAGTTTACATAAATAAGTCTATATACCTGTGAGTGAAGAAACTTTGGCGCAGTACTGCACTTTTCTGTGCATAGTTTCTGATGTTAAATTGCTGTGATGAAAAAATACATCGTCATCAAAGTGCAATAACGGTAAATCTTTCTAGTGTTTAAATTGTACTTTTTGCAATAAGCTGGCGATTTTTTTTTGTTTTTTTTTTTCATTCGGTGTGTGTATGACCTTAAATACCCCATCTTAAAGTCTCTGTTCGTGAACATAATTAAACATGTAATATGATCCGTATTAGATTCGTATTAATGAAAATGCTTTTATTATTATTATTATTATTACTCACATGTATTATTATTATTATTATTATTATTATTATTAAACTGGTGATTAAAACTGTTTTGTCATGGATAAAGACTTTTCATTTAATTGTAATGCGATTCGAGCTAAATTCTCGCAAATGCTCTGCCATCCGGCTGACAGCGATTGGTTTAATGGCGGATGTTAGGCAATAAAACGCTTCACATACAGAGACAAACTTTTCTAAATGTCTGAAGAAAACTGTTAGCATTTCCTGAATAACTTGCAATTGATTCCAATTTTCAGATAGCAGTGGAAGAAAAACGCAAAAGTTAATTTTGAAATTCTACGGAGCGCTTCTGTGGAGCGCCTGGGCGCCTTCAAAACTGGCGCTTGTAGGACAGAGGAAATGGTAAATTTGTCTTTTAGAAGAATTCTTCACTGTTAAATTGTAATTAGTTTCTTTGATGCAATTTATACTGATACACTGAAAGATACACCATAGGCGTGTGTACCTATAGGATACATTTTGTCCAGTACTCGAAAAGCGAACGGGATCAAGTTGAGGCTGATTTATATGGGTGTTGCAAAGGCAGTCCTTAACAGAAAATACAAGGCCATGTTAGTAAGTGATAAAATTTGATTTGACCTAAAAATCACTATTAAAAAGGAAGTGAGTTGTCTTTCTCATTTATTAACTCTATAAACGAGAGGTTATGAAAATGCTGATGAAAAGCTGTAAGTTGCATGTGAAATTTACATCAAAATAATTTGATTTCGACTTTGAACGTCTTGCTTTGCTTTAATCAAAATATAACCCGCAAAGTTTCTACATCTCTGCTATGGCCAGTAGTGTGTAAACAACAGAAAATCTTTCACAGTCCGAAATGTGTTCAAATCATATACTTTTGAGCAGTACTCCCGTCAGGTTCTCTTTTTCGTTAATTGATGGTGGTGTCTTATTTGAAATTGATCATTTTATAAACCCTTGCTCTCTTTTCCTCTCTACTTTGTTGTTGCGTGGGGAGGCTTTGTTTCTGGTATTCCTGGTATGCATCTTTCACTATTTCATAATTATTGATATAAGTTTGGGCACAGATTCCAGCAAAGGGGGGTGGGGGGGTCATCAATTCAATCACAACATAGCTCTATAGGCATCGTTTCTCTATGAGTCCAATGCGGATACACCTATTATAGATGTAACTACGATTTCAATGAATATCATAATACTTTGATAATGTCAACAACTGGGCTAGAGATCATAAAACGAAAAAAGGCCCTTCTCAAATCTCACGCAATCGGTTAGTTGACATGGACAGTAGTGTACATTTAAAGCTAAATAAGCTAGAGTGCGAACGCCGTAGCAGCCTAATGAAAACACATAATGCAATCGCAATAGAAGTTAATTCTTGAAGTGTACAAGCCATATAGGCTTCCGTTGCAGGACCAAACCACTAGGAATGCATGTACGCAAGTAGGCCAGCAAGTAAATAATAGTTTATTATTGTAACATATGAAATATTTGGCAACAAAACAGTATAATTTGGAGTAAGCATTGCCCAATGGATCCCAATAGAAATATACTTAAGGACTTTGAAAACGCACCCTTGGGATAAGTGTATTTTAACTTGGAAAAGGCCTTTGAAATGAAATGTTTCACATACCTTTGTAAAGTACAATTCATTGCCGTCAGTTTGATAGTAAAATATTTAAGATTGGTCTATTTATACAAAAGATATTTTGAGTTAAAGACAGTAACCCTAAAATCAAAAGTAACACTTCACGCCTATAGAGCTTGCATTACAATTAAAGGCATATCATTGAAAACGAACGCTTGTATTGGCTAAAGTGTTACTTTTGATTTCAGGGTTACTGTCTTGAACACGCGATATTTTTATTATCAATGAACCAATTTTAAATATTTTGGTATCAAAATGACGGCAATGAGTTGTACTTTACACAGCTATATAATATGTTTGATATAAAAGGCGTCTTCTATGTTTATATACACTTATCCCAAGGGTGCGTTTTCAAAGTCCTTAAGTATACAATTTGCCTATGTTGCGCAGAATTACTTTATCTGATTTGAGAATATCAATATTGCACCCTCTAAAGAGACTACTACAAACAAAATCTCTTACATGTATAACAGTGAGAGCACCAGAAAAGGTCACTACTGTGGTATTAGATTATTTTGCGTGGGTTTAATTTTCGCGAATTTCGCGCTATAGCTATTGTGTGAAATACAACCTTAGCGAAATTCTACAAATTAACCGAATTATAAAACTGCGCGAATTCATGTCCCCGCGATATGACATTTGCGGTTTAATGCGCGAATTCGTGCCGCGATATCACAGTGATATCACAGTATCACTCGAACTGAAGACAGCTTACGGTTAAGCAGATGTCATCCAGGACACCGCGATTTGTGACTTTGAACGTCAAGATGTAACTTTCAAGACAGAATGCTCGAATTTCCATTTAACGTGGCGCGTCACAAATATTATCAGGAATATTCGCCGCCACAGCTAATGACAAAGGGCAAAGTGAAATCATGAATTAGTTTTCCTTCGCAAAAACAAATGTGGTAGTCTTAATGAATGAACTGTGGAGTTATATTAAATTTACATTATCGCCGTGTAATTTAAGCAATTTGAAAAAATCCATTGTGGTCACTCCTCATGATATGGAAGTAACTCTGATGTTTAAAATCCATTGTCGAATGTTAGATTTCTAGAAAGGGGGTTCGTTCGAGTTGTAAGTTTCTAAGTATTTGGCCTAAATTCCAATTAAAATTGAACATTAAAGCGCAAAAGGGTGTTCGAGCAACCCTACTGAACTCCCACTGGACCCGCCCTTGAAAATCAATTTTGTAGCCGATATTCTAATAAAGTTCGAAGGGATATTGTTTATTTCATACACATTAAGGTCTTATAAGTGGAGTGTTTGAGAATATAGGAAGAGTGCGGTTTTCCAAGTTCTGATTAATATTAGATATAGAACTTCCCTAGGCGAGACATACGGTACTGTCAGCGTAATTTCATAATAAAACTCACTTCTCACAAGAAGATATGATGTTTTTAACAAAGATCCAAAGAGACCGTAACAAGTAAAGCAGAGGCGTGACATCCTGCAATTCTTATATCAGCAAGATAATGTATATATAGTAAACCCCGTCATAAAGACCTCCCCGAAAGTAAGATAACTCCAATTAATAGTAAATTTGAAATGATTCCCGATGTTTAATACTCTTGTGAAAACAACATTAATTGCATACATTCTGGCTAAAATGTCGAAGCGCTTTAAATAACACAAAGCGCACCAGACAACATGAAAACATGGTGTAAAGCATCTTTAGAAATTCTTACATAAATATTTTTTTCGGATTGATTTTAACTTCGATGTTGAATTTATGTTAATTTATATATTTGGTAAGTTAAATTGTATGACCTCCCTTTCTTTTTCTTCTATGTACTCGAATAATGAAAAGGTTTTCTAATATGAAGGCGCCCATTTGACTCGCACTTGCGAATTTATTTTTTCGACTTTTTTCGAGCACATTCGTGAAAAAAACCTATAAACCATCCACCAATTTATTTATAGTTTCTGGAGATATTTTGAACAATGAGGGCGTTTATCACAAATATACAAGTAAATGTTCTGTACATTCTTATTATTTATTCAAGCGTAGAAACTGTCAAAATATGCAACATCGTGAAACGTCCTGACGTAGGATAGATTGCCACTGCATTACATATATAACATGGAAACAGATTTCAAAGAAATGTTCTATTGTCCATTAAAAAAGAAATGCGTACCTTATTGACAGAGCTTCTTGATCATACGGTGAAATTCTTCACTGCATTCTTTTTGGAGCAGTAACAAACCCCATACCAAAACATGGTCAAACACGAAACAAGAAATATCTTTAAAAATGATAAACGGCGTTGATGGAAAAGATTTATATATACATGTATATGGAAAGAAAGAAATACAGAGAGGCAAAGCAGACACAGTTTAGTTATTTTATTTTATTTGTAATAGCTGTTGACGAACCCTCCCTGCCTTCTTAGTATGACTTAGAGATTAAGCGACCGAATCATGACAACTCATAAATTTATTGAAAGTGTCTTTCAAAAAAATGTTGAAGCTGTTGCAACATTTTCATACAGTGATAACAAGTCGATTAAAGAAGCAAAATATTCAGTTTCAATAAAATACCTCGTGTAGAGTGAGAATTCAAGATTAATAAATGTCCTTGAAATTTAATAAATATAAATAATGACCGCCAGTTTCAAGAGCGAAATCTACCAACTTTTACGTATATTAAGTTTAAAAAAAGTGTCCGTCCTGAGTATTGAACCCGGGGGCCTCCGCTTGAGAGGCGAGAGTGTTAGCCACTACACTACAATGAACTTGTCTTACGAACTTGAAATTAACAATCAGTATCAAAGGAACTAGAAAGGAACCAGTAAGAACTAGGAATATCTACACTTCTCTTTCGTTTTACACTGTGTATTGTATGCAAGTGACACCCAAGAATACTCCATATAATATTGTATATAAGCCATCAATATTGACTTAACTGGTTAATTAAATCGTAAATATGTTTTTCCTCCAATACAACACCCACTAACAACCAATCTAATTAATCTATTTGATTTTTCCGCTGCATAATAATAAAATCCCACTAGATACCTCTCCAGCCTGCTAGATGCCTCTCTGGTGTAAATAGCTACCAATCGAAATAGTTTATTTCATTTTCCCTCTGCATAATAAGAGAATACGAGTATTATTTACAACATTTCGTTGGTCAAAAAACTAGGTCAAAAGTGAGCTTAGACAGCTAACGCCGAAAAACAAAACATTAAGTATAGGTTATAGTTTATTTTGAGGCTTGTATGAAAATTAAACGGTCAGGCCCAGCGCAGCTGGGCGACCGTTTAATTTTTCATACAAGCCTCAAAATAAACTATAACGTATACAATGGTCGAAATTATTTTTGTTACTGACAAAACAGTCGCCGCCTAAATAACCATATATGGGTATGCAAAAATCAATAGTCAAAGTAAAAGTAGATTTGTCATTCAATGGCCCGTAAACATACTGAGAGAATATTTTAGAAAGTGAATTATGAAATTTCTTTATCTGAAACATGTGAACATTACTGATTCCCAGGAAAAAAACCTGTGTAGCAGTCTATCATTGCTTTGAGTAACAAGGTTTCAACCGTGGAAGTTCCATTTTACCCTTTATTCAATAAGAAAAAATTTATAGTATGGTAAAATAGTTTATTTCCGGATCAACGGGCTCATCCGTGTAGTCTGATCACGACCGACACTTCTCCCTGTTAGATTCACTAGGTTATTTGTGAAAAAAAAGTGTAAAATACTGATCAGATGATATTAATTAACATCAAAGCGTGGTCTTGATCTAAACTGGTCGCCTATGTGATAACAGACGTATATATGAAATAAAGAGTAAAGAAATTTAATAAGATTATCATAAGCCAAACAAGTCAAAGCTAAAATATTTATAAGATTTTCCTTTTTCAAACTTTCTAAGACACGCCTCCTTGAACACTGTAGAAGATCGTCGACGAACTATACATGTTTATAAATAAATGTTCGGACAATATTATGGAGGAAATCGACCTATAATAAACACATTTCAGACGCGCGACTTAATGAGAATTAAGGTTCGAAATATTTGAAAAATACTGCATTGTCATTGGCTCAAATATAATTTCAACCATTATATACTGAATTTATTCAATTAAATATTGAATAAATCGCTTTTCGTCATTTGCAAGGCAGCTCAATTAATAAAGGCCTTATATACAATTGTTTAAAATAAAGATATATTTTATTATTACGTGAAATTTACCTTGACCTTTAAACAAAAACATGGATTTCATGTGTGAGAGACCGTCATTCGTGACAAGTTTCGTTAAAATCCCATCGTTATGGCCCAGACTGGAATGTTTAACGACCGGAACTAGCTAAGGAACAACCCCAATCGCCAATCTAACTTCCACGTTTTTAAAGAAAAGCTGGTTGCAAAAAGAATATATTGAAAAAAGCATAAACTAACACAATTTTAATTTTAACCGTGGAAACCCGATTTCTTACATGTATAACATGTTAGAAAACTACATCATCGTTGACGTAATAACAGAAGAGTCTTAAAACATCCGGCTGGATTTAAAGATGCACGATAAAACTGGGACTCGTAATTTTGTAAGTAAATAAAACAGGTTAAATCTTCTTTTATATGAAAACAGCTGTGACTGTTTTTCCTATATTTTTCAAATGAATCCCATACGATTGTTGTAGTAAAGGGAGTAAACTACGATTTTTAAAGTAAAAGGCATTTCTAAACCAGTGACTAACAACCTTAATAACCTACATGTGTATCCGTTAAGTGTTAGTATTTCCAGTATGACTGCATGTTTATATTTGCCAGCTACTTGATACTTTAGAATACTGGCGTGGGTTTGCGTGAATGAAACAAATCTGAAGCATATGACTGATTTTATACCAATGTCGTCTTTTGACTAATAAATAACGTAACAGTTAGATAAAGTTTTAGTGTCAACTTAGTTCCTGTAACCTAGATCGTTTAGATCATTTATAAAAAGTACACTTGTTACCGTATTTATAGTAATAATTGGGCGCACATGTCACGGCAGCTCCTTCTTTTAAATTTAAACTCGGATAACAATGATAAGATTTTTAAAGTGAAAAAAAAAACTTCTGCTTGCAGAGGTTTTATATTTGAATACTTTCATAATTATTTTCTAAATGAAAAAAATGTGTATGTATAATGTAAGGCGATCAAAGAGAGATCTTAGTGTCAGTTGTGTACATTTTGTTTTCTTAATGTATATTACTAGTAAAGCGATTGTACATAATATATAATTAACCAAAATAAAAGGTAACTAAATATTTCACTAAGGTTAATTACCTTACAATATTGCAGGTAAAGGGGACAATTTAGAAAGCAGCGCATTCTATAAATCTTATATTCGAACTATGTAGTTAGTGTTTTGATATGTGCTGCACGACAACCAAATGGGACTCATCGACTTTGCAAAAAAAAAAATGTAGACCCTGGTCAAACTGCTGACTTACACAATCTTTTTTCTTCGACTGAATAGCGAAAAGTGTAGACCCTGAATACGCAGGCTGATATGGGTCTAAACAGGTCGCCTGCCATAAGCCCCTTTATTTTCACAATGCGTCAAATATTTCAATAACAATAGTCAATATTACATCTAAACTTTGAACACTTTTTAAAGTTTTGAATAGAATAAATGAAATTATATTCATTAAAACAAAACGTTCATTTGAAAATGCGTCATTGTAAATCTCCTTTTTTTAATAAATGCCCTTTTTAATATATCATTTGATCTTAAAATAGAAGTTAAGGCAGCGCATTCTCACATAACCGCAGAATCAGATGTTTAAAAGCGGTACGGTGTTCGATTACTTCTGCAATTTGACGCTGAAAAGTGACAAGGTGTTACAGATAGTGCTAAAATGTCATGGCTGAAATTAAGAGCGACTAGTAGGAGGAACGACAGGACATTAAACCTTATAAATATAGGTCGCAGCTATAACAAATCCTGGATATGTATACTTGAGGGTAGGCTTATATTGTTTGTGATTATTTAAGCTTCATCTACGAGTGCCGTAAATAAACGCACTACCATTTTGAATATGAAAGTACAGCTGTTTCATTTGAATATTGAAACAGAGATCTAACACATGAAATTCCAAGAAATGCACATCCTGATCCTTAAGTGCACATACTGATCCTTAAAAATTTCAACGCAAAGGCGAAATCTCGTTATAATATAAAAGGTAAAATTGCTTAGACACTCAGAAAACGGCAGCAGTGCATCATTTTGACACTTGAATTTCAGTTGTGAATTTCAGGTTTAAGTGAAACCCCAGAAGTACTTCTGCAAGGATGCGTCACATTGTGTGATGTACGAACATCTATTTAAAGCAAATACGGTAAACGAGATAAGACCGTACATCAAAAATGTAGAACAAACAGGCAAAGAAACGGTTTAAACAATATCTCGGTGCAGAAGATACAAGGAAAGAGGATGGGATAGGTTTCCTAAAGGTTTATCTTGAAAATCGTACAAACACAATAGATCAAAATAGATCGCAATCTGATAGCAAAATGTGAATCACATAAACATTTCAAACGATTGTCTATATTAAGAATCATGTTAAACTAACCGCTGAAATAACATGTTAGTTTATTGGTCTTTTTCCAATAAAATGAATAACAATTTTCTAAACTGCCGCTTAATCAATAAAGAGATTTGCTTATTTAAAGTACATCGACTGTATAAATTATTGCCTTAAGTAAATACAATGGGAATAAGATTGATTTCGGGCGCATAAATTTGTCCGTTTTATTGTAAATAACATAACTTCGGGCGTTCAGTCATAAGTTTATTTCTACATTTAAATAACAATTGAAAATTAATTACATGTAATAATGCAAATTTCATTAACAAAAAAAGATCTGTACTATAGAGCTGAAATAAATAGAATATGTACACATGACGAAAATGAAGAATGCAAAATGATATTTCTTATGCCCTGTCAAATCAAATTAATTAACATGAACACGCTAATTGTACACAGGTATAAAGAAAGCGAGAAACAATCAGCAAAATGTGTTGTCTTCACCGTAGATTTATATTTATTAAAGAGTAAACACATTTATTAAGAGGTAGTTGTTCCAGTCATTTCAATGAGTAATCCAGCATTAATAACAGTTCATAGAGGTGACTGTAAGAAAATACACATGTCGGCAGCACAGTGACTAACTGGTAAAAAATGTACTCCTTAAAAACAAAATATGACAGTAATAAACTTGATTTTTGCATTTTCTCTAGTAATGTCGACTCAAAAACTAAAAATAGGAGTTAATAGTAAACACCAAAAAGATCAAATAAATTTTAGCTCTTCTAAAGTCAAAGTCGTGTTTTAAAACACTTTTGAAAACAAATCATTTTAATGTATAAAACAACATTGCGCCTATTTTGAACTAAAATAGGTTGTTACATGAATGCAATTGGTAACAGTGCCTAACTTAAGAACATCAGAATTCCAGCATTAAACAAAACAAGAAGAACATTTTAAAGGAAGGTTTTTACTACACAAACACTTTTTGCCTTTTTTGTAATTAATCTGGCTTACAATACCACGGACATGAAACGGTATTGTTAAAGATATAAATTTAGAAAATAAAATGACATTCGATGCTTGTTTTGAAGGTATGATAAAACACACATGATTCTGCACAAAAATTTCATCTAATGGTCCCGTAGACTAGACGATCAAACAAAATAGTATCAAATTCTATAGAAAGTTTGTAACAAAAGGCAAAGAATACTAAATGTGAAAGAAACCAAAGTTGACTTATGAAGCGGAAGGTTTTAACAGCTCAGAAACACAAAGTTTTAAATAAAACAGATCATTTACGTCTGACGGATCATTGTGGCGCAGATAACTAAACATACTTGTAATAGACTTTTTGTGCTCAATGACTTAAAATGTATCAAAAGAAAAGTAACTTTAACACTGTACACAATTAAACTCGCTCAACAAATTTGAATGTTAAACGTTTAAAATCAAAATTAGAATAGCACTTACAAACACGTGGAATTTATTTTACACAGTTTCTTTCTCATAGCACATGTTTTTATTCTCATTTGGGCTTGCTTGTTGACTTTCAAAGAATTCAGTGAAACATTTTTAATACAGAAATAACCAATATCAATTATCATATATCATATATACCAGCCTCAGATGCACCAGCATTTGTATGAACATTTTAAAAGCCTCTGCTCTGATTGAGTACAGAGTCTAAAAGGATAAAATAAATTCAGAACTTAATGTATAGCACTCATCCATAAAACACTTTATTTTATATTTTCTTATTTGTTTTCCAAATTTCCCGATACAAATAAACATTCTTAATGTTACAGTCAAATACTCGTACATCGTATATTTACAAACAGCATTAGAATCCAAGGCGCCATGCTTTTGACAAAAATAGAGTATATCCATGAAACGTAGCCGCTTTTAACCTCGAGATTCTCTGATCAAATATTTCCCCAGTCTAAATGATCTCATTATCTAAGACACCATTGCTGATAGAACATTGGTAATTACCCATAAACAATCATTTGCAGAGTTCGAACATCTCTCTTCTAACAAGCCAGTGGAGGAAATTATTTCCTTTGTTTAGCAATAGATAAAGCGTTTTTTCTTCATTTATTACATCTACCATAAGACATTCCGTTATTACTTTCTGTACATAAGAATGCGCTTATTGATTCCGTGTCTTGATGATTTCTTGCACGGAACTTTTCCCTGTCTCAAATCCGAGTTTGTGGCTCTCTTAACATCAAGATAAATGTTTTATGTTATAAATAAATCTCGAAACTTTAAATGCTATTCCTTGTTCTTGTAAATTACAAGTCAACCTGGAATATTGTTTTATTTGTTTTCTCTTCGAAAAAAGTAACGTTTGGAGACATTGACACGGAATATAAGTCAACTTGCAACATCTTGTTTGTTTGAATAGATCTACTTGTTGTTTTTTCTACGAATAAAGTACAATATGGATCCATTAACTCGGAATATAAGTAGAGTCAAGTTTTATACATAAGAGAATGATCAGAAATGCTTTTCCATTGTTTTAAATTCCTTTCAGCCATAATGTCAAACACAAAGCTACCCCTCTACAGGATAATCCAACTGACCCCTTACATTTCAAACAACTTATTGCAATGTGTACTTGAAATGAATAAATTGAAGTGCAAAGCCTGATCTTTTTTAATATCCTAAGCCAATAACTGTTCAGTGCATCAATCAAGAATTTTTTTTTCACTGCTTCGCCAGATCGACAAAAATATATTTACATGTATATGGAGGTTAAATGATGATTTCATTGAGTCTAAATTTTATTGTAAGCATCAAACATGTCCAAAGAAACTGATATTCTCTTTAAATTGCAAATAAAAAAATAGCAGTAGCTTTTATTGAAATACAAGGGGTCTTGTGATTATTCCATTCAGTATGTTATGTAATAAAAATATACTGTATTTTCATTTTACTAAGAGAATCCTTATAGTAATAATTTCAAACCTGAACTGGTTAATTCCATGTAAGTTTTTTCAATGTTAGCTGTAAAAGCCCCTCTCCATTGAAGAAAACTGAGAAAAATCATTTTATAAACAAGCATCCTTTGAATGCTTTAAATAGCATCATTTGAACACTAATACTGGTAGTGTATTTGTAAGTATGTACCAAATGAAATGCAATATGTTTCAATCACTTTTGGTTCCCTAAAATATCTTCAATATCATACCAGTTGGCCTCCGATGCACCAGCATTTGTTTGAACATCATAAAAGTCTGTGCTCTGATTCGGTGCAGAGTCTAAAAGATTGAGAATATCTTCTTGTGAAGAGCTTGTTTGAGGATAACTGTTTCCTTGTGACGTCATCACGCCCTGCGAAGACATGCCATAAGGTGGCGTTAGTCTTGTGTGAGTGTTTTGGCCCATCTGTTGCGTCATTTGAATTCGTTGCTGTTGCATCATCATTTGTTGCGCATGCGTACTGTTTTGCATCATGGCAGCCTGCTGAGTCTGCATATGGTCCATGTGCATACCTCTTTGGTTCTGGTGGTGCATCTGAAGTGTCCCAGTGTTGCCCAAATGACCTTCAGACGAATACGATCTATACTGCATCATCCCCGCAGAGGTTGTGGGGGCAACGTGCCGCATCTCGTGCGCTGCCATTGGATTCATCGCACGAGGCCATTCCGGTGGCTGACGAGGATTACCAACGATGGGTTGAGAAATGTTAAGACCATCTGGTCCAATATTCACATTTGGAGGTCTTTGATTTCTCATTATTGAACTAGTGTAAGTTGGTGCATTTTGGGGTCGTTGAGGTCTCGCAGCCATTTGATGAGATAAAGCCCCGGGGTAAGAGGCCTGTCTTTGCATGGACTGGTTGGAGTAGTTCATCTGAGCCTGTGACATTGACATTCCCATTTGTTGTTGCTGCATTGCAGTCATTTGTGCAGTCCGCATGCCATTTTGCATGTCACTTGTTTCACTTTTCACAGATGAATAACCCTGACCTGGATGAGTTGTTGTTTGATTAACCATATTTTGAATAGTTTGTAAAGGATTTGGTCCCATTTGGTTCGGGGTCATACCCCCATTCATACTATGCTGCATTTTGTATTCAGGTGGTGGTCTGTTCATATACTGCTGCATTTGAGCCTGTCTCTGTTGTGAATGTAATTTACTTTGCATCATTTGCTGCTGCTGTTGTTGCTGCATTGTCATAGGATCAGTTGGCATAAACTGTTGGGCTTGAGAAGAGTTCGGATTTGGAATCACATTAGGCGGACTTGTTGCAAACCCTTGCTGTTGTGTAAGTGAAATGTTTGGAAAAGGCTGGCGAAGCTGAACATGCTGTGTTTGAGACATCTGCATTCGGTGGGACCCGTCTGAGACTTGCATGTGCTGAGTTTGAGTAATCTCCATTTGAGGTCCTTGATTGAAATGAGCAACCTGATTCTGAAGCTGCTGAAGAGATGATGGCCCAGTGTCACTTTGTGAACATTGAGGAGTATGAGTATAATGGCTAATGGATTTGTTATTGTTTGAACCATACACAGGCATGTTTTTGCCTTGCTGGTACCCAATACTTGGTGAACTTTGATAGGAACCAACTGAACCCGCTGATCCTGAACGAGTTGGCATACCGCTGTAATAGTCCTGTGGAGAATAACCGTTCCGAACATAATTCCCAGTTTCAGAGAGATCACTAAATGGGTCCACTGCAGACTTAACACCAAACTGCTCTTGCCCAGGGTGGTGCTGCTGGTGATGGGCTGCCATTTGTTTCAAAGTCTCGGCAGCCAGGCCACCTTCCGTCATTCCCTGTCCAACTTGTGCTTGGGATACACGGTAAGGCGGGGTTCTTATTTGTCCCTGAGCCTGGCTAGGGTCAACATACATATTTGAAGCAAACATATTGCCACTATTGTCTGACTGTTTCAAACCAGTGTCATTTTCTTCTGAATCTTGAACAACATGTCTGCAGATTTCATCAAACTTGTTCAATTCATCTATTATATCTTGTGGGAGATCTTCGTCTTTTTCAAAACTATTCAAAATTTCGGCTAAATCAGATTCGTCTAAATCCTGATTATTGTTATTGTTACTACTGGAATTTGACTGGCTCTTTGAATCTTCCGGCTCCTGTTTACACTCTACATTAGTCTGAACATCATTTTGGGAATCAGTATGAGTTTTAGGTTTTATTGTCTGATTTACTGTAACATTCGTTGAGATCTTCTGGTCCTGTTGAGAGTTGCCTCCCTTGATTTGATGAATAATATGAACAGAGACACTGGACGAGATGGCACCCTCTACAGTTGTATTGCTTGTGGAAGTGGCAAGAGTTTTGGCAGGAGTTGGACCGTCGTCGTCTTCAAAGCGATAAACATTTTCAGGATGATTTTGATGTTGCTGCTGCTGTTGCTGTTGATTTTCTAACGAATTGCTGTCAAGCTTGTGTTTCAACCGTTTCTGAAATAGAGAAACACATAATTATACTTCAGTACGATGTAGTGCACAAAGTACGTATACAAGTTTAAAACTGTTAAGCATACTTTGCTCATATATAAACGTTTCGTTTTAAGATATTTAAACTTAGGTTGTAATTAAAACATAAACATAATATAATCCATAATTTTTTTTCAAGTAATGCTAAAAAAACTCATTGACCGTTACAGTAATTATACAGAAATCGCCCAAATTATAATCCATTTATAAACAGTTTTCTGACCAAACGTGAAACTATCTTACAGAAAGAAAAGTGTCGCCCTGTAGTAAAACGACGATTGTAGCTTGTAATATATCAATGAAATATGTTAATTAAAACAAAACATAACAAGAAAATGATGAGAGAAAATATGAGCAATAAATCAAAACAGAAACTGATATCAAACATCCTTGTTTTATCTAGGTCTTGAAACATAAAATACACCGGGAAAATAAGCATAAAGATAGTGGCAGAAAACCACCTGTGTTAATCATCAAAGAATTCTCAATCCCTTTATACATTTTTGTGGAATTTCGTCTGCAGTATATTAGAGTTGGTTTGGTTTTGCTTGTTTCAATTAAGCAGGATAAACATTGTTATAGTTTTGAAGTTTTTAATTTTATGTTAACGAAATTCGAAATACGGCCTTATCGAATTACAGACAAGTAATACAATTGTAAGGCTCAAGTCGCATATCTGATATCATAAACTGTTACATAATACTGTAAGAAAATTCGCCGAGATCATCACTGAATGTTTTGAACGGGTACAGAGTCACAAAAATGCGACAGCGAATTAAATGATCGCCCAAAAAGGAACATAATATTCGTAGTCGGCTAAAATGTATACATTATACATGGTTTTATGTTTTTCGCTTACTTTTATTCTTTATATTCTAAATCTTAGTTGGAAAATGTACACCTTATCATGGAGTAACGGGTTAATGTGGCCAGTGAATGACTTCCGGCGGTAGCTGCATCGGAATGGAGAATCCACACAAACACTAGATACAGAACCCCACTGAACTAACGAATATGTAGAAAGATGACATCGTCTCCAAATTGTTTTCTTCTTGTTTAAAGTTTGGATAATATTCCCAGTTACAGTAACCCAGTGAAAGCGGTTCACAATTCATGTATTCCCTATTGAATTTTAACAAAATAAAATTTAATACTTATTAATCGGCATCCTAATTAATTGAAAATTTATCTCTAAAAGATAGGATTTATTGTTTTTATGACAGGCACTTGAGTACATATACATTCATACAAAATAAAGTATACCAACGACACAACAGCATTAATCTTCCATTTACTAAACAATACTAAGATTAAACCAAACTAACTAGAATTTTCCAACCAGGACTTTTTATTTTCGCAAGAAAGGAGAATTGTGATGACCTCTAAGTGCTAAAAACTTAATAAATATCAACTTTATTATTATTATTATTATTATTATTATTATTATTATTATTATTATTATTATTATTATTACTACTACTACTAATATATTCCGTTCTCCGTCGCACTCAATAAACTATATTTACCAAAGTGACAAACAACTGACTTAATCAAGCTTTCAACAAACAGTATCTCACAATGACCCAAACAACTTTTAAGGTAAGCAAGGTCCTAACTTTAAATGCATGTCTACTTTATTGCTTAACCCACAACATCTTAATGTTATTAACCTTTACTACTGATAACAACTGAATCCGCCACTGTTCTAAACATTCCTTGTGTCACTTTCCAACATAAACGCAATCCGATTATTTAATTTAAAAAATCACTTACGATCAAGTTTAAATCCTTTTGAAAACTTTGACTTCAATGACACATTTCTGTACTCCGCATTGAAAATGACAAAACAGTTTCACCTTAATTCACAATACACACCTTTAAAACCCAAGACACCTTCCAAAAGTGATATTTGAACCCTTCGTTTGAAGTCAAGTTAAGCGGTTTGAATAACAGTGAGGTGTTACCAAAAACAATTTTGAAATATTTTCTATTTGACGATAGAGGATAATCTAAGTCCAAACATTGATCCGCCGAAGTAGAATAAAACGTTCCCCTAAATAAACATCGCGTTTACAACTATCACAAATCAGAAAGCTACGATTAAGAACATATACCCGATCTTATCGTTAAAATATCGGGTCTACCTGTTACAAATTTGAGGAGTATAATAGATTGAACGCAGAGCACCCGCAACAAGTTGTACACAATGTTTAACAATAATTATACGAGACCCAATAAAAGGCCGCATTCAATGGGTTTTACAAAAGAGATAGTTGACTGATACGGTTCAAAGAGATACATGCGATTCGATCAATTAATATTTAATATTATTTAGAAGCAAAATTGAAATGCCTTCAAACAGAAAAAGTCTCCAACAAGGAGAAGTTTAAAAGGTAAACAAAGGAGGAGCAATATTAATCAATGTAAAACTCGCATTTTAAAAGGGCAATCAAATACCTTGATAAAAACTGAAGGCATTTTGTTTCAGATGAAGGTAATTTAATTGTTGTTGATACCAAGAAGAAACAACTGGAAATATTAATTAGCAAACTCACAAATAAAAGATAGCACCTATTATAACTTGAATATTTACACTTGTAACGATCTACTTTTATTAAGCAGGGTTCTAATGCCTTCTAATGTTGCTTAACTTTTACTTGCATTGTTGAAATTAACCCTAGTAATAAATACACCGGAGGTCCCTACCAGTACCATCAATAATATCAAGTACATTGTAACTTCAAGCTGAATGAAATCGTCAATATTTGCCCTCTGAATGGCTTGTGAACCTGGCTACAGATAATGTGGGGTCATGCCACATTCAAATCACCAAACCGTATAACCGCTAATCATTTATTGGGGAATCCGAAAACTAACCCGAGTTTAATCAAATAGCGCCGAGATTCAGTGAGCGTTTAGGAATGTCAAGGAGAACAATCTTCAGAGTCAGTAACTAACCATAAATGTGCCATCATACTTGCCGACACTGAATCGTGACTGATGTAACTCTAACAATTGAAACAACTGATAGTTTTAGGAATATTTCGCACAAAATGTCGTCAGTTTATCCTATTTCACGCTCTCAGAAAGTGACAACGTTTCTAAGCAATTCTTCACATATTGGAAACTTATAATAACCTCAACACAAGCAACTTTGTCACTTAGATATCAAAAATAACTGTATAGATATAACTCTAGAATTTGAGACTTTTTGCATGACAGCAACAATTCACTCTTTCAATCCACGTGTATGCAGTCACAAAGAAACTTTTTATATAAAATATGCAATATATTTCAGCAAATGCAAAAACATGTTGTTGTCCATCTAATGAGAATGTTTTGTTCAGATTGGTCTCACATTACAAGGGCTGGCGGTTATGAAACTGAGCATGGAAACCAAGCTCAAATCTCAAGCATCTGATGCTCAAGAATTGTTGAGCAAATTGTTAACCTTGAGCAAAGATCGAGGATTAATCTCATTTATCCTCATGTTATCCAGTATCATTTAAATTATAACTTGACTTCACGTTAAACCTAGGCATCTTCTACAAGGTATACAAGGAGATAGAAAAGCTTTCGTGCCACTAGTGTGTTTTTACGTCTATTTTCTGTAAGACCTACTAGCATCTCACGTCTTAAAAGTATTGAATTAGTTGGTCACAGAACTGCAGCTCTCCAACCGCCTTCATTCACATCACTTTAAGTCTTTTCTCCATGGAAATAATATAAATTATTATTATAAGTTATATTTCACAAATCAATTCCATCAAATCTGCAAATGCACCGGTGAATCGCCGCATGTATACATGTTATCACACTTATTTCATCGCTTTTGTTTTAATCTTGCGATAAATGAGCTTCAACTGCATCAGCATCTTCCGCAACAATATTCCAAACAAATTCTGTGATAGCACTCTAATTATTTTCAAACACCTGAGAACTAATCAAACCCACTTATTGCAGATCGTCGAATCTTTATCAACAAGATAACAAGCAAAGATTAACATCTTTTCTTGATGAAAATAAATACAACTGTAAAATTTTATCAAACCTATGTAAAACATAAATGGTTTATATTCCATTTATAGAGCCAATTAACACTTAATTACCAATTAACACAGGTCACCTGCTGGTGTTACAAGACAAGCGAAGAGTTTCTGTTCGCCGTTTTTGAGTGGATCATGTTAAATTTAGTTACACATCGCTGACGATTATTGAAATACTCTGTAAGCTTAGATCGCAATCCGATTGGTGGAAAACATAAAATCAGACCGACCCACTACAAAGCGTAGGTCGACCGATCCAACATCCTGTGTGTGTTAACAATATATCATGTGTAAACAGTAATACGCACTGGGCTGCTGTATAATTTGCACAAAGAAAACAGTCACTTACCGCTATGATTTGATTACGGTGATCCGATCCACTATTGTCCGACTTCGATTTACTTTTGGATGACTTCTTGGCTTTACTTTCAAGCCACTTCTGTCGCAGCAACAATGCATGTTGTCTTTCCTGCTCGTAAATAGATTTCTGACCGTATTCATAACGTTGGTGAACTCCGTTTTGACGACGACGATAAATTTCTATCCGTCGTCGTAGTCTTTCAACAACATCCCGACGTTTTGGGGACGAATAGTCCCCCATACTGTCGTAAGAAGCCGTATTTGTGTATCGATCTGACGAAAATACCGGCTGATTAGTCTAATGTTTACATATCCGAATGTGGGACACTCTGACTTCGCCAACACAAAGCAACTCATCTAAAGCAGACGACACTAAACATAAACTCCAAGTTTATCAAACTGAAAGTTTAAAAATACACTTACATGCAATGTCCATGTTATCACAAACGTTCGTGTGTCTTAAATGTCAAAATTTCCGATACAGTCATTTAATAACACAGGAAGCGAGATAATGCATAACAGTGCGTTTACTGATTCGGACTGGTCGATTAACAAATGAGGGGGCGCTATGCTGCGTGGGAAGGTATTATTAATAGCCGAGAGTGGGCACGCGTTTCTCGCTTTTGTTACTTAACATCAATCGAATGATTGAGTGAACATTTAAATGTGTATTTTCCAATATTGTTAAATCACTTGTTTATGCAAGGTGTATGTCCGCTATAAGCCAACCTGCTTAATACATCACCGTTATGTCGTTATAATTGTGTAAACACCCCGCGGGTGGGTATTACACGCACGCGCCTGTCAAGCGGTGCTACCTGTTATAAACAATGTGACGTGATTAATGTTTTCAATTGAGAAATCGATGAGGTGGCAGGAGAAGAAAAAACAAGGTATTTTGATCTCTATTTTTTTGCAAAACTGACCGACGGGACAGTTATTTTATACGACCTTTTATAAAAACAAGTCGGATTACTATATACTGTTACTGATATAATTGAACATTAAGGGGTTTTTAATTCAATCCTTTACTCCACATACATATGGGATTTATCGCCCGGCGAACAGATCCAGAACAGCCGGCACATCTGCGACGTCTGATAATGATGTTTACAGCTTTCGATTTTTGGTCAGAAATAACTGAATGATATATTTAAAACCACAAGTGTAGATTCTGATCAGACGGATGTGCCACAGTTCGTACTTGGAGCATAACCGGCATAGTTTTTGGGCTGTCAAGGGGTCTAGTTCTTGATATACACTAGGAAGTATGATTGAATGATTACTTTGATAACTATATTAATTAGACGAATATTCTTTTTGAACGTGATTGTTGACCTAAGTGGACATTAGTATTTGCAATTCCGAATCGCACCGCGTACAGTCTGAATCGCTTTCAACAATCTGATTAGACTGCCTATCAATATTTTTATTTCGTAATATTTTCTTGCATATAAGATATTATCTGTTGTTTTTTAAACAATGCATAATTATATTTATGGGACATAGTTGTACTTAACGCAGTTTCGATGTATGAAAGATGGCAAACGAGGATTAAAGTCCACTTAATATGTGTTCATATTGATGGATTATTGGTCAGTTGTTGAGTTTTTATTCTTCGAATTAAGGTGAATAAGTATTCGGCACGAGCTGAAAATAAGCTTTCAGGAAATATTGTATTTGAAAAACGGTCACCGATCATACCCATTCACGTTAGGATCGAACTTACTATAAACGCAAACTTTTTATTTATTTTATTTTCATTTTTTTATTCTTTAATATTTCATATTTTACTTGAAATAAATACATTTTGCACTTCCATTCAATATAATATGTTGTTGTTGTTGTTGTTGCCGCTGTTGTTGTTGTTGTTGTTGTTTTAATATAGAACAATACCGTTACACCAGTCGACGACCACCAGCGGATTTATTTTAATTTGAGATTATCTCCCACTTTTCTTACCGTATCTTCATAAGATTATCGGGTGCTCGAACACATTCCAAGCACCTGATTTATGGAAGAGTTCAGAATTAAGTACTGCTTGCATTCACAGCACCTCTCTCATGGAAGTGTTCAGTATTAAGTAGTGCTTGCATTCACAGCACCTCTCTCATGGAAGTGTTCAGTATTAAGTAGTGCTTGCATTCACAGCACCTTCCTCATGGAAGTGTTCAGTATTTAATAGTGCTTGCATTCAAAGCACCTGCCTTGTGGAAGTGTTCAGTATTAAATACTGCTTGCATTCGAAGCACCTGCCTTGTGGAAGTGTTCAGTATTAAATAGTGCTTGCATTCCATGCACCTGCCTCATGGAAGTGTTCAGTATTGAATAGTGCTTGTATTCAAAGCACCTGCTTAATGAAAGTGTTCAAAGCCTTCAGTATTAAATAGTGCTTGCATTCCAAGCACCTGCCTCACGGAAGTGTTCAGTATAAAATATTACTTGAATTCCAAGCACCTGCCTCGTGAAAGTGGCCAGTATTAAATAGTGATTGCATTCCAAGCATCTGCCTTATGGAAGTGTTCAGTACTAAATAGTGCTTTCATTAAAAGCACCTGCCTCATGGAAGTGTTCAGTATTAAATATTGCTTGCATTCCAAGCACCTTCCTCATGAAGGTGGTCAGTATTTATATGCATGTATTCCTTACACTTGCCTCGTAGAAGTGGTCAGTGTTACACAGAGCTTGTATTTCAAGCCCCTGCATCATGACAATGTTTAGTATTAGGTGTTTAGTGCAAACATTCCAAACAACTGCTTGACGGAAGTGGCCAGTATTCATAGTGCATCCAATTCCATGCACTTGCCTCGTGGAAGTGGTCAGCATTAAGAAATGCTTGCATTTAAGCTCCTGCCTCATGGAAGTGGTTAGAATTCAGAGTGTACGCATTACAAGCACTTTGCACGTGGAAGTGGTCAGCATTAAACAGTGCTTGCATTTTAAGCACCTGCCTCATGTAAGTGGTCAGTGTTTGCACAAACAGTGCACAACAGTGCTTGCACAAAACACCTGCCTCATGGAAGTGATAGTAATGAATAGTGCTTGCATTCCAAGCACCTGCCTCATGAAAGTTGTCAGTGTTAAATAGTGCACGCATTTCAAGCAACTGCCTCATGAAAGTGTTCAGTATTAAATAGTGCATGCATTCCAAGCACCTGCTTCATGGAAGTAGTGAATGTTAAATATTGCATGCATTTCAAGCACCTGCCTAATTGAAGTGTTCAATACTTAACAAAGCATGCATTTCAAGTACCTGTCTCATTGAAGTGTTCAGTACTTAACAGTGCACGCATTTCAAGCACCTGCCTCATGTAAATGTGCAGTATTTAAAAGTGCATGCATTTCAAGCACCTGTCTCATGGAAGTGATCAATACTACTCAGTGCACGCATTTCAAGCATCGGTCTCATTGAAGCGTTCAGTCTTAAACAGTGTACGCATTTCAAGCACCTTCCTCATTAAAGTGGTCTGTACTAAACAAGGCACGCATTTCAAGCATCTACCTCATGGAAGTGGTCAGTATACTAAATAGTGCACGCACTCTAAGCACCTCCTTTGTGGAAGTGGCCAGTTCTAAACAAACGCATTTCAAGCACATACCTCGTGGAGGTGGTCAGTACAAAACAGTGCACCAATTCAAGCACCTTCCTCATGGAAGTGGTCTGTACTAAACAAGGCACGCATTTCAAGCACCTGCCTTTGGAAGTGGTTAGTACTAAACAGTGCATGCATTTCAAGCAGCTCATTGAAGTGTTCAGTACTACACACTTCACGACTTTCAAGCATCTGCCTCGTGGAAGTGGTCAGTACTAAACAGTGCACGCATTTCAAGCACATCCTTCGTGGAGGTGGTCAGTACTAAACAGTTCACCCATTTCAAGCACCTTCCTCATGGAAGTGGTCTCTACTAAACAAGGCACGCATTTCAAGCATCTGCCTGTTAGAAGTGGTTAGTACTAAACAGTGCACGCATTTCAACCACCTGCCTCCTGGAAGTGGTCAATACTAAATAGTGCACTCATTTCAACCACCGGCCTCCTGGAAGTGGTCAGTACTAAATAGTACACGCATTCATAGCATCTGCAACATGGAGATGTTAGTATTAGATTGTTCTCAATAAGGCGAGTTGTTAGGATCCTACATGTAAATCTGATGCTGCATGCAGCATGTAAAAATACGACAATGTTCCACTTAGCCTAGGGTTTGTCGGCTTACCTTTTTCTAAGTATGATTGGGAGCAACTGGCGTTGAAGTCTACAGCTTTTGACTTCAAACCAGAACTGTTGATGTAGCGGCGTCACTGAAAAAGATACAAAAACAGCTGTAGAGCTCATTTCTGGTAAACTTAGCTTTTACCGCCATTTAGTGGATCGGATGTAAGATTTCCAGAAAGGGGATTCAATCACTAGTTACCTGATAATTTCCTCTTTTTTTTCTGGCCAAAATCCTCATGATAAATAAAATTTGCGACCCAAAAATATTCGAGCTACGCACTGAACCTTCTGTGATCCGCCCCTGATATAGGTACCTAAGATTTTCTATGACCGATTGTACACCCAAAAACTTTCCAGTCTAAGAAATGTGTAGTAAAATGTATAATTTACATGTGTCTATCACATATGTCTCAACAGTTGGTGACTTTCAAAATCTTCTTATTTTTAAAAGTTTCTCCACACCTAGCAAAGCTCCTGGAACGATGACGTCACATGATGATGCATTCAGTTTTTCACAAAATTTCATTCATTGAGATGTGTAGTATGCGAAATTGGTCAACATAAGCATCTTCAACAATGTCTTCAATCACACGAAATAACCAGTTGTTTTCATTAGAGTACACACCATACCACATTGTGCTAAGTTTGCAAAGTAAAGAATTCCCTTTTTTTTAGGAACTACTTAGATGCAGAACGACCAGGAAATGAACTAGAGGCAATACGAGCCGGAAGTGAGATGTCACTGGTCTGTTTTCATTCATCCAGTGTCGAATAGTACAACTATGGTGACAATAGACTGTTACACATTTAGGGGCACAAGAACATTAACTGCAGCTAAGGTTATGGCAAAGAAGTGAGTTTTAAAACAAGTTGAATTGACAAATAAAAGTAAACAAACAATTCCCCTGACCACTGAAATGAAGAGCAAATTTATAAAAAAAAATCAATTGGTATAAATGGGGGATAAGTTGTAATATTTCAACAAATGTAGTAAAAACGGAAACAAATTTCTTTGTCTAGACTTATAAAAACTTAAAGACGTGTCAAAGCAGACATGATTTTAACATTAACGTTATTGCATGTTTTATATTTTGTCCAGCCAAGCATATTGTATTTTAAATATTCATGGCATTCTTAAAACTGTTGCTTATTTTTTGTAAAAAGGAAGTAGTGCGGCTGATCTCTCACAGGCTCCTCCCACACACGTATTGAAGCGTAGTGCACTAAAGTGTTTCATACTTCATAACACTTAAGAGGTCCACAGCGTTTTTGTATACGCCTAACAGTGTTTCCGTCGCATGGTGCATACTAATGTTAAAACTTATCAAAGTTCATTTTTGAAGAAAAGGCAACTGTAGCAAACGATTTAAAGACCACTGTTTTGAAACTGCCGAACTGAGCATTTACGTACTTTTTAAAATTATTTTAGGGCAAATATACTTTAAATAAAAACTGACAATTCTGATCTATTAAAATCAATTAAGTCTCTAAAGCCACTGTTTGTCCCCAATCATGTTTGATTTTACTCATTTTCTCTACTATGTACTTAAGTGATATTAATGTAATAATGTGAATAAATGCTGTCAGCATATTTAAAATCTCTCAAAACCGGACACAACGCTGGCATTTAATTATGCACGGAAAGACAAATTACATTGTATAACAATCTGATCATAAACACATAGATTAAAATTGGTAAAAGTTCAATGTGCTTATCAGGAGAAGCCTCATACAGAAAATGCAGCATTCACCCCACTACCCAGCCAAACGAGAGACAGATAGACAGACAGACACACAGACACGCAGACATAGGGGGGGGGGAAGGAGGGAGAGACTGGTGTTTGCATTGGAACGGCCAGTATCAAAACATAGCTGCCATTGGGACTTAAACCAGTTTGCTGGATGTACAGTGTTACACTGGCCCTTCTGGGTTCTCACTGGCATGAAGTAGCTGCTTTGATGGATTTTCTTCAACCCCCACCCCTCATAAAGGACAAAGATCATGGAAATTACACACGAAAAAACTATAACTGCCAATCCTAACTTACTGGTGCGACTCTTTTCACACTGATTACACTTTTTACAGAGGGCAGCCGTTGTTTGAAAAATAAACTTGGTAATGTGTGCACAATGCTACACACGATGATGTAAATTAAGCCATTTGATCAGACATTACATTATCTCTGTGTCGTCCCAAGAGACTTCTCCACTGTATTCAAGTCTTATATCATGTCAACTTGTATGAAATCAAGCAGAAAGTAATCTTGCGATATTTGATGGCACTCTCTAACGTTTGAAGGCAGAATCATATCGCGATCAAGTCAAAGTCGCAGAAACGCTTGTATGACTCTTTAAGGCTAATCGATAGCGAGAAATGCAATCATCTAATAGACACTGTTAAACGTACTTCTGCAAAATGATGTGTTTGGTCCAGGAAAAGAAAATTAGTAAATTAATCACTGCTTTGGTACAATATTGACACGTTTGTCTGATTATTCTCTCAGAAAACTTCAATGTTGGACGGCAATGGCGTAGGAATAGGAAATGACAGGCTAGAGAAGGCAAATAAAGATGCCCGCTGGTGCCAGTAAGATAAGTGTAGTGCTTCGAAATGCGCATTGCAAACACTGTGAAATACAAACTGTGAACAGTGCTGCATTGATGGTTCTTTAATTATACAGAGTGGTAGAAGACTTTTCTTCCAATTGGTCTAGTTGTTTAAGTTTTAAATTTTCTTTTATAAATGGCGTTCTTTCACTAAATGGCGTTGAGAGCACTGGTAGTAATGTTTTAATGTTATACTTCCTTTGGACAAGTATAAAGCAGAAACTGTAGAGTAATTTCATCATTCATTATGAACCAGGAATAGAGCAAAGTTTATATTGATAAGATGCTTGATAAATGCTTCCTGGGTTAAAACAATTATTCGGGCCAATTGTAAGTACAGTGGGTTGTCAGTTTGATGAAGTCGCATTAAAAGATAACATCCGACTCGTAACATCTGAATCACAGTATAAACCACTCAAACCTCTGGATCACAGTACTAAACCACTCAAACCTCTGGATCACAGTACTAAACCACTCAAACCTCTGGATCACAGTACTAAACCACTCAAACCTCTGGATCACAGTACTAAACCATTCAAACACGGCTTCGAATGTTCCACAATTCAAAGACTTAAGCTCTACAAGGCTAGTCAAATTTTCAAATTTAAACAGACAGCAAAACATAATTATCGCTGTTTACACTCTACTCAATATATACGGGTTTATTGCGTGTGTGGGCAGATCCAGATAAGTCGGCACATCCGTACCGCAGAGTAGATCCAGATCAGCCGGCATATACGTGCTGTCTAATAAGGATCTGCACTTTTCTTCTTTGTCAGAAAAACCTTATGAATCTGAATGTGATCGGTGTAGATCCTGATCAGACTGCACGAAAAGCCGTCTGATCTAGATCTACCAAGTTCACCCTTGCCACGAAAGTTGTATCAAACGCTACAACTCGCTAACACTCTGCTCTCTAATTTTCTCTCCATTCTCGTTTTTGTCAATACAGACCAATCTTCAGGAACATTTAATTACATTTGATGAAATCATGATTAATTTATACATAAGATGCATTCATTCTTATAAACGACGATAGATTTCCCCGGAGGGCATAACATTATCCAAATAAAACCATAAAATGCGGCATCCAAGTCAATATTTTTGAAATGTCAATTTATATTGCGGATTCTCACGAACACTGTCTCTCGAGTTATGAATCAGTCTTGGACATTAATTTGATATCTTTTGACAATTTTCAGGATTATGCAACAAAAAAAAGAACGGTAAATGACATGAAATTATGATTGGATAACTCACTGTAACGTAAAGAAATTATGTCCAATAAAACACGGAGACAGAAATTAATTTTAATGTGATTTTGTATTAGAAAATCATTAATGTAAGTGGGGATTATAATTCACTGTTGTATAAAATACATACATGTGCATGTATAATAGAGGATGTTTGTTTCCTTTTTTATTTCCACCGAGCGAATACGGAAACTAATATTCTTTAAAAAGCGAGAATATCAGTTTTTTTATATTCATACGCGATATAAATACTGATATTTCAATGAAACATATAGTCATTCTTTTGACGTTATGATTTCCAAATATTGTCGATGAAATTCGGTAATTCTCTATAGAAATTTGAGGTAAAAAAGTAATATATGCATATCAGAAATCGCCACACTCACAAACAGCCTCTCCACGCACAAACAATAAACGAAAAAGAGAACCTTTGGGGATACCGCCTTGGAACGGTCAGTGGCAAAACAAATTGCCACTGGGGGATTAAACCAGGTTTTAGGGTGCACCAACATCACACTTTCCCCAACGGGTTCTCGTATCACAAAACGAGTACAAGTTGTCTTGGTGAAATAACTCCAACCCACCCATCGGCTCAACAATGTTGCATGCAAAAGCACACAAACATATAAAACATAAGAAGCTTATAGCATTGTAAAAAGCCAAAGGGTAGGTACTCAATGATCTTACCGAGACCAGAGCTCCTGGAGTAAAATCAGCAAGAACACGACGACAGGGATAAAAGAAACGAGAAAAAGAGAAATAGTGGAAATTCATTGAAGGCGGTGTAAATATCAAGTAATTATTGTTTTCTGATATGTTCAGGTAATAATTAGAAATCAAAAAATAAAAAGTGTAACAAAAGGAAATAAAATATAGGAATCGCAGCTGATCAGCGAACACAACGCGGTAATGGCACTGCCAAGGAAAAGGAAAACGCGTATTTTGAAAGCACATTATTAAATGCTTCTGTTTATTTTCGAATTTCTATGATTAATGTTGGTGTTGAACCCTTTCCATCATATACATGCATTTTATCGCATGTGCGCTCAGTGTAGATCTAGATCTTAATCAAAAACGCACAGTAAATTAAGATCCAGATCAGAAAGCGTGATCTGGATCTTTACTGTTCGTCCATGCGATTAAATACGTATATATGGAGAAAAAGGATAATAGTTTGTGTCGAAGAGAATTCATAACACATTTGTAATAAGGTTAGAATAATTGTATAAAAATTAGAAATATTTTGCCATTGTTTAGAACTACTCCACACGTCCTGACAGGTTGCCACCAAGCACGTTTCGAATGCTGACCTTCAGGGCAAAGACAGTGCTTCAGGATAAGTAAGTAAATAATGATTATTTGGAAATGTTTTTTTTTTACATAAACCGGTATGAACCGGTTAAGCAGCGATTTTACTATTCCCAACACTTTCTTGAGAAAATGTCAGACGTTAAAATGCCATTCTTTAGTCTAACCGCACTGATATATTTGTTGACGATCGCTTAATTAAAAGAGAAGTCAGTGCAAATGTAGCTTTAGGCAAAGAATATCCATATATACATAATATTATACCAAATACACCTACTGGAACTGAGGAAAAAGCATCACCCGAAAAGGGAACAAGGAAGCAAAGTACAATCTCTCTCTCTCTCTCTCTCTCTCTCTCTCTCTCTCTCTCTCTCTCTCTCTCTCTCTCTCAATCTCGCATTCTGTCCCTCTCTTTTCCTCTCTCTTCTCCCCCTCTCTCTCTCTCTCATTCTCTCTTATTCTCATTTTCCAATAACTTTTATATCACGTGTAGTCTGTAAACATTGCATTTATAAAATCATACATATCAGCTTTATCATAATAAACATATCATCTTTTTACTGCAATGTTTGTATGAAGAGGCAAAAATTCTTATCTTTATTTCTACATTTTTTAGGGAAAACACATTTGTTTTCTTGCAAAGTGCCGACGTCGATAGAAATATAGTGCCAGTTGATAAGATACAGGTGTTTGCAGACTTTCATTAAAAATATCACAGATTCAAATCATGGTCCAGGCCATCTCTGATCTAATTTGAGAAAACTTCTCAAATTTCACAAAAGTGCTTTACAGTTTATTCCATTGCAGAGTGTATATACCGTTTATTAAAATTCTTGGAACCTCAGTGTTTATAGTTACACCAGTGGAACATACTATGCTGAAAAAAAGCTTCCATAAGGACTATCTCATACTGTAAAAGAAGTATCATTATTTTTATTAACTGTCTCTGCTACGTGTCACATCAGTCAACAACTTCTGGAATTCCAGAAAATGGCCAAACTTCTTACAGCAGTTACTTCCCCATTATTTTTAACATTAAGATCACATGACCACATAAATGGCGCGAATACTATGAATTATTTATTTGCTGAAAAAAATAAACAACACATGTTTTCAATATTTTGAAGAACTCTAGAAGAATATAATATTATATGCATAATTCTGGATACGCTTTAAAGAAAAAAGTCTAAATCTTTTTAATGCCTAGCGTCGAATACAATACAGATTAAAGATATGAAAATTTTAATATAAAAATATTAAAAAATAATCACCGAAACTCATATACTAAAACAGTAATGTTTGAGAAAAAGCAAACCATTTTTTTCGGTAAACAGTTAATACTGAGAGAAAAAAGTTACTTTCGGTTAAGTATAATTACAGTGACTGGGTCCAAACAATAATCGAAATATATCTATATACCTACAAACGACTCGCCATCATGGTGAGTCTTTTGTAAGTATACATACATTCATCTGGAAAAAACCTTTTCTCCATATAAACGGCCTTTATCGCATGTGCGAGCAGTGCAGATGAGCCGTCTGATAAGGACTTACATTGTTCAAAATTGGTCAGAAATAACCTAATGAAGAACGAACAGTGTAGACCGGCAGATCCGAATGTGCTGACAGATCTGGGTCTATAGTCTATACTGTTTGCCTATGGATAAGAGTCTTATCACATGCAGTAAAGGTTTATGATGAAGCAAAAGCCGGCATGGCAATAAAAGTAATGTCAATCAAATAGTCTTTCGTGTATACTACTGAATTCGCCTTTAATATAAACAAAACACGGACTATGTCTCTCATAAACCATTACGAAGTTGTGAAAAATGGAAAGTCTTATTTAAAATGACACAGCATTTGTAATACAAATGTAATGCCGTATAAAAATGCGCATGACAATTTTCTTACAGCACGATTTTATGTGGGAAAATAAAAGGCATCGTTTTTTGTTGGGCAAGATTTTCGTTAATTATATGACAGGATTTTAAGCGCTTTAAAAGCGATTGTCATTAACGGCATAAAAACTGTAAAAATGCAGAGAAAGAAGTTTGACTTTTGCCAAATATTATTTTAATAAAAACGCTAATACAGTAAGTATTAACACTGTCATTTAACATTAAGGCAGGCACAGGGAAATGACGGTGGCATCTTTCTTACCTTTGTCTAATGTTATCTTAAAATAGTCTAAGCCATTTAAATGCCAAAATTAAATTATTTATAAAAAGTACAATTAAACAACTCTGCCAAAAGAAAATATCAAAACTATAAATAATGAAAAAAAATCACGATCTTCTTGACAATATGTTTTTTTCCAGTTGTATGCTAAACAAAATTCGCATTCTTAAGCTCTATTCAAATTCAAAAACATGTAAAATCAATTACTGGCACTTTAAGAGATGCGATAGTTTCATCTGGAACCGCCCAGTGTATTATCCTTTTCATCAAGAGTCAGTTTAAATCGGTGCCAAAGCTTTCATTAGTTTCTCTCTAATCAGTTTCATATGACACGACCATAATTTATCTCCCTTTAACGAAATAATTAAGGAATGTATCATGCGTGAAAAACAACAGACAATAAAGATGGGGGATATCGCCTTACATGATTCTGTTATCATTGAAAACATTTCCAGTCGTTGTTGTGTCATGATTTAGCGCCTTTTGTGAAATAGTTTTGATTTCAGAAAATTTGTCTTTCTCGCTTAAGTTGTCACTTTTTCTGATGAGGACATCAGTCTTCGCTCATTTTTACCATTTGTGTCTGGTAAGCACAAATATTTTACATTAATTATCAGTTATAGGTGAACCTGGACTGGATATCCGCACGAGAAGCTTGCAAAAATGGTTTGTTTGTATAAATGATAATAAATTATACAAAAAAATGCACACGTTATCGGTCGGAGGATGCCTGAGCTCGTATCTTGACGTGGACGCTATGTTCCATGCAGGAGGCAATAATATTTCAATCATTGTTCACCATTATGGTGATTAAATTACAATTTATTGCTGCAGTCCACAACACAGACAAGGAGTGCGGACAAAATTCCCCTAATCTGAATCTAGCATAGGTGGAGAATATCCCCAAAACAAATTGTAAAATTGCACCATTTTTGTGAATTTTTTGGGTTTTCATACTAGTATTATACTTTATGATATTTTACACATAAAATGTTCCATTTTACCTTAAAATTCAAGAAAGACACTCGTGCACCTACGCAGAATACACCGATGGGGATTCGTACCCCCTTGCAAGCATAAAGGTATTAATTGTCGAATTTCCGACTAATTCTAACACAGTCGGAAATTCCCACTGTCACACATGTTCTTTTGGTCATTATAATAATTATTATGAACTATTAAGTATTTTTACCAGAAATAATTAAACGTTAGCTGACCACAGTTTCTTACGAATTGAAAAATAAACCACTGCAAACATTGAACTAGCTGCTTTAATTTGAGTTTTGGGCTGTCGAATGATATGAAAAGAATGTTAGACAGCTTGTAGGCAGGATGCATCATTTTCGGTGTAGTGCAAAAACCTAATCAACTTCGTTTCATTGTATATCACATTAATGATAGGTACACTGATTAAAACATACACAAGTGATATTTTACTGTAAGTATATCTTCTTCAAGGCAAGCCATACATAATATTATTTCGCGTTAACATGATTAGTGCGTCAAAATAAGGCCTTAAGGCACGAGTGGTCGCAGCAATGATGTTGGTTATTTGACATTTAATTATTAATTATATCTTTATAATTATGACATTATATCTTTCCACGGGCGTTCATACAAAATGCTTAGTTTGCCCGTTTCACGGTTAATCTATGCGCCGCTGTATTCCAGCACGTTTTTTTCCTCTTCCTTTATAGCCGTACATAACATTAAATGCAAAGGTCTGTCTTATATATAGCATTATTTACGGAATAAGGAGATATGCTGTTTTTTATCCGTAAAACAAGTATGTACCACCTCCCAAGTTGAAAAAGTCGAAACCATTCATGAAGAATTTAAATTGAATCTATTTTCAGAAAATGCAGTTATTATGAAAGCAGAAAATACCATTACGCTAAGATGAAATTGGAAAGGTAATTTTACTTTTATTTTAAGTGATGTAAAAAAGGAAACTACTCGAATGTCAAATTATTATCTGAATTTTGAATCCATTAATTCACATATTGATTCGCCATGTTATAAAGTGCCACAGTTCTGCTAAGTGTCATTCGGCCTACGACTATGCTGAAGATTATAAAATAGAGATTTGAAACCAGTCTCAAATCTCAAGCATCTGATTGAATGAAATGGCGACCAGAAATTTGAGACTGGTTTCCAATCTCAGCTTTATAACCTTCAGTCCTGGTCTACAATTCGTAGATTTGCGACGGACTAAAGTGGCGTACAACACCTCTTCAGCCGTTAATAGGTCAAAAGACTAAAATAAATAAGATATGCAACATTTTTACACATTTAGTATTGATTAGTCAGAATTTTTAAGGTGTTCAAATCACGTCTGAAATATTACTTTCGGTCTAGACTTGAGTCTATAATTGGTTACTAATCTAAATGTATTCATACATATTTAAAGACATTTTTATATTTCAGCACGATAGTTTACTTGAACATGTACGAGTACTTGTACAGAAGCACCATACTTGCCGGAGCCCTGTATCATTTTTACCAGAATACCGTGCCATACCTGTCAGAAAACCATAACATACTCGGCAGACCACCGTACAACATTCGGACAGAATACTAAAACATTGGTGCCGCAGCAGAATATCACACTATCCGTACCATACCCGTCAGAGCACTATACGATACTTTCAAGAGCATCGTACCATACTAGCCAGAAGCGAACAGTTGTTAATTAACCCTTTTCCTCCATATATACGCATTTTTACGCATGTGCGACCAGCGTAGATCCAGATATGCCGGCACATACGTGCTGTCTGATCAGGATCTGCACTGGTCGCTTTTTGGTCAGAAATTCACCAAGAAATCAAATATCGAACAGTGCAGATCCTGATAAGATGGCACGGATGTGCCGGCTGATCTGGGTCTACACTGTTCGCCTACGCAATAAAGGTGTGTCCATGGAAGAAAGTGTTAAATATTATAATTCTGTTTACTCTATGTTTTTTTTTAGTTTTGGGTTTACTCTATTAAGCTTATTGTGTCATTTTGGATTTACCGGCAGTTCCCTTAGAACTTATGTCTACCAGCTAATGATTATTACAAACTCGCGACTTAACCAACATTTTTTTTTGAAAAACCTCGATACTTAGAAAATATATAATTAATATGACTCTTATTGATCAACATTAAGGCATTACAAGGCTGATGAGCATTTCTCGGAATCAATCATTTTCTAAAAGAATACAGAATATCAAGTACTGTATAAGTACTAATATTGGCGGGGGTTTAATTTTGGCGATATTGGCGGTCAGGGTCAGTTGCGCCAATATAAAACACCGCCAATAAAAAATCCCCGTCAATTTAATGCAAATTTCAAATCTGGAAGGTAGATAACTAATATACTTCGCAGTTTCCTCCCTTGATGAAGAAAGATTGTTGCATGTTTCTAAATTATGTATATTCTTTGAAACCTGAATAAAAACTTAAACAACACGAAACAAGAGTAAAGAATGTGTTGTTTTTTTCTTTAGATATAGCCAGAAGGAGTGTTATTTGGCGCGTGTCGTCCATTCCTTTCAGCGGCTCTTGTTTTGAACTTGAAATAATGCATTATAGAATTATAGCTTTTTTACATGTAGTAAATTAAATTGAGTTTTTTTCAATATCTCATAGAAACCCGCTTTAAAATAATTAAATAATATTAAATCAAACAAGTACTAGATAAACTTAAGATGCGTCAACAAAAGGAATATAATTGGAATATCGAACAAAGCAATCAAGTACTGTATTAAGTAGCTGCGATAATGTTTTCACACTTAAAATTTAATAATAGACTAACTGCGACGTTTACCTTTCTCTTCCATTGTCTAATGTCCGCCATTTTTCATCAAGGGTTTTATTTTGGCGGTCTGGCTTGTTAGCGCCAATATATGACCCCGCCAATATAAAACACTTTAATATACGCCAAAATTTGACACCGCCAATATTAAGCGCTATACAGAATATATGCTACTTGGCAAACTTGAAATAATATAAAAACAATTTGAACTCATAAGCGCTAGGTCGAGTATTAAAAAGAAAACATTCGGTGCGCCTTTTAGACATGCATGACACAAACGGATAACTATTGTGAGAAGTATTTCCTACAAATCACAAAGTCGCATCGGGTCACCATGAACTTCTACGCTAAATTTCGAACGGTTCCCCAACCTTGATTATCCCAAGTATCCTCTCATTGTACAAATAATTAAATGCCGACATCGCATTGGTGAAATGGACGAAAAACAAAGTGATCAGATGCTGCCAATTAAGGGTTTGACAACGGTTAATCAGTCATTGCCGCCTGATTGAGCGAGGGACAATGTTCATTTTCCAAAGAGGATTTGTGCGGGTTGATGAAATGACTTTTTTTTTCAAGAGATGTTGTCTTGATTGTTAATGATTTATAGTAACAACAGATTCTCTCGAGAATTTAACTGTTAAGTGTCACTGGCTGTTAGCAGTTCGAGTCGAGAGAGAGAGGGGGGAGTGAGAGAGAGAGAGATAAGAGAGAGGATAGAGAGAGGGAGCGATAGAGAGAAATATCGGGAGCGAGGGAGAGAGAGAGAGAGAGAGAGAGAGAGAGATGGGGGGGGGTAGGGACAGACAAAAGGGAGGGACAGACAGGCGGGTAGGCAGGAGGGCGGGTGGGCAGGCAGACAGGCTGGCAGACAGATGGACTAGTTGTAATTATTGGTGTTTATTAACCTAGTACAAGAAATATCATAAAATTTAATACGAGTGCGTGAGATACAAGTAGCTCAAGAATTCGAGTATCTCTCTCGTCGCTTATTGCCTTTTTTCATTCGAAACCCCCATCAGTTCTCAAAACCTAGCATCAGATCATAAAACCCGGCACATGATCTTAAAACCCAGCATTTGATCTTAAAACAAGCATCAGCCCTCCAAACCAAGCATCAGATCTCGAAACCCAGCACTAGGTCTCAAAACTCAAACTATTCATAATTTAGATGTTTGGTGAAAAGGCAGTCGGGGCTAACACAATTATTTAATTTTTTATCTTCCTGATCATTATACTCGCCTGTAATTAGTATTTATCACATAACTGTCATTTTAGCGTTTTGTCCTTAATTGACCGTGAATTTACTTAACGCTCTTAATACCGGACATCCAGAAATGATAATAGAATAATATATGACGTATATAACAATCGAAAAACAATAGACAAGCAATGTCTAAATTAAATATGTGTCTCGATGTTTTGGCTTGCTTTTTGTGCTGTTAATGTGACTTTTACCTAACGTCTGCAACATTTTAATGCTGACGTTAATGGTTATTTAAAGTGTCAGTTTTAAATCTTTATTTATTTTGTTGTTGTAATTAAATAATGATTCCGCTTGACAATTTCATATGATGAAGTGCCGTTTGCCAAAGAAGGAGATAATCACATTTAAATAATTATATAACTATATCTAAAAATAAAATATAAATATCACCGGAAGCACTCTCATGATGTGAAATCCTTGTATTTTTGCCTGATTGAAACATGAGAATGTTATTTTGCTTTTCTAATCACCCGCTGTGGAGTGGAAAAAGAATAGATGGAAGACTTCCATCCGACTGCCTATTCATTCATCGTTTACGTTTTCTGTTCGTTCAGTACCTCAACAATTTCCCAAAAGACAATAAAATAGCTTATCAGGAAAGTTCCAGCATCCTATCATGTAGGTTGAATGTCAATGTCACACTTAAACACCGTCTTCCTCATCGTTACTCAGACCGCACTTCACCCATCACTGGACTGGACAAGTACGATAAGGTGCCATTATTATTCATTGTTGGACCAAGAATCGAATCCGGCCCGCCAGTTTTCAGAGTTGTACATTTATCACTGATTTACAGTGTGCTTAATGTATAACTGCAAAGTAAAATATGGAGCCACGGTGAGTATAATATTTAAAGAAAAGAATGTACCAGAAGCAAAGCTCGTTAACACATCCCTATAAATGTGTTTTGTATGAAATATTGCTAAACCGACAAAAACCTTTTTGCCCGATTTAACTGCTATAAAAGACGCAAACAATTCTATTTGCCTTGTTACAGATAATTTATTAGAAATGATGTAGAAAGCTTTCCACTTAATGGGGGTTCGAGAATCTGCGCGTCTACAGGGACTCGTTGTTCCCCTAGTATACATTACTTCTCTTAATGAACTATTGATTTTGATCGCAGAAAAGACATATCTATGAATACTGACAGTACTTAAAAGGCCAGTATTTTAATATGTAGACTAGTAAAAGAGAGATCATTTCAGATTTGTGCAAATATCTTGGTTAAAGTTTCCTCGTCACGAATCAGGAAAAATATTAAGTGCCTTCCAATATCAAAATTTATGTTTTAAACTGTAGAAGATATGTAAACAAAGTAAATTTGATGGAATATTCTTACATAGTCAACGTAAGCTTGAATATATTTAAAGCTAAAGTCGTTAAAGTGTTACTAACTCAAAACAGGTCCTAAAACGTACTCATTAGTCCAAAATTTCGGCAAAATTTGCTTTAGTCATTTATAGGTAGTACACATTGGTTCAATTAAAATTTATCACACCTGAGGCATTGAAGTATACCACCCTGTGTCCAAGTTTATAAAACTGAGCATGGAAACCAGTATCAAATCTCAAGCATCTGATTGGCTGAAATGGCGACCAGCGTCTCAAATCTCAAGCATCTGATTGGCTGAAATGGCGATTGGTCGCCATTTCAGCCAATCAGATGCTTGAGATTTGAGACTGGTTTCCAATCTCAGCTTTATAACCTTTAGCCCTGAACTTTGAATAAGCATCTTTAAAGGGAGATTATTGCATGTAGTTCTACAAAATGAGTAATGCTTCGAGTAAGATACTGCCTACTACGATACTAAGACAGATATGTTTCTTACATTTGCTCAAGTCCTAATCAAAAGCAAATTAAAATGCGTATTGCTTAAGGAAAATCTCACATAAAGCCATAATACTGATCCGGAAAATTTGCAAAAAATTTAAAAGCACAGTGACAACCCTCTTTTAAGCACACACACACATAGGGAAAGTTTTGTAAGCCTCTACTAACTGAATTAAATAACAGAGCCTGTGTTTGTGACGCTGGTTAAAGAACTTGATAAAAAGACACCCTATTATAATGTTGACAAATCAAATATTTTCAAGTACTACTAGAAAATTTTATTAAAAAAATTAAATTATCAAAGGGATGTCGAAGGGACGCAACTTGAAAATGAAGCAAGAACAATGTCACTGTGGGATTAATGCCCTTGGTTAAATCTTGTGTGACGGGAGTTGTGCCAAGGCAATTTACAATATGGGCAGTTTTAAATTAAAGATTAGAAATGTTTGACAAATCGACTGAGTATCAAAAGGGGTATAACTGACAGAGCTTATACGAGTAACATGTTTGTTTGTGCAATAAGAGATGCTGTCCTTTTTGTGTTGGTAATATACCAATCATACCAGGGGATTTTTTAAAAATAAAACTAGATAGAAACTGGTAGAAGCACTTTTTTAACTTAAGAAGCAAAAAGGTGCAGTGTAAATCAAATTACAACTAACGATGATAAAAAACTAAGTGAACAATAAATAAGGTAGAGTTACTAAGTATGCTGAGTGCTGAGTACCTAGTGCGAAAATCAGACCATAGAGTGCTGAGTACCTAGTGCGAAAATCAGACCATAGAGTGCTACCTAGTGCGAAAATCAGACCATGGCGTGCTGAGTACCTAGTGCGAAAATCAGACCATTGGAGCTGAGTACCTAGTGCGAAAATCAGACCATAGAGTGCTGAGTACCTAGTGCGAAAATCAGACCATTGGAGCTGAGTACCTAGTGCGAAAATCAGACCATTGGAGCTGAGTACCTAGTGCGAAAATCAGACCATAGAGTGCTGAGTACCTAGTGCGAAAATCAGACCATAGAGTGCTGAGTACCTAGTGCGAAAATCAGACCATGGCGTGCTGAGTACCTAGTGCGAAAATCAGACCATAGAGTGCTGAGTACCTAGTGCGAAAATCAGACCATTGGAGCTGAGTACTCAGTGCGAAAATCAGTCCAATTCTGAGCAGTAAGTGTATTTTTAACTTTGAAAAACTGCTATCCTCCTTCGATGACAATCCTCCCTTAAATGGCAATCTGACCGACCGACCGACCAGGCAGGTAGGCAGGCAGGCAGGACAGGACAAGACAAGATAACAAGACAAGACAAAAGTCAAGACAGGAATGCAGAAAGACAAACCGAATGACCAACCGATCGACAGGACCGGAACTGGACCTTTTTATTCTGCTCTGTGACAGGGATAAACTCTGGTTAAAGTTAGCAGTATATTGATGCTATGGCTTCAATCCCCAACGCTGATGTACATTTATCATTCCATTCATATTGCCGAATTCTAGACAAACTGTTTTGAGTGAAGGACATGTATAACGTTCTCAATTACTGCTAGTCATTTTGTGTGTCGTTGGTAAGGTACAACATACTTTACAATTCTTCCAAGACCAGACCCAGTTCATGTATACATAAAGGAATTAGAACGCAATGTATTTCGTGTTGAAAAAGTTGCCTTTCTGGATTCTATTACTATTACTATATATATAAATAATAGGAATTCTGTTACAGACGCCCTAGTCAATGTGTCTGGGAACAAAGTTAAAGCTTATAAAACCGCTACAAGAGATCGTGCTACAGAAGTCATAGTTGGTGCTGCATTAGAAATCTTGTTACAAAAGCCCTATGAAATTCAACTATAAACTAGATGTTACTTTAAAACTAAATGTGTGTTCAGTTGAAAATTTGTGTCACCCTCTGCTGACGTGCCCGAATAAAAATGCAAGTACAAAAAGTAACATAACTCCATCAAATGTGAACTTGACCTAAAAAATTTGGCATTGTCACGAGCGTGTAATAATAAGCAACATAATTTGAAAGTTTCATTAAGAAATTTTGAGTATTGGAAAAGTTATAGCCCACGTTATGTTTTCGTGTCAAAATCTTAGTAGAAAAAGGGCATATCTTCATTAAATGTGATCTTGACCTAAATGATTTGTCATCATAACGAGCGTGTTGTCATAAACAACATACTTTGAGTTTCATGAAGAAATGGCAAAGTTATAGCCGATATTAGGTTGTCATGACAGACGGACAAAGCAATCCCTATGTACCGCATTTTCTTCAAAAGGGTGACACAAAAACCCACATGTGACCTTTGACTCAGTAACACCAAAAGCAATAGTGATCATCTACTTAGTAAGTACTATATAAGGTTTGCTCTATATATGGATTAGGGGGCAGGCTATTCTCTTCCACAGGCTACAAGGAATCCTATTTTGAAGGCTCTAGACAGTGTCACTGCAAATGTTTCTGAGATTCAAGATGCTACAAGGAATTCTGTGACACCAGCCTTAGCGCCACCAGCAATTCTGTTACAGATGTTCTTGGTGCTGCTACTAGTAATCCTGTTAGTTGCCATACAACAACGTCACTGGGTATAATCTTACAGAGGCCCTTGTGAGTGCCACTAGGAAGCCTGTTATAATGAGGCCCTAGGTTAGGGCCACTAGGAATCCTGTTATAATGAGGCCCTAGGTAAGGTCCAAAATCCTGTTATAACAGCCCCTAAGTTAGGGCCACTAGGAATCCTGTTATGATGAGGCCCTAGGTTAGGGCCACTAGGAATCCTGCTATGATGAGGCCCAGGTTAGGGCCACTAGGAATCCTGTTATGATGAGGCCCTAGGTTTGGGCCACTAGGAATCCTGTTATGATGAGGCCCTATGTTAGGGCCACTAGGAATCCTGTTATGATGAGGCCCTAGGTTAGGGCCACTAGGAATCCTGTTATGACGAGGCATATGCTAGGGCCACTAGGAATCATGTTATGAGGCCCTAGGTTAGGGCCACTAGAAATCCTGTTATGATGAGGCCCTAGGAATCCTGTTATGATGAGGCCCTAGGTTAGGGCATTAGGAATCATGTTATGACGAGGCCCTTTGTTAGGACCACTAGGAATCCTGTTATATTGAGGCCCTAGGTTAGGGCACTAGGAATCCTGTTATGATGAGGCCCTAGGTTAGGGCCACTAGGAATCCTGTTATGATGATGCCCTAGGTTAGGGCCACTAGAGATCCAGTTATGATGAGGCCCTAGGTTAGGGCCACTAGGAATCCAGTTATGATGAGGCCCTAGGTAAGGGCCACTAGCAATCCTTATAATGAAGCTCTAGGTGAGGGCCACTAGTAATCCTGTTATGAGGCCCTAGGTTAGGGCCACTAGCAATCCTGTTATAATGAGGCTCTAGGTGAGGGCCACTTGTAATCCTGTTATGAGGCCCTAGGTTAGGGCCACTAGGAATCCTGTTATGAGGCCCAAGTCAATGCTACTAAGAATCATGTTTTATAAATAAAAATTATCAACAATGAATGTAACATTATTTCATTTATTTCTACACTTCAGACATAAAAACATAAAAAAACAGACAAGTATATTACAAATGGATGAAGTGATAAAACAAGTTAACTATTTTTAAATGTAATTGATAAAACAAGTTAACTATTTTTAAATGTAAGTGATAAAACAAGTTAACTATTTTTAAATGTAAGTTTGGAGTTAAAACTAACAAGTGATGAAGGTAAATCAGAACAAGATTTGGGCCGAGTTGTTCTAACCCTAAGAGATTAACTTTTTACTCCATATAGATATTATATGCATTTTATTACATTTGTGACCAGTGTACATACAGACCAGCTGGCACATCTGTGCCATCTGATCAGGATCTAAACTGTTCGCTTTTTGATTCATTTGTTTATTTCTGACGAGGAAACAAACAGTGTAGATCCTGATAAGACAGCATAGATGTGCCAGATGATCTTTATTTACACTGGTCTCCCTTGAGATTGGAGTTAAGAAAAACTAAATCTAACCATAACCCACTGTTAGTTTAACTCTATTATGAAGTTTCAAACATTCAGCTTAGTAAATTTCTTAGACTAGTGAGTGTCATCTTCCTCCTTTAACATGCATATCTATAACTGAAACTTAAGTAAGAGAAAAAATTAAATCAATATTGAGAAAGAAAACTTATGTTGATTTTTCAATAAGTTAAAAATACAGCTAAAATTGAGATCATTTAAAATAATTTCAAAATTAGTTTAGGAATGCAAAAATATCCTATTCAAAACAGTTTTTTAAGTTCAATAGAACTAAAAACACCTTTTATTTATAAGCAAATTATTTATAGACCAAATCAATTATATACACCATATGTGAGATTTCATTTAAAAAACAAAATTCTTAAAAATCTGGACACAAGATCATAAAACTAAGTTTTGAGATCAGTCTTAAATTTCAAGGATCCGATTGGCTGAAATGGCGACTGGTCGCCATTTCAGCCAATCAGATGCTTGAGATTTGAGACTGATCTCCAGATTTTGTTTTATGATCTTGGGCACAGGTTCTGGATGAACACTTTCTGACCAAACATGGAATGCAAAATACCAATCCCACATCTTCATGTTCAACACTAAAATTTCATTCTTATTGGTTTAACACAAGTTCTTTTATTTCAATACATGAGTAGATTTAGATCACAGATATCCAGGCTGATCTGATCTAAAAAATGACCTGTACATTGTTTAAAGCCTATTTAATATTAAGATGAAACAATACAAAGCATTAAAAAATAAAAAGACAATTCCTGAACAATAAGCACTACCCGTTTTCACTGTCAGATGCTTGATTGAGAGATTTACTATCTTAAGTATAATTCCAAGTGAGTTGTAGAACGCTTTACTCTCTGTATATATGTGTTTTAACATGTGTGTGACCAGTCTAGATCCAGATCAGCCAGCATATCTGTGCTGTCTCATCAAGATCTGCAACTGTTCACTTTTTGATTTATTTCTGACCACAAAGTGAATTATGCAGATTTTGATCAGATAGCTCAGATGTGCCAGCTGATCTGGATCTACACTGGTTGCACATGTGATATATGGGTATATCTGGAGGATAGGGATAGACAAAATTAAATGATATGTCTGATTCAATGTAATCATACTTAGAAGTCAAGTCAGGTTGTCAGTCAACCTTGACTTATGATAAAGTTTTGTCTGTCTCAAGTTAACAAGGTTTTCAACTGTATCCCTTAGCAGTAGTGAGAATGTTTAAAAGCCCAAAACTCACACCTTAAGACCCCAGATGAGCTTATTAAACAACAACAGCAACAACAATAATAACAAGAACAAGTGAACAAACACTGTTTAAAATACATCAAATCAGCCTGAATGTTGTTACTTTCCTTCTTCCACCATGATTTTCATTAGAATTTAAAACAGAACTTGACTGGTTATTGAACACTTTATATGAGTGGTGACTGATAATTATATAGTAATAATACTATAGTAATGCTAGACATACAACTCAAAGCCGAGACTTGGCAATGATAATAACTATTAAGCCAAATATTTTCAGAAACACAACTATAGTGACTAGGCCAAAGCGTTAATTAACCCTTTCCTCCATATATATACACGCATTTTAACATGTGCGACCAGTGTAGATCCAGATCAGCCGGCACATCTGTGCCATCTGATCAGGATCTGCACTGATCGTAATCTGGTCAGGAATAATCTAACAAATCAAAAAGTGAACAGTTTATATCCTGATCAGACGGCACGGATGTGCCAGCTGATCTGGATCTAAACTGTTTGCTCATGCTATTAAGGTGTATCTATGAAGAAAAAGGTTAAAATGTACACTGTTAAATTGGGGGAGACAACTGATCTGTAATCACAAAATCAGATCAATACAATAGCAATGAATCCAGGTATAAACCCCTTTACTCCATTGGATATGGCTCATAAGCAATGGGAGACCAAGTCTGAAGGTTATAAAACTGAGCTTAGAAACCAGTCTCAAATCTCAAGCATCTGACTGGCTGAAATGGCGACTGGTCGCCATTTCAGCCAATCAGATGCTTGAGATTTGAGACTGGTTTCCATGCTCAGCTTTATAACCTTGGGCACAGTGTAGATCCAGGTTAAGCTACATCGCAGCCTGATAAGGATCTATACTGGTCATATCTTGGTCAGAAATAACTTACTGAATCTGAAACCAAACTGTGTTTATCTTGATCTGATGGCATGAATATAGATCTACAATGGTCATATAATTATGTGATTAAACCATATCCATTGAGTAAAGGGTTATATATCAACAAAAGGAAAATTCCTTGGTCACAAAATCTGTTAATCTCATTCTTTCTCAAAGGATTTTTATTCACAAGCCTGAAATTATCACACCTGGAAGGCACTTAGAAGTTAACTTAAATACTGTTATTATTAAGTGCAAACTCTCATACATTGGCTCAAACACAAATATAAAGCTACAACATTTATATTGCTGTTAAACTATTGATACTGGCTTTGATAAACAAATTTCCTCAGCAGTTCAAACAAAGCAATCACTAAAATACGAGCAACACTGTGCAAAAATGTGTCTTTGGCACGGTGACATCATTTCTTTTGTCATAATGATGAGCGAATGACGATGCTTATTATGCATTTGGTGGTATTCATTATTAGTTATTGTGTAATCACACAACAGTAAAGGAACAATGAAAGAGAATTTGTTGTTTTAACTAAATATATCTACAGCTAAAAATGCCAAAGACACAATTTTGCATGAAGTGGCTTGTATGTATTCATCCTTGGCAGGAAGACTGTGTTAGCACTGTGAGTTGATGAATTGCTTCCAGGAATCTCTATGTCACAAGCAGAATCTAACAACATAATATCAACCATCGTGAACTGTATGCCAGGAATGCCCGTTGTAAATTCTCTACATTCTATCCTACATTGTTCACCTCGTCAGTGATATGCATCATGGATTCTTGCCGCTTCCTGTACGATGACACTTTCATTCGCAAACATCTTCACATATGGGGACACCTCCTTCCATTTCACATTGGAATCCTGAGAATGTATAATTAAGGTTAATTACTTAAGGCAGGTAAGGTTAAACATGACCAGACTACATGTATAAGAATGAGACAAATAAAAGTACATCTGTATTAAGCTTGAAGTCGTCAATCACTGGCATTATCTTGCAATATTCTGTATGTTTAGACGTCACAATAAATCAGGGTAAAAATTCAGGTTTAAATTAAGTTTTAATTCAGACATTCAACAGAGCTCAACACAGACCAAAATTAAGCAACACAAATAACTCCATAGACATGACTTTTACTCCATTGGTAAACAGTGTAGATCCAGATATTGTTTGAAAAGATGATAGAAAATGGACAGCATTTCACACAGTGACATAAGCCCTCCTAGATATTAGAACCATAGGATCTGATTATGCTAAAGTATGTCTAGTAAAATGTAAAACAAACCTCTCGGATTCTCAAATCAAAGGTATCGCCCACATCATAATGGAAGTTCCATACTTCTGCTTCCACCCAGGCATTGTCCGTGTTCCGTGGGTCGTCAACGTATCCCTTGTATATCAGGGAGGCACTGAAATCAGTTAAATTATGTTGAATTAATTTAATGCAGTCATTAATATTCTTGGGGGAACTTATTTCTTTAAATTTTATGGGCAGATAAGCCCATAGTTGTATAACCTCCACAAAATATGGAACTAACTCTATGCAAAGATGAATTTAGCAAAAACTACAAAGGTTAAGAACACTCGAAAATTCTATTTTTATAATGACCCGGAAACTTTGTTCCAATAAATAAAAATGCATTCAAATGAGTGTTTTTTATTCCAGAGAATAGAGAATTGATTGAGTGCATAGAATAAACAAGAGGGACATCCACTATGTATAAATGGGTGTATGCTGTTTATGTTGGCTCATTATGAAAGGCATTTATGGCCTTTGCAACAATTGAACCGAGTATTTACAACCTTGGTACATATTAAAATCATATTGCTATTTAAATCTGGTTATACTGTTGTGCTGTTTTTATGGGTTTTTTTTATATTACTGAAAAAAAACAACTTAAGAAAATGATCAAAATGATTACCTAAATCCTTGCTGGTCAGTTTCTGTTTTGACATTGCTTTTTGTTTCTGCCATATATTGTTGCAGCTGATAAGGCCCCGTCTTGAAAGACGCAGAATATGCAGTAGCAGGGTCGGACGGTTTAAACGAGCCCATTGAGCCACTAACAATAATACTAGCAAACTGAGCAAAGAACTGAAAATATAAACAATCAATGGTTCACAAATATCTGTTCAACTGAGAATGCAAGACATGGCAGGAAAGACCGAAGTATCTAGAAAGCTCACATTATGGGCTTTAACCCTTTCCCCTATATACACACCTTTATGGCATGGGCTAACAGTGTAGATCCAGATCAGCCAGCACATCCGTGCTGTCTGATCAGGATCTCAAATGTTTACTATTTGATTTCTTAAGTTATTTTTGACCAAAAAGATACCAGTGCAGCTATACTGGTAGCACACGCCGAAACATGAGTGTATATACAGAGGAAAGAGTTAACAAATTGGAGCTCTCGTGTCTGCAATGACATTACATGTAAAATGTTCCGTTTTACAAATTCCAACTGAAGTAATAACTATCTGATGAAAATATAAATTGTTTTTACATTTCAGTCACTGTGAGCTATACGTATTGCTAAACCGTTTACTTCATGGATGCAGTTTTTAAACCTGTCCAACCAGTGTAGATCCAGTCAACATTTACTTCATGTAAACATTTTTTCACCTTGTTCAACTAATGTAGATCCAGATCAGCATGATTTACTCTATTAATAAAGCTTTTACCCATGTTAGACCATTGTAGATCCAGATCAGCACCATTTACTCCATGAATAAAACTTTTATCCTAGTGAGATCAGTGTAGATCTTGATCAACCTGCACATCTGCATGCTTCATGTTCTGGATTTACACAGGTCACTGATCGAGGCAAATCAATAAGGGATAAAACTGAATAAGACTTATCATTTTCAAAAAAAAAAGGAACAGAGAATTTTAAATACCTGAATCATATCTGCCTGATCAAACTTGACATACTGGCCAGTGTCTCCTTCATCAAACACCTGAGACATGAAGCATCGGCACATGATACTGTAAGGGTTGTTCATACCATGTAGAATATCCTGAAAGTATAACATTACAATTATACATGTACTACTGTGAAAATCTGCTACAAAGACAATATATTAATTTGAACTTGGAAAAACTAGTTTTAATAGTCAAGTGGTATTATTTTAGGTGAGAAAAAAGTGCCAAACCATCGACTGTAAAATAGCAATCTAAATTGTGGAGTGATTTACATACAAGGGTGCCTTGATGCTTGTACATTCAAAATACGATCGGACAATATAGTCTGTTTTACAAAACCACAAGTTGTGCTTGAAATTACAAACTGCATGTAGGTAAATTAATGTACCAAAACCAAAAATGATTATTTTTTCATAGCTTCTGACAGAAATATACTTTGTTCATCAAAACCAAATGCATTTGAATTACGGTAGTTTTACATGATTAAGTTCATTGCCACTTTTTTAAAAACCATCAATTCTTTTTTTTTCATTCCAACAGCAATATTTTGCATAATTATTTAAAAAATACACACCAATATTGAATCTGCAGTTGGCAATCAAGAATGCATCAATATAAATATATCAATGAAACCCATAGTGTTGATGGGTTGAAAGTAGTAATCATGTATAAATAATACATCAAAGAAAACAATTAAACTCCACACTTACCCCTGGCAAAGAGAAGCTAGAATCCATAAAATTGTCTTTCTGGACAGCAATATACTCGAGCACTCTCTTGCCTTCCACGTAGAGATAATCTGATGCAGATCCCATGTCCGGACCATACTTCCTGCGCCATCTTGTTATCACTGCCTTGATTACATGATTTGGACCCCACCGCCACAAGTTTCCTTTCCCTCTGAGACCAGTTCTTCCCATAGGGTTTCTGAAAAGTTCCAAACCTTGTTCACTGCTCTAGTATGCAGCACCATTTTACAGTAGGTGCAGGAAATTTTAATTTCATTCTTCATTAAGTAACATAAGAATAAGTAATAAATATAATATATCATCCAAGAATGCTCTTCTTGGTTTCAAGAGAAAAGGTAAATTAATCAATAATCAACCAGCCAGGGATTAAAGATAAAAACAGAGATTCAAGACCAGTCTCAGATTGGTTGAAATGGAGACATTTTTTACAGTTACAGGATTTAATGGAAATTGAGTAGGCCATGATGTTGGAAATTTATTATGAAGTTCCTATCTCTAGTGATATCTGGCCAGCTTTAAGAAAACTTTCAGTCAGTGAAAATGGGGCATAACGGTAAAACTTTTTTTTGGAAGATATAAGCATCTTTTTAGATATGAAGTACATCATGATGGGGGACATTTATTTTAAGTATGATATCAATCCCTTAGGTAATATTTAAGTCAAAAGAAATATGGTTAGAACAAACCCAACTTACTGTGGAATACCATGTGAATCAATTGCATAACGTAATGGCTGATCATCAATGTTAATCCAGGACCTTCTATCGATTTCCCTTTTCTCGCCTCCCTCTCTCGTTATAGTGACAGTGTTCCACTTTGGCATGAATTCTGGGATAGGGGAGAGACGATCATCCTCTGCAGATAAAGAGCCGACAATCCCCTGGGCTAATCTCTCTGCTAATCTCTCTTCCTTCATCCTCATGATCCTGCAATGTTGAATTAATCAGTTATTAAATGTACTCGGTACATAACCTTTTAAATGTGTTGCAAATGCATGTGTGTTTACTGTATCCTATAGCCAAATCAAATGGAATTGACTATTTTCATGTTTGAATGTAACAAAGACTTATACATTTTAAAATAAAAATTTGATATTGTTGACCAGGCAGATATTTAACATCTATCATTTTACTCTCTATATATGGGTTTCATGGCCTGTGTGGCTACTGTAGATGCAGGTTAACCGTTACTGCCATCCTGATCTACACTGGTTGCTTCTTGGTCAGAAATAACATTAGAAATCTAAATGTGAACAATGTAGGTCCTTATCAGATGGCACGGAAGCTCAAAAAGAGGCAAAACTCTATCAAAAGGAATCTTGACCTGTCTTTTACAAAAAACAAAGAAGAGGGAATATTGGCAAAGTTTGAGCCAATGTTTAGTACAATGTATTGCTTGAAGCAAGAACAGTGAGTGTTTAGTGTTACCTCTTTTCTTTAAAATGTCAACCAAAAAACATCATTATAATGCCCATCACATTCTGAGCATGAGAAGTGAGATTTCAATCATGGCCAGGGTATGATAGGTTTCATCAAGGGAGATAAACTCTACAGTAGATGTTGCTATACTTACTCAATAATATCTTCATCAACATAGGCAATCTCATTCTCTGGGAACTTCATCTTGTGTAAAGTGAACATCTTTGGGTCGTATACGTCATAAACATGCTGCAATATAGCAAATCAGAACATCAATAAAGGATTTAAAGATTAACCATCCTAGCATTTTAAAACAAGGCATTTTTACATGTGTAATATCAACCAGATGCACACGTTGGAATTTTTGTCAAGGTATACACCGACCATACTGAGTTAAGTATAGAAGTTTTTTGGCATTTTTTTATTTACAGATCCTTCAGCAAAAGATTTAAACAGTGGAAATGTGTTACTGCACAAAAAATGTGAAAGTGTTATTTGTATTTAGCTGCAAGTAACTACAAAAGGTATGCTTATTGTTTGCAGATGACGTGCAGAGACCCATCAGACTGCTATGACTTACCTCCCATGGTACATATTTATCAAACACCGGGAACCTAGTTATGCTGGTACCAGGGTAGGGAGACTGTCGGGCTGCTATATGTATAAACTTCCCCTTCACATTCGTTATACCCATCACATCTGAAAACAAAATGGAGTGAGATAAATTAAATGTCTCCAAATTCATCAATGTTCTAAACTTAACCGCTAGTATCTTCCGATTAATTTGAATTATGTCCTTCACCTCCTGAAAGTGATATCTTAAGTCCTGAATTAATGTAATGGACTTGGTCATCTATCAAATTAGGCCAGTCCATTAAATTGTTCCATGGGGGTGTTTTACAGAAATGTATAAACCAAACTTACTGACTTAAAAAGCAAACATTGTAGACCCTGATCTGACTCCAAGGATGTGCAAGCAGATCTGGTGCCAAGGTTATAAAGCTGAGATTGGAAACCAGTCTCAAATCTCATTTCAGCCAATCAGATGCTTGAGATTTGAGACTGGTTTCTATGCTCAGTTTTATAACCTTAGGCAATCCTCTTGTTCTACATGTACACTGGTTGCAAATGTGACAAATGCTGTGCTAAGTACTAAAGGGTCAGTGAGCATTTCTGGAAGAAAAGAACTCACCCTCACTTTTTTCAATACATAAACCCTTAATGTATAAGCATAAACTATCCCACATCATACACAAACCATTTGGGACATTTTCGTTATACACCATTGTCAAAATTTATTCAAAACCAATCAACTTTCCACCAAAAGTTACTTTACATCAGGTTTTTCCATTCCTGTTTTAAGGCAAAATCAAAATTATTCTTTTTATCAAAATTATATGGCAAGGGGCCTTCTCCAAGCAGTGAACAAAATGTCAATGTCAGTTATTGTAAGCTATCACTATCACAAAATTAACATCCTCAATAAAAAATAATTCTTCATCATTCTGTTTTGGAACTATTAAAGTACTAGCATGACAGTAAGATGCTTTGTCATCATTCTTTCAAAGTTTGCCCAACCCATGGGCTGATTGACCCCTGTATAATTATTTATTGGCCCTAACCTTGGAAACTCCAAATAAACTGCTGAAAAAGGAGCTCTGTCTTGTAGTTAACATAACATATATCTTTGCATGCTGATATGTGTTTCCTATGGTATAGAACTTAACTGGTATAAGCCATGCATACTTCTTTTAACCCATTCCTCGATAGATACACCATAATTGCACCTTTTTGATTCCTTTGGTTATTTCTGACCAAAATGCGAACAGTGCAGATCCTGATCAGACAGCACTGATGTGCAAGCTGATCTGGATCTACACCAGTCGCAAATGCGTAAAAATGCGTATTTATGGAGGAAAGGGTTAATATTTACTCCATGAAAATAGCTTACATTCCATGTGTGACCTGGGCAGACTCAGGTCTGTCTTCAAATCTGTTAAGTCTGATAGCATCAACACAGGATGCTTTAAGCTTCATTCGGTTATCTGCATCAAGCAAACAGTGTAGATCCTGATAAGATGCAGGGATGTGCAGGCTGATCTGGATCTACACTGATTGAAATGGTGCTCATGGAGATAAACTGGGGTAGCTGCATCAGCTGAACAATGTATGGACCACTTCTTGGAGTTCTAAGATTTAGGAATATTCAATAAAGAAGCTGTGATTAGAAGAAGTGAAGGGAATAACTTTTGAGCCCCTGAATTTATGTATTCGACTCACCATTCTTTTAATCTGAGCCAGACCATTAATGGTTCATATATACTTATATGGGTGTTTTACAGACATACATTGACATAATTTACTCAACAGCAAAAGTCAAGGCTGATCGGACTGCATAAAGGTTGATCTGGGTCTAAAAATGTCGTAGATATGACACAAGCTGTGCATAGGGCTTACTTGGTTAATTTCACTGACTGGCTGTTCATTTTAAATTCTGGACAATTGTTATTTTCCCAATACTTTGAGCAGGCATACCTGATCTGATTACTGATATACTGAGAAGAAAAAGATACACTCATTGAGGATGTTCAGATATGTTCAACACCCTGGAGAAATATTTAATCCATCTTTTAGGCAGTGACAGAAGTTTCAACTTCTAAGAACATTATTTTCAAAAGCTTTTAAAACTAAATACTCAAGTTATGTGGAACTGAAACCTTTTTTGTAAAATTAACAATACTTCATACAAACATATGGGAAACATGTTTCTTTTACTTTTCAGTATATATAAATGTATAATGCCCAAAGTTGTACTTACCTTTTATTTTAGTACCCATTATATCTATGAAAAATGTTTCACGTAATTCTATATCAAATGATTCCTATCCATTAAGAAAAAATACTAAATTTTATGGTATTCAGAAGACAGACATTTCAACAGTCCAGTTTATTTGCATGTTAAAAAACAGGTTTTGCCCTTTCCTCCATAGACACACCTTTATTGCAAGGGCGAATAGTTTAGATCCAGATCAGCTGGCACATCTGTTTTTGTCTGATCAAGATCTAAACTGTTTGTTTTTTTATTCATTAGGTTATTTCTGACCAAAAATACGACTAGTGCAGATCCTGATCAGAAGGCAAGGATGTACTGACTGATCTGGATCTACACTGGTCACACATGCGTACAAATGCGTACTTATGGAGGAAATGGTTAACACTGTTTCCTTCTTTAATGAATCCGAAAGTAAACAGTGTAAACCTTGATTAGAATAAACACATGTGCAGGCTGATCTGGATCAAGCTTGGCCACACATTGAGGCATATTCATCGGATAAATGGAATGAGTTGGAAACATTTACAACAGAGTAAGTGGTAAGGTTACTAGAGGAGAATCAATGCCATTCATCCACAATACTCAGTGAATGAAGCTTTGATTTGGATATTGCAACTACTGTTATGGATGGTATCAAACTTAGCATTAGATTTGGAAGTATTTGAGAGGGTTTACCATACAACTGTAGCTGTAAAAGGGATTTATCCATATCTATAACAAGAGGGCCATGATGGCCCTTTATCGCTCACCTGAGTACAACAAAGTTAATTTTAGTAACAGTGACCAAGACCCAGATGACCCATATTCGAACTCATCCGAGAAATCATTGGGACAAACATCCTGACCAAGTTTCATGACAATCGGAGCAAAAATGTGACCGCTAGAGTGTTAACAAGAAAATTCTATTTTTAGTAACAGTGACCTAGTTTTTGGACCCAGATGACCCATATTCGAACTCGTCCAAGATATCATTGAGACAAACATCCTGACCATGTTTCATGACAATCGAGGCAAAAATGTGACCGCTAGAGTATTAACAAGATAATTCTATTTTTAGTAACAGTGACCTAGTTTTTGGACCCATATTCGAACTCATCAGAGAAATCATTGGGACAAACATCCTGACCAAGTTTCATGACAATCGGAGCAAAAATGTGATTGCTAGAGTGTTAACAAGAAAATTCTATTTTTAGTAACAGTGACTTAGTTTTTAGACCCAGATGACCCATATTCGAACTCGTCCGAGAAATCATTGGGACAAACATCCTGACCAAGCTTCATGACAATCTGAGCAAAAATGTGACCGCTAGAGTGTTAACAAGAAAATTCTATTTTTAGTAACAGTGACCTAGTTTTTGGACCCAAATTACCCATTTTCGAACTCATCCGAGAAATCATTGGGACAAACATCCTGACCAAGTTTCATGACAATCGGAGCAAAAATGTGACCGCTAGAGTGTTAACAAGAAAATTCTATTTTTAGTAACAGTGACCTAGTTTTTGGACCCATTTGACCCATATTCCAACTGGTTCGAGAAATCATTGGGACAAACATCCTGACCAAGTTTCATGACAATCGGAGCAAAAATGTGACCGCTAGAGTGTTAACAAGATAATTCTATTTTTAGTAACAGTGACCTAGTTTTTGGACCCAGATGACCCATATTCGAACTCATCCAAGAAATCATTGGGACAAACATCCTGACCAAGTTTCATGACAATCGGAGCAAAAAATGTGACCGCTAGAGTGTTAACAAGAAAATTCTATTTTTAGTAACAGTGACCTAGTTTTTGGACCCAGATGACCCATATTCGAACTCGTCCGAGAAATCATTGGGACAAACATCCTGACCAAGTTTCATGACAATCGGAGCAAAAATGTGACCGCTAGAGTGTTAACAAGAAAATTCTATTTTTAGTAACAGTGACCTAGTTTTTGGACCCAGATGACCCATATTCAAACTCGTCCGAGAAATAATTGCGACAAACATCCTGACCAAGTTTCATGACAATCTGAGCAATAATGTGACCGCTAGAGTGTTAACGAACTAAGTTTGGACGGACGACAGACGACGGACGACGGACATTCATCGATCCTAATAGCTCACCCTGAGCCAGCTCAGGTGAGCTAAAAAGGGAGTTAACATCACTTCAATTTTTCAGTTTAGGAAAAAAGTTTACAGGAAGCCCTACATAGTTGGTGATGAACAAACCTGTTTTTTCCAGTTTATGAGCAATATCCTCCAGATAGAGGCGACTGGACTGCATGATCCTCTCAAGTTCCACAACTCTGTCATTCAAACGTTTCATTGTCTTCCTGTGGGTGCGCAAATCCTCTTGTAAGCTTATCAAGCTGCAGAAAATCAACAGTAACATTAATCAAATCTTACCAAATATATGGCATAAATACTTTGTTCACACTCCATAACAATAAAGTTTAAATCAAGTCTTCTACAAAACATAAAAGAAAAATATACTTGCAAGCTGATCTGAATCTACACTGTTACAAAACACTGTTGCCCACGAAATAACAGCCACATTCCATGGAGAAAAGGGTTAAATACAATACTTACATATCACCATGTTTGGCCATCATGCCCTCTTTTTCAGTCTTAGCGTCCTCACTGGTAGTATATTCTCTAGCCACCTTCTTCCAGAACATGCTGTCATCTATCTTGTTGGCCAACTTCTGTAAACTTCTCCCACTCTTCAGCTTGCTAGCCTGTTCATACAAGAATAAACAGATGTCTCATCATTAGTGGGGAATGTTTGAGGTTTTTACTGGTGAGCAGTCATAGATTTTTTATAAGAGATTAAAATTTGAGGTTTTGACAAGAATGCAAAGTTTGCGAATATACAAGAAAGCACAGTTAAGGCATTTTATGATTTACTTTGACAGAGCAATATTTGGGATATTTACTCCAGGGCAATGATAATTGTTTTCACAAGCCAGCAAAGTTAAAGGTTTTTGTTTTTAAGTGAAAGCAATGTTCACACTTTTTAAGACGGCATTAAAGCATAATTTTGAGGGTTGGGTAGGAGGGTTAAGTAAAGTAAAAAAACATGTTTTTGGAAAGAGAGCAACTTATGGTGTTAGAAAATAATATTTTTTTGTTTTGGCACTGATTTTCATTTGTGCAATGTATTTCTCCTCTTACTCTCCCTTTGCTCAGTGTTAACCCTTTACTATATATATATGTATATGTACAGTGAAACCCCTCTATAACGAACTCTTACAAGTGTCCTCCGTAATGAGGGGTTTTACTGTATTATGGCATGTGCAACCAGAGTATGTCCAGATCAGGAGGCACATTCGTATCCCATGGGTAAAGTTTTAAGCCCCAAAATGTAATTTCCATTTTAAAAAGTAAATAAAAAACACTCAAACCTTGCGTTTGCTGCAGCACTGCTTTATCTGTCTCCTCAACCGGCGACATTTCTTGTACACAAACTTCAGAAAGAAGTATAGAAAGCTCAGTATCGTAAATGGTGGAGGTAGGGTAAATCTCTCGATGAAATCGGCGATCAGTGCATACCTCTGAAACTTCCAGATTTCACTTGCCAAATTGTCAATTTTGCCGATAGTAAGTCTGCAATAAATATAACAGGATTCTTTACAAAACAGAAATGCAGTTTAAAAATTCATACATTATTAAAACGTGCTAAGATGGACTGGTGTTATCATCTTGCTGCTTTAAAATAATTTGCACAAGTATAGAGCCATATCAAGATGTGATTTGACCCGATGGTTTTATCTGGGTTTCGATGTTTCTAACTAGTGCATATTATTTAACACTTTACTATACATATATGTGTTTTAAGGCATGTGTAACAAGTGTAGATCCAGATTAGCTGTGACATCTGTGCAGATCCAGATAAGCTGTGACATCTGTGCAGATCCAGATAAGCTGTGACATCTGTGCAGTTTCATCTGGATTTTCACTGGTTATGTCTTGGTTAAAAACAACAATGAATCTAAAAGCAAACAGTGTAGATCCTGATCAGATGACATGGATGGGCACATCTGTTATATTGAAACTATATACCAAAAAAGGTAAACAGTATGTCAACTTTTAAATACTTATTGAATGGATACCAAATTTAATTTGAAATTAACCATGACCTTGACCTTTGATCCAAAATTAAATGGCGGATCTTATGACCACAAACTACCTCCATACCAAGTTTATTATCCAATTACTCTTCAGTTATTGATTGTCAATTTTAATGGACAGAACAAAATCTTACAGAAATGCTTTTCAAATTGTCAATTACTAACACAGGCTCAAGACCTTACTACAAGATTTTCAACAGGCTCAAAATGTAAGATATTATTAAGTCAAAACAAAAAGGTTTTAAAAAGAAAATAATTCTAAATTAATATCCAACAACTGTATCTTGAGTAGACATAACAGCATCAGATACCGAAGGCTATAAAGTGATCTTTGGACTTGTTATCTTCAAACTACCCCAGACAGGGATTCTACCATTTTTTCAGCTCACTGGACATTGTCCATTTGTTATCCTTATGTCAAAATTTGCCCAAGTAATTTTCGAAAAGGCATCTTGTAAAAATGACTATTAAAATCACCACAATTATATTTGTCTAAAACACAGTGCTCCTTAATACGACCATCAAACAATATTCTTAAAAGCAGTTTATGTAATATACAGTGTTTATGTCCAAAGGGATCTTTGTTTCAACGATAATTAAATAATTTGTGAAAAAATTGTCATAAAATTCATGAAATTTAACTCATCCATAGTTTAAATCGTTTCGCACTGGAAATAATGTAATGGGCTTGGCTTAATCATGTTTAACCATGTTCCTCATTGTCTCTATAGAATCTATTGCAAGAATGTTAAAAGACTGTGCCCAAGGTTATAAAACTGAGCATGGAAACCAGTCTCCAATCTCAAGCATCTGATTGGCTGAAATGGCAACTGGTCGCTAATCAGACGCTTGAGATTTGAGACTGGTTTCCAAACTCAGTTTTATAACCTTCAGCCCAGACTGTGGGTTGTTAAGGCACTGCCTTGATCAGACTGCATGGATGTTGGCATGACATGGAGAAGTAACATTTTAGGAAGCCAGTGTGGGAGCTAAGGTTGAAATGTATAATATACATGGGATTTATCAAGATGAAAATGAAAAGGTACCATGAGAAACAGTCACATTGGTGTGAGGGGTCAACAATGTCCAACTGGGTTGTTAAAATTTTAGAATCCCTGCTTCAAAGCAGATTTATCTCCCCTTTTGCTTTTAATTTTCACAAACATTGATGTTACTGTTTTGTTGTTGTTTTTATGACAGAAGGATGTAACTTCACTTACAGTCACCCAATATTCTATTCTTTTATGTTGTTTCCTTAATATCATCACATTAATGCAAAAAATGCTAGAAGTACCATTGAAAATGAAGGAGATACAACATTTTAGCACTAAGGTGATGATATATTGTATTACAAAGTTTCCATAGCTCAAAGAAAAAAATCTGAAATAATAAATGACTTTTCAGGGCTGGAAAAATATGGTTGCTTGACAACTCGGATAACAAAAAATACCGAGTTGTAAACAGGTAACCAAAACATGGAACAGAAACCTTGTTGGTAATAAACCTGTGATTTATAGCTTGTCTATAATTCTACTGAATAAACAATACATATTAAATCCCAATACACAAGTTGTGCTATAAAACATATAAATTTATATGAAGCCCAACTGTCTGACCAAACAATACTGATTAACCCTTCATTCATGGGATGTGGCATATATCATGTTGGTGAAAGTTAATTTTCAAGACTTACTGGTCAACAGGTTGTACACAAGAAAAAGGTGAATTTAAAAAATATAATGCTTTTTTAATAAAGTTATTGTTGCTTCATGGCATTTATTACTACATTATTAAAATAAATACTTTTCGCTGATTTTCAGATCATATATTTTTATTATTCTATATTATATTTTTTATTCTTAATCAATACACTGCAGCTCCGTTATATTGCGAGCCGTTATATCGTGATATCCAATATATGGCGCTTGGTCTGTGGATCCCAATTTTTTGTACATTTACAATGTAAATATTTGTTCATTCTTCGTGGGTGGTAAACAAGACCAAATGATTATATCAACTTTGGTGGCAAAATCACGAAATGCACGCCTTTTCCGTGTCGTATTACGTCATTTTCACGAAGGTTGTTTATTACATTTAGTTTCAGGGATTTAAGACGCGATATCCAAGTTCACCAACAGATACACTTTAACATCAAACATATGAAAATAAATGAAAGTTTTTTTTACAATGATGTTGCTTCTGATTTGACATGAAACCCCCTTAGTGACTAACAATAGGTGCAAAAAACACCAACATGATATAGTACTGGCAGAATTTCGTTCACGAGACAAACCCCAAATTAGCGACAATTAATTCAAGCTGCTAACCATAATAGACATTGAGCAGGAAACTTCAAAACAGTTTGTTGTTTTGACATTACCTGCTCATCGACATATCAAGGTGGCTAACGACGCCGAACTAACATCTCCGACTTTCACCATCCAGCAGACTGTGGATCAGTTGAAAGTACCGACACCATTGGAAATTTATGACGGCAATCTTTTTTGTACATTAATTTATTTCTTTTTATTGAAAATAAATCTTAATAAATTATATAAAAAGTTGTCCAGCAGGGGACGTACTTCCTAAAATACCTGTACATTTCACGGTGTGTTAATTACGCAACACCGTGATATACATGCATCTGACAAAAAAAAAAGGATTCTCATTGTTTAAGTGCGATTATTTACTTATATCGCGCTCCATTTATATCGCGTTTGGCCGGCTTGGATCCCAAGGTCTGCGATATAATGGAGTTGCAGTGTACATGACTGTATTTTGTTCACAAAAGTATGCATAACGGATATCCAGGTTAATAGATAAGGAACATTACTTTCCATATTCTAGTTTTTGTCTCAAAAAATGCATAAAAATAAACAATTTCTTTTTTTAAAATATAAATTAAATAATGCAAAGAGAAGTTAAAAGATTTTTGAATATTAAATCAGGTGACCAATTAGGATTTCTACCGAGAGCAGGTAAATAGTGAAACCAAAGTATGGGTTGTAGTTAGGAAACTGATTACAGGAAGTGCTCAGCAAACTTGTTTTAAATAAGAACAAGTTACACACATTTCCATCATTTTTACTGAGATAAATTGTCTAGGAAAAGTGACTTTAGACAGTATTTTTCAAGCCCTGACTTTTAAATGAAAACAGGTGACTCACGCAAGCCTCTTTAGGCCAGATTTGTACCCCAACCTGAAAAAATCACAATCACCAAAATGGTTGAAATTATTTACTTCACAAATGTGTCAAGAAAAAAATGAGTTGAACTGCCATACAGCTTTCAGACATTCGATTACAATCATGAGGCATATAGGCAGAGTTCTGTGTTCTGTCCATATATGGAAGAACAGTTAGGCCAAAAATTATCCTGCAAGGGTATGGGAAGTTTATGTATGCTGGTGCTGGGCAAATATCTAAGCCAAAGACAAGGTAGAAAATACTGATGGAAGATGAAAGACCAATTAAGATGTAATGCATGGTTCCTGCATGGCCTTTGTCATGAATCTGATTTAGTGTAGACTCCAGTTAGCTTTCACATCCACTTAGTCTGATCAAGGGTCTACATCTTATGCCATTCAGTCAATTTAGTGATCTTGAGCACCCCATAGATCAATTAATATTTATCTACCTATGTTGAAAAAGTCTAGTCCATTACATCATTGGTATGTAAGAATATTTTGTCTGTTGTTTTTTTTTTCAGATAAGCAGTGCATGGGGGTGGAGGGAGACTGGGACAGATGGTTGGGGTAGGGAACCTGTCCATGGAAAGATTGTAGAGTTCAAGATCCCTAGACATAGAGCTGGTGCTTCAAAGACCTAAGACTTAACCCTTACTTCATAGATACAGCTTTTAACCGATGTGAAAACAGTTTAGATCCAGATCAGCCTACACATCCGTGCAGTCATATTGCTTTGAAATTAATAAGTTATTTCCCACTAGATCCTAATTAGGCTGCATGAATGTGCAGGCTTTTCAATCTTGATCTATACACTGGTCGCCACCAATGGGATGTCAACTGTACGCCATGGAGTGGGTTAACACAAACAAATCTTGTAAGTATTATTAACAGCACTATGTAATCTTATAAACCTTGTTTTTCTTCACTGGTGGATATTTAGATTATTGCAGGACTGTCTTTTTAACACAATAACAACAGACTTTTTTAGAAACATTCAAATATTTGTATTTTTTGTTACTGTAAATTGCTTATAAAACATCATTAGCAAAGCATATATCGGTAACACTTCAACTGCGCATATTTCATGATGCCATTGAATGAATGTATCATAAATTATCGATAAAGACTGCAGTCGCAAAATCATTCAAAGGACACAGATAAAAAATGAGGAGACCTTAACTGTGACCTTGACTCTAAGTGATCATTTCTTAGGTAAGAAGTGATTTAAAAAATCTTCCATTGGGTTGATGAAATATGAGCTGCCACAAAATTTAACTGAGTTGACCTTTAACCTGAAGTGTGACAAATGTTGAACCTGAATGACCCAATTTTTGGCTTCAGCACATTACCACATACATAAAAAGTTTTCAAAATCCTTTATTAACAGGCTCTTGAGATTCTGACCACATGTGAAAGCACTACTGACAGATGAAAGGACTGACAAGTCTGATTACTAAAATCTAATTTTCTATCCTTCTGCTGAACGCTGGGAGGTACCAAAATATTCATACATTTGTAATTATTTCCACTTTCAACAAAACATTACCTCCAGTGATGAAAAAAAGGGTCTAAGATCATTGTGCAATTAATCTACAATATGATAAAAATATACAAACTCTCCATACTTACGCAAACATTGCGAAAAGTAGGGTAACCAAGACCAGTTTACAAATAAGTAAATACTGCAACGTAATAAGATATCCAGAAAAACTTCCTATAGGACACTCCTGCAATCTCTTTATCTCTGGTTCTGCAATATGGATTACAAAAGAACACCCTTTTACTGTCCTATTTTCATCAACTCCTTAATAAATCTCCTTTGAACAAATGTGTACATTAGTTCCCTTATTCAACAGTTAGTTCCCTTAAGCAGTTATTATTTTTGGCTAAAGTGTGGCTTTTACCACTTTAAAGCCAGAATTAGTAAATAAAAATTGGATATTCATTAATGTAATCCACGATTTGGAAAATGTAGCCACTTGAAATTTCGTTATAATTTGAAAGGGAAGTAACTCTTGCATAAGGAAATGATCTATTCATTTTTGAAACAGTACTGTTACCAGGTGCATAAAGTTATTGGTTGTTTTGTTTTTAGTTTTATACATAAAAGCCTGTTTTGGCTAATGCAAAAGTTCTTTCTTATGTATATCAAACTATTTTTTTTCTGAAATCATCCAATACCATATAAAACCAAGCTACCAGATTTCTCAGCTCTGTGTATACATGTATTGATGAAATAAACAGATTGAGAGCCACACACGACATTTTGGATGTATACTTGTCAAGGGAAAACAATGCAGCAGACAATACTTTTACACTATTACAACAGCAGACCATAACTTTCTCCATGCATTCTGACACACTATTTTAACCCTTAGTGCATGGATACAGCTTAAATCCTATGTGCAACCAGTGAAGATCCAGATCAGCCTACACAACCACAAAGTCTAATAAAGATCTATACTGCTAGTTTTTAGATTTATTTAGTGATTTCTCTAGATCCAAATCAGACCACATTCACATTAATTGCACCTACCCCAGACATCTCTGTAATACAAGTTGCATCCATGAAGTAAGAAGTTAAATGTAAAACTCTTTCAATCTGTTGATATCTTCAATAAAAAGCATTACAAGTAATACATTGTGCAATTCTAAAATGTAAGTTATTTCACATGGATTTTAATGATCTGACACAACCCCTTATTCCTATGCACCTGGTACCATAAAAAGATTTATAAATATAAAATAAATAATGTGAAATCATGTTTTTTTCATGAGCAGTGACTTTGATTCTGTCTTCATTTTAAAATAACTCAATACTAACCACTCAAAATGCATGTAAAATACAATGGCTCGACACTCTTGATTATTAATATAATATACAAGATATATGGGATTGCCTGAAATCTCTAGTATAATTTAGCAGTGTGTACTACGGATGCAGGGATATTTGGAAAATCTGGGGTATTTCCCGTTTCTTATCCACATGTAATGCATGGAAGGTTTGCTGATAGTGATGCACCTTTAAATGTCCACCCCACCCCACATCAAAGCAGCCAGAAGCCTGTATACCCCTACCGCTTCTAATTACCAGATATTGAAAAAATGCAAAACATATTTCCAATTTTGGGAACTCTTGTACAAACAGCTCCAGAAGTAATGGTACTTAACCATGGTGAAGTTAATAGCATATCATTTGTCCTCATGGCAGTAACTTAGTAACTAACTCGTCTATATTGCCTGGCCTCAAGGCTACAACTAAGATTAGAGACCTGTCTCAGTCTGCCAGCTTTCCACAGATCTGTTCTGAGACTGTAATCAATCAGATTTCTAGGTTCTTTACTGGTCTTCAATATTAGTTTTATAACTTTTGGGCCTGGGTTCAAAATCATATAACTGAAATTGGTGACCAGTCTGAAATCTCAAGCATCTGATTGGCTGAAATGGTGACCAGTCACCATTTCAGGCAATCAGATGCATGAGATTTCAGACTGGTCTCCTAATTTAGATTTATTACCTTTGGCATCGTCTAACTTGAAATGTCAAAAAGCAGAAACATTAAAGGTGCACTAATCATGAATTCTGGCTCTGCCAACCACAGTTTATTTTCCCCGCATAATTTTGAATGATACCATTCGATTCTTTAATTGCTAAGAACAACATTTGTCAAATTTGAAAACAGCGTAGACCGAGATCAGCTGGTGCATCTGTCCAGTAGACTCAGGGTCTACACTGTTGGTATGCTTTTATCTCATGGGAAATCAGTGTTGATCCAGATTAGTTGGCACATTGATGCCATCAGCTCAAGATCTACACTGTTCACTTAGAGATTCTTTTCATTAGTTTTGATAAGAAGCAAACAATACTGATCCTGATCATACAGCACGGATATACTGGCTGATCAGGATCCACAACCTGTATATATGGAATTAAGTGTTAACTATTAACCTTTACCTATCATTTTGGAAACTAAAGGTATGCACATGATTGGCAGAGCTGAATCTAAGAGATGAACATGTGTAAGCATTAGCAAGTGGTAGGAATGCGCTAGCCGAAGAACTACAAAAGTTGTCACCCATGAAAACTACATTCTTCCACAGTAAGAACACTGTTGGTATACTTACGAGAAGAGGGCAAACAGCAGGGTTACAAGCACCAATTTACATATCATCAAATATTGCAGCACAATTATATAGCCCGAAAAACTAGAGTTCGGACATTTTTGGATACTTCGAATTGAATCTGTAAAAGTTACAGAAAATTAGGTGTCTATTATTAGTCAGTAATACCATAGGTATATAACCCATGACCTTCTGAGTTTACTTTAGTGGTAGTCTGGCTCCCATTGGTATGTTTTGTTGTTTGGCCCATTACATGGATATAATGGTAGAGTTGTTTAACCAATCGGCATTTCACCTCGGTTTGTTTTATTTTCTCTGCACCCAAAACATGCAAGCTAGATGTTCTGACACAGCAAAATATATTTTCAAATTCAGTAATTTTTAAACACAAGAAACCATCTAGCTGGGTGGCAGGCTATTTGAGCAATAACTAAGGCAAACACTCTCTTCTGTCAAACCCATAACATAGTGCTTAAAAGACAAACAGCAAAACAGCACCAACATACCAAAACGGTTACCTTCAATATCTACATAAGCATTATTCATGCACCATGCGAACCAATTTTCTGGGACCACTAAAGTAATGAGCTTGACTAATCAAAGAATAAGCTCCCTTATACCATGCAGATTGAATACATGTGACTGTGACTGACAAAATGGGAGAAATAATACGAACCTACAGAATGCATACTGTCGTAATGTTCCTTTTATTATAATACACTTCTTGCTTAAAATAAATTTAAATAAACTAAACAGCAAAATTTTAGTCAACAACGTGGTTTACATAATAGTATAAATAAAAATAGTAAATTTATGAATGGCTTAGAAAATTTATGAATAGTGTAAAAATATTGTAACTGTTGTAAAACAGAGGCAGAAGTTCCTATTTTGGAGTTCGGTATGCGCTGGAAAATTTTGACAACATAGTTGTGATGTCACATAGAACACTGCATGAATAGCGTAAAAATATTGTAACTGTTGTAAAACAGAGGCAGAAGTTCCTAGTTTGGAGTTCGGTATGCGCTGGAAAATTATGACAACATCATTGTGATGTCACATAGAACACTGCAAAATAAAGACTTGGAAAACAACATTGTCCAATATGGAATTGCACTACACGAAAATCATTCATGGGTATATAATAAAACACAGTTACTTTACAAGTCTCTTGACAGTTCCCAATGAACTATGCCCCTTTTAAGGCTCATTTCACACTTAACACCATCTAATTCCTACTCACAACTGACGACACCACCCTGTTAGTAGCCATCAACCCTTTTCTTGATAAATACGCATTTTCACGCGTGTGCAACCAGTGTAGATCCAGATCAGCCGGCACATCTGTGCCGTCTGATCAGGATCTGCAATGGTCACATTTTGGTCATAAATAACCTAATTAATCAAATAGCAACCAGTTAAGATCCTGATCAGACGGCACGGATGTGCCAGCTGATCTGGATCTAAACTGTTCGCCCTAGCAATAAAGGTGTTTCTATACAGGAAAGGGTTAACACCAACTCCATTGAGTAGACCTTAACTTTCAAGGTCAGTGTGCCTTCTTATCCTTTGACTAGTCAAGCTAAAACTGTCAGAATTTCTTTATTACAACTTTTCAACAGTTACATAAGGTACACAAGCCATGCCACATTAATATCAGAGCAGTTTCAAATAATGGACAATGTTGTAGCAAAAAGCTCAATAAATTTTAAGGGGTTTTATGCAAAACAAATTTTTGTGTAAACTGACGGGTAAATAAGCAATTTTTGTTGGGAATGCAGTTTTACAACAACATTGTCCTTTTCAATGAAGAAAGGCATAGCTGCCTGTGAGACTAAGTAAAATACATCACTGAGCTTAACCCTACTCCATGAGATATGGCCATTTTCTATGAGCAACTAGTAAAGATCCAGATCTGCTGCAACATCAGTGCCATCTGATCAAGATCTACACTGTTCTCTTTTTGATTCATTAGGTTATTTCAAAAAGCAAGCCGATAGACCTAATCAGATGGCACTGATGTGCTGGTTGATCAGGATCTACACTGTCTGCAAAAACAATAAAACCCTTTTATATGGAGTAAAGGGTAAATTCAGATAACCATCAGACCCAAGTATGGTACAGCTACATGTAGGTATCTAAACAACAGTGACTTGTTAGGTATAAAATCACAGTTGTGTTAAAAAATCCATAACAAAGCTACATTCAAGCTAAGCAGGAAATTAAAATGCAGATCTTTATAAAAATATTAAAACAAAACAGAAGAAAATTAAAAAGCAAATAAGGATTTTAAAAAGCATACACTGTACACTATCTAATAGAATTGCTTAACCCATACTGTAGATAACCTTTATTAGCTTTTAGGTAAAAAATAACCTTATGACTCTAAAAGCGAACAGTTCAGATCCTCATCAGATGGCAAAGATGTGCCAGCTGATCTGGATCTACACTGTTTGCCTTTGCAATAAAGGTGTATCTATGGACCCAAGGGTTAAACAGATATAAAGCTAGTGAAGAAATGCATTACAAGTGTTGGTGTATCAAATAATTATCTTACCTGGTGGAGCATACATTGACTGATGGTATACCTCGGCTGAAACACAGACATAGAAGTATCTTTCACATATACATGTACAAGGTTCAATTGAAAACAAACTAGAAATGTGTCCATAGGACACGGATGCCCCAGCTATGCATCGTTTTCAGATACTAAAGTGCAATGATGGGAATAATAGCATTTCAAAGACAGTGATGTTCGAGTAATTATAAGAATATGCATAAACTTGATGATCAAGTAAATTATTTGTATTTGTGGAACTCTTCTCATTACGGAAATGTCTGTGAAGAAGTTGGTGGTAATGCAATGCAATGTCATAGTGAACATTTGCGCCAAGTTATTTTGAAATCCCTTCCTTCATAAAGAAGTTATAGCCCGAACAAGTAAATTCAAGTTTTAGTAACTGTGACCTTGACCTTGGACTTACAGGCATGGGTAATGTACGCAACACACCGCCTTGTCATGGTGAACATTTGTGCCAAGTTATTTTGAAAACCCTCCATTCAAAACAGTTATAGCCCGGACAAGGAAATTCTATTTTTAGTAACAGTGACCTTGACCTTGGACCTACAGGCATGGACATGGTAAACGACTCACCACCTTGTCATGGTGAACATTTCTGCCAAGTTATTTTGAAATTACTCTATTCCTAACGTAGTTACAACCCTGACAAGAAAATTCTATTTTAGTAACAGTGACCTTGACCTTGGACCTACAGGCATGGGCATGGTACCGGACACACCATCTTGTCATGATGTACATTTGTGTCAAGTTATTTTAAAATCAATCTATTCCTAACAAAGTTACAGCCCGGACAAGAGAATTCTATTTTTAGTAACAGTGACCTTGACCTACAGGCATGGGCATGGTACGCGATACACCGCCCTGTCATGGTGAACATTTGTGTCAAGTTATTTTGAAATCCCTCCATTTATAATGAAGTTACAGCCCAGACAAGAAAATTCTATTTTTAGTAACAGTGACCTTGACCTTGGACCTTCAGGCTTGGGTATTGTGGGGACACACTGCCTTGTCATAGTGAACATTTGTGCAAAGTTATTTTGAAATCCCTCCATTCATAACAAAGTAACAGCCCGGACAAGAGAATTCTATTTTTAGTAACAGTGACCTTGACCTTTGACCGACAGGCATGGGCATGGTACGCGACACATCGCCCTGTCATGGTAAACATTTGTGCCAAGTTATTTTGAAATCCCTCCATTCATAACAAAGTAACAGCCCGGACGAGAAAATTCTATTTTTAGTAACAGTGACCTTGACCTTCCACCTAAAGGCTTGGGCATGTACGTGACATACCGTCTTGATATGGTGAACAATTATACCAAGTTATTCAAAAATCCAATAAGAAATAACAAAGTTACAAGCGGACAAGATTTTGCAAGAAAATTCTATTTTTAGTAACAGTGACCTTGACCTTGGACCTACAGGCATGGGTATTGTCATGACACACCACCTTGTTATGGTGAACATTTGTGCCAAGTTATTTTGAAATCCCTCCATTCCAAACAAAGTTAAGGGCAAAGTGTATATTTTTCTTAACACAAAATGTAAGTGAAAAAGAGGCATAATTTGAAAAATATTGGAAGCAGGGTTATGGGTCTTGTTGGTTATGATGTAGATTTTGATGGTGAAAATATATTTCAAGTTTCAAGGCAGTATTTCAAGTAGTTTTAAAGTTATGGGCAAAATGCATATTTTGCTTAACACAAAATATAAGAAACAAGATATACTCCTATATAAACTAATGTAAATGGAAGTATCAAAGGGCCATAACTTCTGAACGGAACAAGTAAGAGCAAAACCCCACCTTCATGCACAACAACATATCAGGCTAAGCATTGTGGTCAAGTTTCATTAAATTCCCACCAGCAGTGTAGGAGGAGTTGCGTTCACGAGATATACTCCTATTAAAACTAATGTAAATGGAAGTATCAAAGGGCCATAACTTCTGAACGGAACATGTAAGAGCAAAACCCCACCTTTATGCACAACAACAAAGCAGGCCAAGCATTGTGGTCAAGTTTCATTAAATTCCCACCAGTAGTGTAGGAGGAGTTGCGTTCACGAGATATACTCCTATTAAAACTAATGTAAATGGAAGTATCAAAGGGCCATAACTTCTGAACGGAACATGTAAGAGCGAAACCCCACCTTCATGCACATCACCATATCAGGCCAAGCATTGTGTTCAAGTTTCATAAAATTCCCACCAGTAGTGTAGGAGGAGTTGCGTTCACGAGAATATCGGACGGACGGACGGACGGAGGGACAGACGGACAGACAGGAGCAACTCTTAATGCCCGTCGCCATTTCATGGCGGGGGCATAAAAATCTAATCAGAGGGAACTGCTTTGGGTTGAAAATGTCTCTGCAGAGTTATCCGCCAAAACTATTTGCCTAGAGGGGCAAGCAGTGAGAATATTGTTCTTAACCCTTTCCTTGATATATACGCATTTTTACCCATGTGCGACCAGTGTAGATCCAGATCAGCCGGCACATCCATGCATTTTGGTCAGAAATAACCTAATGAATCAAAAAGCGAACAGTTTAGATCCTGATCAGACGGCACGGATGTGCCAGCTGATCTGGATCTAAACTGTTCGCCCTTGCAATAAAGGTGTATCTATACAGGAAATGGTTAAATACCATTTAAGTATTTAAATTAACCTTTTCTGTTTCTTACTTCAATTGTTCTGAACTCATTTCTTGTACAGTAGCAGAGAATTTACCATAAACTTAATTCTCATTCATAATTATAGTGAAATTGTATAACTGCCTGTACTGGTGAAATACAATTATGGTGACCACAAGATATAAATAACCAATCTGGTATACAAGAATCTTGCATTCTGCATTCTTATAAGGACAGTTTCCCGCCACACAGATTATCTGAGTGTACATTATTCAGCTCAAATTCAACAAAACAATGACTCATGTATGCATTATTCCATATTGTTCAGATATACATAAACTTTAAACTAGAATTATCACTGAAAGTGATTAAATACCCCCACATGTGTGCTTGATAATTGAACTGGGAATGCTTCAAATCAATGGCATAATGTGCCCCACTTTCAATCCAAAGTGTCATCTTCACAGTAGCCACATATACAGCAAGTTTCATGACAATATCTCATTCCTTCTAAATTTACTGAGCAGAAATGGTTTGAATATTTTAGTAACAGTGACCTTTACCTAACTTTTATCTAACAACTGTGTGCCAAAAATTGTTTATATAATTATGTGAAGCTTTCATGAGAAATCATTCAGAAACCATTTTTTCTATTTTTAGTTACAGTGAACAGTGACCTTGACCACATCAGGCCCAATTTCAATACCAAGTTTCGTCTTCACAGACACTACCTATAAAGCAATTGTCATCACAATATCTCATTCTGAACCAAAGTTATTGAGCATACAGTTTTTTCTATTTTTAGTAACAGTGACCTTGACCCCACAGGCTTTACTTTGAATCCCAAAAGTCATCTTCACAAAAACCACCAATACACCAAATTTCATTTAAGAATCTCATTCCAAGCTATAGTTACTGAGTGGAAACGAAGTTTTGAAGTTTAAATAACAGTGACCTTGACCTTGAACCCACAGGCCCCAAAGTCAAACCTAACCTATATCTTGTTATGTTACATCAGTGTCCCAAAAAATAATTAAATCTATGAAGTATTTCATGAGTTATAGTCCAGAAACAATTTTTCTTTTTTAAGTTACAGTGACCTTGACATTGACCCCACAGGCCCCAAAGTCGAAATCGACCTGTATCTTCTGATATTACATCTATATACCAAAAAAGGATTTAATCTGTGAAGTGTTTCATGAGTTATCATCCGGAAACCATTTTTCTATTTTTAGTAATACTGACCTTGACATTGACCCCACCAGCCCCAAAGTCGAACTTGACCTGTATCTTGTGATGTTACATCTATTTATCAAACAAGGATTAAATCTGTGAAGTGTTTCATGAGTTATCATCCGGAAACCATTTTTCTGTTTTTAGTAACAGTGACCTTGACCCTGACCCCACCAGCCCCAAAATCGAACTTGACCTGTATCTTTTGATGATATACCTGTGTACCAAAAATTATTTAATTCTGTCAAGCCTTTCATGAGTTATCATCCGGAAACGAAGAATCCGACCGACCGACAGACCGACCGACCGACCAACAAGCTCACTCCTATATACCCCCTCAAACTTCGTTTGTGGGGGTATAATTAAAATAAAAATTTGGAATTTGATCTTTTAATAACAATTGATAAGTGAACAGATTTCAATAAAATAAGATTTATCTTACGTGCATGACAGTATTCTGTGGTATTTTCATAGTGGTAAGAACATGTCAGATCACCTGTAAACAACAAACAAGCATATCTTAATCATATTTAAAGAGAAAAGTATAGCAAAAACCTAATTACTGTGGTTTCATTGAATTTCGGAGCACATGAAATATTTTATGTCTGCTGTATGTTCACACAGTTTTATTATTCTCATAGAGTATTAAAAATAATGAAATTGTCCAAGAGTGGAGCGGAGGTGGACTGTAAATCTATCTGGATAGGAGGGCAATCAGAATGGAATCAAAATAGGAAATTTTTTATTTATATTAGCGATCTGACCTGTCCTAATTTCAGGCAATCAGATGCTTGAGATCTGAGACTGGTCTGGCCTCCTTTTCATTCAGTTAGATGCTTGAGATTTGAGACTTGTCTCTTCTCCCAGTTTTATACTTTGGCCCCTAAATTGGTCTAAATAATTTGTCATGGAAACTAATAAAAGTACTTATTTAAAATATTCCAAATTGGAAAAAGGTTATATTTACCATCAAGATCCTGAATCTGTGTAAGAAACATGGCATAGATGGGCCTTGTGATGACACGCTTGAACAGCTCCATGGTAAACGGCCAGTGAGGATACAACACTGCCTGTATCGTGACTCCCCCAGCAATCATGAATATCATGAACATTCTCACCCAGGCCACAAAGTCGTGCTTCACCTGAAAAATTCACAGGGATATAACCTCAGCCCTTCAGCTCCTTTACTCCATGGACATAGCTTATATCACAGGCTACCAGTGTAGCTCTTGATTTGCCTGTACATCTATGTCGTCTGATCAGGATCTATTGATTCATTACATTATTTCTTACCAAGAAAATACAGTGTACATTGGTCAGAAATGGGAAATAGCCTGTATGCATGGAGTAAAGAAATCAGACAAACCTACAAGTTATTTAACAGGGAAAACAGTGTTAATCCAGATCAGTTGGCAAATTCACTTTTTGATTCATTAGGTTATTTTCGACCAAAAAATGAACAGTGCAGATCCAGATCAGATAGCACAGATATGCTGACTTATCTGGATATACAGTGGTTGTACAAGCATTAAAATATGTATATATGAAGTAAATGGTTAATATGTAATTCTTAAATTGACGTACCATTCTGCTAATACGGAGCAACATGGGTCCTAGTGTAGGACTGATGGGTAGGTACACTCCAAGCAGTCTGTAGAAGAAGTAGATCAAGCCGTAACACATGAACTTGCGCGCCTGCATGTAGTTGGAGATGCCGAACCAGGACTGCATAATCCTCGTCACCAACAGCACAACTAGGAATGCCATTATCAGCAGGATGTCTATACAGTTCCCCAGCAAAGATAAAGTCTTGAATCTCTACAATACAAATAATTACTGTGTATGTGACACTCCATGAGAAATCATGACATATTTACTTTGCGAAAAGTGTATCCTAATCAAATTGCTGAATTACTTTGGTTTTCTAGATGCCTTAAGAGTAACCAAATGGCAAACAGTGTAGACCTTGATCAGACTAGCCATCTAGGTCTACACTGGTTGCATTAGGAATAAGGCCCATTTTTTCACGGAATGTCAATACAAAATACATCGTTTAAGAGAACAAAAAAAATTAAGTTCAGAAATCATTCCAAGTGCTTGACTTTTACTAGTGTTCAATAACCATGTAATATTGATTTTGTAACTCGCCATGATCCATGATCTTGGTTCGTTATTTGGATCTAATTTCTTGCTAGACACAGTTTACTACTTTCCAAATTCGTAACTAACATACATGTATTACACAAACTAGACTGTGTCCTCAGGACACTGATGCCCCCACTGCTGCAACAACATTTGTAACAAAATTATGTACCAGGTATAAACAACATGTGGTGATCATGATTAGTAAATGAGGAGTCAAGGCCACAAAATTTATTGACAAACATAAACATAGGGCCATAACTCTGGTGAAAATGGTTGCAAGACAATGTCCTTTATAACAATCTACACATCATGTCTAATCATCTGTGCAAGTTTGAAAGAAATCAGCCAAATAGTAAATGTGGAGTTGATGCCACAAAATTTTGTAAGTGAAATTAAGAAAGGGCCATAACTCTGTTAAAAATGGCCGCAGGAAAAAATCATTTCATTATGATTTTCTACACATCCAGCTCGATTATGATTGTTTACAAACTTGAAAGAAATTTGTCCTATAGTAAATAAGAAGTTGATGCCACAAGATTTTATTACTGAAATAAACAAAGGGCCATAACTCTGGTAAAAATGGCCAAAGGAAAAAAATCTTTTCTGTACAATCATCTACACATCCTGCTTGATCATCTGTGATAATTTGAAAGAAATCCCTTAGATAGTTAATGAGGAGTTGATGCCACAAGATTTAATTACTAAAATTAACAAAGGGCCAAAACTCTGGTAAAAGTGGTCGCAGTAAAATATCCTTTCTTTATGATCATCTACACAACCTGCTTGATCATCTGTGCAAGTTTGAAAGAAATCCGCCTTATAGTTTAGGAGGAGTTGACTCCACAAGATTTAATTATTGAAATTAACAAAGGGCCATAACTCTGGTAAAAATGGCTGTAGGAAAGAATCTTTTCTTCACGATCATCTACACATCCTGCTTGATCATCTGTGCAAATTTGAAAGAAATCCCTTAGATAGTTTATGAGGAGTTGATGCCACAAGATTTAATTACTAAAATTAACAAAGGGCCAAAACTCTGGTAAAAATGATCGCAGTAAAAAAAATTTTCTTTATGATCATCTACACATCCTGCTTGATCATCTGTGCAAGTTTGAAAGAAATCCACCAAATAGTTTAGGAGGAGTTGACGCCACAAGATTTAATTACTGAAATTAACAAAGGGCCATAACTCTGGTAATAATGGTGGCAGGAAAAAATCCTTTCTTTACAATCATCTACACATCCTGCTTGATCATCTGTGTAAGTTTGAAAGAAATCCGCCTAATAGTTTAGGAGGAGTTGATGCCACAAGATTTGGGGACGTAAGTATGGACGTACAGACATACATACGGACGGACGGATGGACGAGTGCAACTCTATTTGCCTCCCACTTTGTGGGGGAATAAAAAGAACGAGAATGAAACCTTCCATTAAATTACATATCAGGAAATTATATTTTAAGGTGCTTGAATTTTCATACAATAGAAAACAAAATTTATATATTTACATTCCTATTGATTTCTTCGTTTAAAAAAATTCGGTTCATTTTGCATGAACCGCATGACCCGTAATGACGTCAGTAACGTCATGGCTGTTACTATTGAAAACTCCCACGTATTACTCCCCCTTTTCACTTAATACTAATTTTTGAAAGCGTTCGACTTAAGTTTATTTAAAGAAAAAAATGAATAAAATGTAAATATAAGTAATGATTCTTATTTTGGTGCGGTTCATGCAGATTGGACGTGCACGCGAGAGCTGGCAAATTTACCATAAAGCGCTAGCGCGCTTTATGGATTTTCCAGCTCTCACGTGCACGTCCAATCTGCATGAACCGCACCAAAATAAGAATCATTCCTTAAATAACTCTAGCTTTAACAGTTACCTCCAATATAATACGCCTTGATCGCATATGCGAACAGTGTAGATTCAGATCATCCGTGCCATCTGATCAGGATCTGCACGGTTCGATTTTTTATTTATTAGGTTATTTCTGACCAAAACCTGAACAGTGAAGACCTGATCAGATGGCACGGATGTGCTGGCTGATCTGGATCTACACTGGTCGCACATGCACATGCATAAAAATGTGTACATGTATATTGAGTAAAGGGTAAAAACTTACATGATATTTCCTGTATACTCGACAGACAAGTTCCATTTCAATAGTCGCAGTCCAAAACCACAGTATCATGTCCAGGATCTGGTTCCCACATGTCGGCCACAGAGTTGCCAAACAAAACAATCCAAGGTAAGCAAAGTAGAACACTTGCGTCGTCCAGAATTTGGTGATAGGGGCTGTCCAGAGTAGATAGATCTTCTGATGGAACGGAATATCCCTTTTTGGTTTTCCAAACTGAAGAACTGACTTTATAGTACCGGTTAAACCTCCTCTCTTCTTCTGTAAAAGAAATCAAGTTCCTAGTTCTTCAATTGTTCTTAAAGAGTAATTCTTTGGTGTTCTTGTGTCTAAAAAAAAAACTAAGTCCACAGGGCACTGATGCCCCCACTTTTATAAATTATAAACAAGAATTCTGGATAATGTATTACAGTCTTCATACTCAGTGAGAAGTTTCACGAGCATGGTTTCATTGTATGGAAAGAACTTACCATAAATGAAGTGAAAGGGCAATCATTCTGGTTAAAAAATGTTGTGTTTAGGGTGACAAGTCTCCATTTCAGCAAATGAGATGCTTGAGATGAGAGACTTGTCTCCAATTTCAGTAACTTTGGCTCAGACTGAACTCAAACATGCCACAGAGCACAATGTTGTATGATGGTGGCATAGACCTCTGTCTCACTTTTCAAGCCTACCTGATTGATGATGTCCATCTGGGATTTAGTTAGATGTTCCTGATCATCGTCATCGGAAGAGCTTGAGGCATCGGGATCATAGCCAATGTCATCCTCCTCAAACCCTGGTAATAATACAAAATTGTCATACTTAATTACACTGACATTATTACATTAGTCTTTCATTTCTAAATTGAATCAATACTTTCTCATATACAAACATTTCAAATCCTGGTGATTTATTTTTGCTCAAAGCATAGTATGCCACTTCACAATACAAGCATGCAAGTGATATCAAGAATAAAATGGGTTAAATTCCAGTACGCAAGATTATAAAACTCAGATTGGAGACCAGTCTCAAATCTCAAGTATCTGATTGGCTGAAATAGAGACAAGTCTCTACTTCAACCAATTAGATGTTTGAGATTCGAGACTGGTTTTCAGTTTCAGTTGTATGATCTGGGAAGAATTTAATTGATTAACTATAGTCATAGAAAAATGTAGTAAATTGATTTGTGGTTTGTTTTATTCTATATAAAATTTACAAAATCAACAGTTGTTAAACTCTTTGCTCTTACAATTTCTTCATTCATTTTGCAAAAGATAACTAAATAAACATCTGTTACCATTAGACAATGTGATTTGAAACAAGTTAACATCACTAAAAAAATCAATCCATTATTCCTTAAACTTTCAAAACAAAAACAGTTCATAAAAGTGAACAAGTGTGCTAAAATAATGTTAGTAAAAGTATCAGCATTAGATGTTTGCTTCTAAAAGCCATCACCCTTAAATAACTTATCAAATAACTGTTGGAAGTTGATTGAAGCAATAAAGTAAAAATTGAAAAAGCTCATTGCATAACAGTGACAGTGTAGGTAAGTATATATATAACTTTAGCAACAGTCATGTCTGCGCTGTTGCTGCCCTGTTAACCTTAGTTTGTTTACCTCTACCTAAAACAAATCAAATCCATGATGATTTGCAATTAGAACATGTTGATATATCTTTCATTTTGTAAGGGGGATTCTTTGTTTCCTCTTTTAAAACATTGGCTATATGTATAAAAAAAGTTCAGAGATATTTCAGTTTTAACACAGAACTGAGTAATTATGCTGAGCATTTATTTCCATAAATCTGTTACAAAGCTTACTTTAAAGTTTATGTTAGAGAGCAGAAAGTCTCAATAAACCAAAGGTTTACTTCTAACTTTTCAATAAACCTTTTTCTTCATGAACCATGGATACCCCTTTTATAAAATGGGAGGCCAGTATTGATTCAGATCAGTGCCATCAGATCCCAATATACATGTACTACAAATTTCGATTTCAGTAGGATTTTGGCTTGCAACCAAAAACATCAAACAGGATGTGCCGCTCCTGATATTTTCATTGAGAAGTAGCGCGGGAAAGTATAAGTGACAGAAAATTATTCATTGTTAATCACGCCTTCAGGTTGTTTTACTAAAAGCCACACCTTTTGCTATTGTTTCAAAATCCACAAGGGAAATGAACAAACAGCGACAACAATTTGATTGAAAGCAAACCTAATTTGGAAGTAAAATACAACAAATTTTTATTGGTTGGCAGTTCTAACAGTGGTCTCATGATGAAAACTTATATATTCTAATGACCCGTTTTAGAGTAGACATAGAAACAGAAAACAACATGAACTATCACCACTCACTAACGATTTCTCCCCGCCTATACCCCCTGTTAATATTTTTGGAGAAGTTATCATATTGCAATTTTTAAAAATTGACATTTTTACTTCCCTTGTATTTTACTTTCATGCAACTTACTGTAAATCACAAGGGCCCACAACTTTATTGCAAAACATGTAAGGAAAAAACCATTCTTCCTTTATCATTTACACATAAAGTGTGATCATTTACATTTTTTTATCTGCCTAGGTAAGGAAGTCACTATACAACGGAGGCAATGAATAATGCACTACATATTTACACTTTTTTGCTTTTTTATACAGTCATACTGCAAGCAAAACTGACAGCTGCAAAATACACGTGCACAGGCAAGGAAAGAGAAAGCTGTCATCACTTATAATCAACTTACGATTTTGAGTCATTCTTGAAAATGCGTCTAGTATAGAGAAAGTTTACAAAAGAAAATTCAACGATTTTGTTACATAACATGGAAGAACAAACAATCTACATTACACATCATGTTAGCATTCAGCTATAATCTCTAATGGTAGGTACTCAATTCTTAAAACACAAGATATCGTATACTGTATTTAAATACAATCGCTGTGGAAAATCTGGATCTAGTTTATTAAATTTCAATTTATAAATAAATTTATTGCAAAGGTTTAGAGCTGATCAGTCTTCAGTTCATAAGATAAATGGGTTGGTGGAGCAGCCATGGTGCACCTTCACATAATTTGTAAGACATAAGCTTGCACCTAGGTCATCTTCTCCAACTTCATTTGCAAGTTCTTGTTCAGTATGCGTTTTTTTGTGGTTTGAATCCAATCTCGAAAGTAAGTTGGCAGCCAGATAGATATAGAATTTTAATTTATGACCTGTTCAATTACAATCATGCTGCATGGACACAAAATTAAGTTCACTTTTAAAATTCAGCAGAATTATGGAACTAAACACATTGAAATATATCAAAGCAAAATGTTGATTTTAATTCCAGACTAGAAATCACAACAAACAAGCAAATTCGTTGAATTTATATCCCCCGCCGAGTACTGGTTATTACTAACACAACAGCTGAAGTCATAGGGCTTTATTTAGATATTTATTATGGATGGCAAAAAAGGTGAAAAAAAAACTTCAGATGGTGAAAAGGGTTGGGCAGCTCACCAGAATATAAAAATGAGACAAAAAGTCTTCAATTTGTTGAAATGAAGAATGCAGTAGTAAAAATATAGTGCTGTATTTAAAAGAAATCTATGCAGAAGTTGCATAGAAGTAGCATATAAACGAATACTACTCTATATGCATAGTGCATAACTTATCAAAGGGCCATAACTCTGTGTTAAACGGTCAGACCAGAACAGGACAACAATATGGGCATCTTGTCTTGGTATTGATGGTTTCCATAGATTCCTGCTGAGAAATAGCAAGGAAACAAATACTGCTCTACAAGCAAAATGCATAACTTATCAAAGGGCTATAACTCTGTGTTAAAGGATCTGACTGAATCAAGATGACAATATGTGCGTCTCCTCTTGGTATTGATGGTTCCCAGAAAGTTTCATTAAAATCCATCCAGTAGTTGCAGAGAAATAGCGTGGAAACAAATTCTGCTCTATTTGCATAAGGTATAAGTTATCAAAGGGCAATAACTCTGTGTTAAACAGTCTGACCGGAACAAGATGACAAAATGGGCATCTCGTCTCAGTATTGATGTTTCCCAGAAAGTTTCATTTCAATCCATCGAGAAGTTGAAAAGAAATAGAGCGGAAACAAATACTGCTCTATTACGCATAAGTCATCAAAGGGCAATAACTCTGTGTTAAACAGTCTGACTGGAACAAGACAACAATATACACATCTCTTCTTGGTATTGATGGTTCTCAGAAAGATTAATTGAAATCCATCCAGTAGTTGCAGAGAAATAGAGGAAAAGAATACTGTTCTATAATATGCATAATGCATAAGTTATCAAAGGGCCATAACTCTGTGTTAAATAGTCTGACAGGAACAACAGGATGATATGCACATTTCCTCTTGGTATAGATGGTTTCAAGAAAGTTTCATTGAAATCCATCCAAAAGTTGCAGAGAAATAGCGCGGAAATAAATACTGCTATATATGCATAATGCATAAGTTATCAAAGGGCAATAACTCTGTGTTAAACAGTCTGACTGGAACAAGACCATGACATGCGCATCTCTTCTTGGTATTTATGTTTTCCAGAAAGTTTCATTGAAATCCATTCAGTAGTTGCAGAGCAATAGCATGGAAATGAATACTGCTCTATATGCATAATGCATAAGTTATCAAAGGGCCATAACTCTGTGTTCAACAGTCTGATTGGAACAAAACGACAATATGCACATCTCCTCTTGGTATTAATGGTTCTCAGAAAGATTCATTGAAACCCATCCGCTAGTTACACAGAAATAGCGCGGAAGCGAATACTGCTCTATTTGCATAATGCATAAGTAATCAAAGGGCAATAACTCTGTGTTAAATGATCTGACCGAAACAAGACAATGATATGCGCATCTCCTCTTGGTATAGATGGTTTTCAGCAAGTTTCATTGAAACCCATCCGCTAGTTACAGAGAAATAGCGCGGAACAAATACTGCTCTATATGCATAATGCATAAGTTAATGAAGGGCAATAACTCTGTGTTAAATGGTCTGACTGAAACAAGACAAAGATATGCGCAACTCCTCTTTGTATAGATGGTTTTCAGCAAGTTTCATTGAAATCCATTCAGTAGTTGCAGAGAAATAGTGCGGAAACGAACACTGCTCTATATGCATAATGCATAAGTTATCAAACGGCAATAACTCTGTGTTAAATGGTCTGACTGGAACAAGACAACGATATGCGCATCTCCTCTTGGTATTGATGGTTCTCAGAAAGATTCGTTGAAATCCATCCAGTGGTTGCAGAGAAATAGCTCGGAAACGAATACTGCCCTATATACATAATGCATAAGTTATCAAAGGGCCATAACTCTGTGTTAAATGGTCTGACCGAAACAAGACAACGATATGCGCATCTCCTCTTGGTATAGATAGTTTGCAGCAAGTTTCATTGAAATCCATTCAGTAGTTGCAGAGAAATAACGTGGAAACGAATACTGCCCTATATACATAATGCATAGGTTATCAAAGGGCCATAACTCTGTGTTAAATGGTCTGACCGGAACAAGACGACGATATGCGCATCTCCTCTTGGTACTGATATTTCCCTCAGAGTTTTGTTGAAATCCATTCAGTAGTTGCAGAGAAATAGCGCAGAAACGAATACTGCCCTATATACATAATGCATAAGTTATCAAAGGGCCATACGCCTTTCCAATAATTCGATGAATTTATTTGGTTACCTCCCCTGTCCAGTCACGTGACTGCTTTACAGGAAAAATGATTGTGCGCTGTAATAACGTAATAGGGAATATGTACCTACAACTTTCAATTTTATCATAAAATTATTTTTTGAAAAATGTATTTTCTCTTTGAATTAGTAATAATACATCAGCGTCATGATATTTTTGAAAATACTTGATAATTTTAACAATCAGGTTTCTGACTAAAAGTGTCAATTCATTATTCCTCGCATTAAACACTAAACGACTTGAACTAACAGACAGTCGCAGTGTTCTCTTCACGGCTTAATTGAGTCTCGTTTCCGGATTAGCGTGTCTATTCAACTACTGACATCATGTTGTGATTTTGTCGGCGGCGATTGATTTTGAATGCGGCATGCCATAAACATGTCAAACTGTCTCGCACATGGGGTCATCTGTCAATTACTTAAAGGGGCAGATATCATTGACCAATAGAGATCGTGTAATTTCTGTTTGCAAGGTATCTACACCTCCCAATTCTTAAGTATTTCGCAGTCCTTTAACTACTGGATGTGCCAGCAAATGTATTTGATTTAGCACTTAAATGGATTCTTAATCAACATTACGACACGTTATAGAAACAAAAGCCGTCAATAAGAAACAAATCTTGTCAAAACATTTTATATATGTTTAATTAAGAGTTTGGGCTTTTATGCCAAAATTACAATCTGTCAAACCTAAGAAATCTAAATTGGATATTCAACCATATTGTGATATAAATATTCCCATCTTTTTGGAAGCCGGCATCTAAATCCTTGGATTTTATTCTACGAATGATACTTCTACAACAAACAATCATATTACCGATCTTTTTTTATTTCAAGACAGAATCAATCATATTTGCTTGTGAAGTATACGTAACATTTTAAATATTCAAATTATTTATTCGTTGACCATAAACGCCTTAAATTTTTAGGACAATTCTATTGTTCAAATGTGTAAGTATGAACAAATTCAGATTGTATTTTTTTGTCTTCAGATCATGTAACCAGATGTTGACATATCACGATTTCCGGATAATAGCGCATTACTAGCCTTAGCAATTTGCAACATTTACACCAGTAAAATATATTTTCAGTAGAAAAGATATTAAGAAGAAATTGTTGTACATAATTGGTAAAATTAATGCTTATGTTTGTCCAAATTGCGTTTCATACTGCCTACTATCAACAAGAATGGTACATGTTCTTAAATCATTAAAAATCTAAATATCTAACAAATAGTAAACATAAAAAAGTCTGGCTAGAATAACAGACCAGCAACTTATTTTTTCACCGCCGGCGACGAACGCAGACCTGCAATATAGCGGATAAGGTTAGCTATTATGTGCTTAAGCCATTAGCCCGATCGTTCAGCTATCCTGCAGAGCCTCGTTTTGGATTGATTTTCTGTCGCGGGAAGTAACTCGTACAGGACTGCGAAACTGTTTATTGGAAAGGCGTATAACTCTGTGTTAAATGGTCTGACCAGAACAAGACGATGATATGCGCATCTCCTCTCAGTACTGATACTTCCCACAGAGTTTCGTTGAAATCCATCCAGTGGTTGCAGAGAAATAGCCCGGAAATGAATACTGCCCTATATACATAATGCGTAAGTTATCAAAGGGCCATAACTCTGTGTTAAATCGTCTGATCGGAACAAGACGACGATATGCCCATCTCCTCTTGGTACTGATATTTCCCACAGAGTTTCGTTGAAATCCATCCAGTGGTTGCAGAGAAATAGCCCGGAAACGAAACTCGGACGGACACTGTGACACCGTGACGGACGGACAACGCCAAAACAATATCCCCCTCCCGATTTCATCGGCGGGGGATAACAAACTGTACATGCCATTAAATAGTCCAGAAACTTTTAAATTATTACAAAATACTACAAAAACATAGCAACAATCTTTATAGTAACTTTTTTTCGTCAGCTTACATTTGAGATTTGAGATCTTGACAGGCGAATCTCAGATATGGGCCAGATTTATGATTGGCTATCTGGATATCTTTCTAACCCAGATGATGCCATGTGTTTCATGTACATAATGTTTCTTTTACTACACTACAATTATTTAGTTATTTCCACCGCCCCTTAACTTTTAAATTACCTCATAGTTTCTATGCACAGTTTTATTTATATGTAAAGAAACTGTGAACACATTTACAATCATGGGAATGAAATTTTGTGGTATTCAGTAAAAAAGTAGCTTTGTCATTTCTTTTACATCAAGGTTTGCAATTTTATAAAATCATGTTTAGGTTATATTTTGTGGGGGTCCAATCTGCTCACAAAGTCCATTTAACCCTTTCCTGTATAGATACACCTTTATTGCTAGGGCGAACAGTTGAGATCCAGATCAGCCGGCACATCCGTGCCGTCTGATCAGGATCTAAACTGTTCGCTTTTTTGTTAATTAGGTTTTTTCTGACCAAAATGCGACCAGTGCAGATCCTGATCAGATGGCACAGATGTTCCAGCTGATCTGGATCTACACTGGTCGCACATGCGTAAAAATGCGTATATATCAAGGAAAGGGTCAAATCAGTACTCCATGAATATAAATGAAGTCACAGAAAACAAACAGTGATTTACCAATGGTCTTCTTCTTGCTTGGTGGAATGAAGGAAATCCAGATGTACATCGGGAAGATAAGAAACACGCTCGCCAAAATCTGTAAATAATAGTTTCAAACTTTAAAATTAGAAATATACTACAGAAAAGCTATTAACATTATTTCAATTAATGCTTGACTCCTTAGAATTATCTTTTATCACATAGGCAAATAGAGTAGATTCAGAAACTAGATGGGTGTTCAGTTGAACACTTATGTCGCCCTCTGGTGCTGTCGGAATAAAAATGCAAGTACAAAAAGAGGCATTACTCCAACAAATGTGACCTTGACCTTAAGAATATAGTATCGTCATGAGCGTATTGTCATAGGGAATATAATTTGAAAGTTTGATGAAGAAATATTAATAAATGGCAAAATTATAGCCAATGTTTAGTTTTCATATAAAGGGGAATAACTCCATCAAGTGTGACCTTGACCTAAAGAATGTGGTATTATCCGGAGCGTGTTTTGCGAAAACTATATAATTTGAAAGTTTGATGAAGAAATATTAAGAAATGGCAAAGTTATAGCCAATGTTAAGATTTGTAAAAAACGGAAATAACTTCATCAAATGTGACCTTGACCTAAAGAATGTGGTATCATCACAAGCGTGTTGTCATAAGAAATATAATTTGAAAGTTTCATGAAGAAATATTAAGAATTGGCAAAGTTATTGCCAACGTTAAGTTTTCGTGTCTAAATATAAGTACAAAAAGGGGCATAACTCCATCAAATGTGACCTTGACCTTGAGAATTTGGTATCATCTCGAGCGTGTTGTCATAAGCAATATAATTTGAAAGTTTGATGAAGAAATATTAAGAATTGGCAGTTATTGCCAACGTTAAGTTTTCGTGTCTAAATATAAGTACAAAAAGGGGCATAACTCTATCAAATGTGACCTTGACCTTGAGAATTTGGTATCATCTCGAGCGTGTTGTCATAAGCAATATAATTTGAAAGTTTGATGAAGAGATATTAAGAAATGGCAAAGTTATAGCCAACGTTAAGTTTTCGTGACGGACGGACTGACGGACGGACGGACAAAGCTGTCCCTATATATCGCCATTTCTTCGAAAGGGCGACACAAAAACGGCACATTTGTCAGTCACAGTCATTTGCAAGTTGAAAAAACATGCATTGTTATTGGTTGCAATGATGGGATGAATACAGTATCTGTCTAGTTAATTACTAGAACAGAAAACTAAACATGACAAAATACCTTGTTTCATATTTATGCTGCAGCCATGGATTGTAACAAATCTAATTTGAAGGAAAATATGTTGTTGAATGCGTGTTAAGAAATAAACTAACAAACCTTAAACCACTGTGGTAGTCTACCAACTCCCCAGTCAAGCTCCTTAATCTGAAGGTGTCCATGGAACTTCTTTGTCAGCCATTTCTGACAGCACGGATGAGCAAGGAAGTGAATGTATCCAGCATCGTGAGCAATCTCTATAACAGATTTGTTGTTGAAGTCGGGTAGTCTCTCTCCGAGGATGTGGTACGCCTGGATACTCGAGTCCCTCCAACATATAGCTAAAGCTCCAAGAGCCATCTTACCAAACTCTCTGTCAATGAGGACAAATGGTCTTAATACATTTAAAAGTGTTCATCATTAAATGGCCTTATTAACTCATGCTTGCACTTAACAACCCAAATGTTTTTTTATAATGTGATGAACATAACAAATTCATTCCAATACTTTTATATTTTGCCTTGAATTTCATGGGGTTCAATTTTCCCGCATAATAATTTAATCACATTTTCATGTGGGCATAAATTAGTGCAGTCGTATTATTCTTATAAAATAATATATTCAGATGTTCAATTTCATTGGGGCTCGATTTTGTGCAATTTCCCTAGCACATTATACACAAAAATTAAACCATCACAAAATATAATGGTACCACAGTAACACTAAATATGCGGAATACAGGTAACATCACCACATACTTGGCATTTTCCTCCAGTTCTGTTTTCTGATACTGTTCCATGTGGTACTTGGAGAGCTCCTTGAAGATTCGGCTACAGATGAGGGCCACTCCTATAGGCTCATCACATTTGTTCCACAGGGTCTTGGCAAGTTTGGCTCTGTTCATTAACACTGCCCATACCATCAATGAGTTCATTGCCTGTGCACAAGAATTAAACTTTGACTTATATTTTAAGCTGAAATATTTGAATTTAAAAACCAAACTGGTTACAGTCTATTATGAAAATGAAATAAGCACACTTGTTTTAATTGCAGACCAAGTCATTACTTTTCCTTCAGAAAAAAAGGCAAGTAGTTTTGAAAACTTGGTTTCCTTGAAACCTGGCTAGCACTCAATGTCACATGGTTATAACAATGAAAGTGAAGCAAAAACACACATTGATAACTTTCAAATATAATCATATAAATAAAAGGATTTTTATGAAATCTAAAAACCAGTTCTTATAAACATAAAACTAAATCTGGAGATCAGTCTCAAATCTCAAGCATCTGATTGGCTGAAATGGCCACCAGTCACCATTTCAGCCAATCAGATGCTTGAGATTTGAGACTGATCTCAAAACTTAGTTTTATGATCTTGGGCCCAGTTCTGTGATGTCTTAACTTCAAATTGTTTGATCATAAACAGATTTTAAAGGGTCAAAATGATGCCATTTTCTCATGGTCAAAACAATGTTCTCTTATATATACTAATGAACTTTAACTCTTCAATTGTACTTCTCACAGGTCAATATAACCATATTTGGAATGTCAAGTGTCAAACCTACATGTAGGTTTTAAGTGACAAATGGAAGCCCTGATCAGTCTATGTCCATAAAGAGGCCCAAACACTGACTCACCTTTCTCTCCGCTATACTGGCATCAACAGAATACACTCCTGCCGAGTTCAAGGACAGTTCTAAAGGCTGTATGAAGTTCCTAATCCAAGCCAGTTTGTAGATCAGTCGGTTGAGATGCCCCCGCAGGAAATCATCTCCGAGAGGCTGATCAGGCATCTGAAGTGGCGTTAAAGAGAATTTAACTTTCCAGGCAATATTACTGCACTATTTCATTTACATAACTCTTTAGTCCACCGATAATTCTTTATTTTATGTGCGAACAGTGTCAGCCAGTCCCCAAGGTTATAAAACTGAGCATGGAAACCAGTCTCAAATCTCAAGCATCTGATTGGCTGAAATGGCAACTGGTTTCCAATCTCAGCTTTATAACCTTCAACCCAGATCAGCCATCAGGATCTACACCATTTGTTTCTTGGTCAGAAAAAAAACTAATGACTCTAAAAACAATGCAGATCCTGATTAGACAGCACAGAATGTGCAAGCTGATCTGGATCTATACTATTCTCAAATAAAATAAAATAATTCTTTTACTGTGAATGATAGAATTGGTATATGTTGGCATGAAATTCCATGGCCTTCATGAAACTGCATTTTTTGTTTTTCAAAAATTTGTTGTTTACAATTTTCTAAAATCATGTAAATTTCTATCTTTTGTGCAGGTTTTTAATATTCAGGTACTAATTTGTGTCTATTAAAAATCTACAGTAAGAGTATAAAGGAATTTGCAGTCAAAGCTGGAAAGTTTCAAAAAGTCAAGATTCAAAAGCACCTGTGTAATTCCAAGAACTCCTTCCAGACAGACATTGACAAAGAACTCCCTATCTTCTGCTTTTTCAAACAGTACTTTCAGCTTCTTGTGCGTGAGGAACTTGTGAACTTTGACCCCTTGTGACAGGAAAAGCTCGATGAATCCTTCCCGATCTTTCTGCAGCAAAGCCTTCTCAAACATCTTCTTGTCAATCTGTCAACAAATATTATATATTTGTAACAAGTGGCTGGATTTCTAAGGGCAACCCAGGGTTTTTTTTCCTTATATAACAGACGCCGAAATACGGCGTCGTCCCCAGGCAAAATAGGTAACTTTTTTCCTCTTTCCAAGATGAAAATTTCCCCACTTTAATCAAAAACAGACAAAAATGTGTGAATAAGACAATTTCAATACAAAAACAATCCATTTTGGAGTTCAGAAACTTTACTGGTGTAAATATATTGTTAAAATCGTGTCTTCTCTATTTTTTTTAACTGTAAAAATTTGATGAACAAGTTTTTAACATTACACCGTATCGTCCGTACCAGACCAGACCGAATTCAAGATAACTGTAGTGATGATAGACTTATAATTAATATTGATACAATGGTTGAGTATTATGATATCAATGCAGCAGGTGGGTCTATTCCACAGAAAATTCTGACCTCCATCCTCAGAACTATGAACCATATCAACAAAAGCATTTCTTATATCAAGGTATCATTTCAATTCATCGATATAATTTTATCACAGAAACAATATACCGGTAAATTGATTTTCCGCAAAAATAAACTCATATTTAACAATCACAAAATTACCTACAAAATGACATGTTCAACATAAAAATGTTACAAACATCTGCATCTCAGCACATTATTTCAAGGAAATCTAATGCATATATGCAACAAGTGACAGGAAATTGTCACAAAACCAGGTTTTCATTTTTCAGACTGATGGCCGAGCACAAATGTGTTTTTAAAGTCAGTAGATATACATAATGTGAAAAAGAGAAAAGTTTTATAATAACAGAGTATTCTCCCTTTTATATATACTTAACTAAGGAGACACCAAATTGCTAACGAACGGATGGACGGACGACCAGAGGCATAACATTATACATTGACATGAGGGCCAATTGGCCCTAAATCGCACACCTGATTCTAAAATACATGAAATGAAAGGTAGAACAGAACACATTGAAGTACAGTACATTACAGTACCAATATTCCAAGTTTGGAGTCAATAAGCAAATGGAAACTCAAGTTATTAAGAAGAAACTGAATTTCTATTTTTAGCAACAGTGACATTGACCTTGATCACAGACACCTGGGTAGCAATCCAAAGCTGCCTCTTGATATAAGCTACCCAAACACCAAGTTTGGAGTCAAAAAACCAAAGCAAACTCAAGTTATTAAGAAGAAACTGAATTTCTATTTTTAGAAACAGTGACCTTGACCTTGATTAAGCTTCTCATACACCAAGTTTGAGGCCAAAGCAAACTCAAGTTATTAAGCAGAAACTGAATTTTTATTTTTAGAAACAGTGACCTTGACCTTGTGGTCAAATCCCGACAATATGCGCCAGGGCACTTCATGACGATACTTCTGTGAAAGTTTGGTTGAAATCCGTTGAGAAATGTAGGAGGAGTTGCAAACAGAAGAAATTGTTAACGCCCGCCGCCCGCCCACCGACGTACCCCAATCTAATAACCAGGATTTTTCCTTCGGAAAACCTGGTTAAAGAGCTAAATCTTATAAGTGTTGGTCTGTTGGAGTAATGTTTCAATTTAAAATGTACTCTAGTGCTTGGGAAATATCATCCAAAGTGTTATTCTAACTTTTGTGAAATTTCAGCAGTTATCTCAAGACAATCTTAATGGTAATTTAATGGATAAGCAAAAAGAACAATCTTCCATGTGCAGAAGCAATGTATTACTTTAAAATGTACCCCAATTCTTGGGTTATATCATGAGAAGCCTTACCCTAACTTTGGTGAATTCAAGCTGGAAGATTTCCCAGGCAAGATCTGGTCTGTTCCAGTCAATGGTCAACTGTAGATCATTCTGTAACTGTTCTCTTATCCCTATTGCACCATGCTTCTCAGCTACAATGTTAGAAAATACACACCAAGTGTCAACAAACTCAGTCACCAGAGTTTCAATAACTTAATGGTTAACCCTTTACTCACTGCAATATGCTTGTTATCCCATGGGTAAACAGTGTAGATCCAGATCAGCTGGCACATCCATGCCATGCCATCCATCTGATCAGGATCTGTATTTTGCGTTTAGATTTATTCGGTTATTTCCAAGGTACAACCAGTGTAGATCTATGTTAACAAATGTGGCAGCTGATCTGGATCTACACTGGTCACACATGAAATAAAACTCATATTGCGCAAGTTAGGATAGTCAATCTTGCCAGAATGAACTGCTCTTACTTATCTCTGTAGTATCAGAATAATCAATCTAATGACAAATGTATTTTTCATTCATAACATCACAGTGCATGCCTCAAGACAGTGTGTGACAAACCTTACACCAGGTGACTTCTTCCAGCACTGGTATGCAAGAATGTACAAATATACCGATCACACAAATGCAGTGTAAATACATGCAGAGCCAAACATCTCTAATCATCCTAAAGAGAGGGATATTCATCCTATTTTACAACAACCTCTGAACAGCATTACTAATTTGATTCTCCATAGAAACAGCTTATATCCCGATGCTGCCAGTGTAGATCCACGTCCTTCTGTTCGTCTAAACTGGATCTACACTATGCATATGCCGTGGAGTTTTCTAACTTCATTATTAACATCATAATATTTATTTGGTATGTTTTCTTCTGATGACAATCAATTTAGTTCTGCACACAAACATGGCTATGGGACAACATTGTTTGGAAATGGATAAACGTTAGACAAGACTACACAGTGTACCTTCTACTCTGTCAAAGGCCATTCTGTCTATAATATGTAAAAGTAAATTAAAACAATGAACAGACACAAGTCCCTCAAGCACTCATGAAACAATATTAACAGCAATAAATATCAGCAACAGAAAAGGAATATTTTAGTTATGTTCCATGGCTGACAAATTAAGAAAAAGGCTGAACCCACAGATGGTCATGTTTTTTATGAAATGACAAGGCTTGAACTATTTTATTGACGGGTCATCTAAGGAACAACTAGGTTTTCTCTGCACATGTAGACCTGTCCATAAAATTCATGAAAATAAGAACCTTACAAATATTACTGTAATTACAGTACTTACATTTGAAGAGTGCTCTCAGGATGTACTTGTCCAGGTCACGGAGGTTAGATCCCCAACCTTTCATGTTAACAATGGTCAGAAAGGTGTGATCACCATCTCCCTAGAAAAGAATGTACACAAACAAATTCTAAGTGAATAAACAGAAGAAACAAGGCAACATACTTTAAGAACATATAATGGATGTCCTGCACTCAGTGCAAAAAACAACTATTCTATTATACAACTTTACAAACACTTAACATAGCACAAAGTAACCAGTGCTAAAGATTATATAACTGAGATTTGAGACTGGTTTCTATTCTCAATTTTATGATCTTGGGGCCAGAATCAGAAAAACAAGAGGAAGTAAACATAATTTAACCAGTGTCCCCAACTTCCAGAAATTCAAATTAACTTAAATTGATATAAACAGTGTTTTACCTCATTGGCTGCTTTGACACACTGTAGGATTTTATCTCTGAGTGTAAACTTGCTCATCTCATTGTCCTCGAAGTATGAGCCGTACACCCGCGTAATCATCTTGATCAGTTCTGGCTTCAGGAAGTTCTCTTCGTAATCAGGGTCTGAGTCAGCCCTGCAATATTAGCCATCACAACAATTATAGAAAACAAATACACATTAAATTATAAAGAAATATGGTCTTGTAATGAAACTATCTTATACTGCAAGATTTGTTAGCAGCACTTTTCATGAAAACAAAATAAAATCACTGTCAAATATGAAAGCAGTGCAAAACAAAGTCAGTACCCTGGATGGCTGGAATCTGCCATCCCTGTTGAAGGTTATAAAACTGAGCATGGAAACCAGTCTCAAATCTCAAGCATCTGATTGGCTGAAATGGCAACTGGTTGCCATTTCAGCCAATTTGTTGCTTGAGATTTCAGAATGGTTTCCAATGCTCAGTTTAATAACCTTGGGCACTGCACCCACAATATGTGCCATTCTTTTTCTTGCCTATCATATATCTATATTATTCAGCTGGTTTTTTTAAATTTCTGAAATCATTTTAATAAGGTCAAAGTGCAAAGAATTTTTTTTCAGCATCTGTGAAATCACAGGAAAGACCAATTTATGTATGCAAGAAAAAACTGTCTGCTCCTACTTACTTTTCTTGCATTTCCTCATAAACAAAGCTGATCATATCTGCAATTCCTCCACTACCCTTGAGAATGACAACAGGCATTTTGTTTTGAAGGTAGAAAAGTATGTGGTCAATATTTCTCGGTGACCCCTGTACCACAAGACCCACCACTGGGATAAAGTTGTCCAAATCTTCTCCTGTCTTGCCCGTTTTCGGCACATCGTGATCCGAGTCCGACCCTGGAGGTGAAAGTGTGTAACTACAATGTTTCCCCATTTATTGAAGTCAGTAAATGCCCTCTAAATGAAAAAGAACACACAACCCTGCTTTCTTAAATTAATACAGTTACAATGTCAGAACTACTTTGAATAAACATTCCTTAAGAGTTCCTGAAGACACAAATTATAAATAATCTAACACCCACACAATTTTCTATGCACACCAACCATTGTTTATCCATTACCTCAAGCAAATATGTATTTCATAAATCTTTACCAATGGTAAGCACAAGATATTACCCCTCTGACAGGGTATTTAATATAAATACAAACCAGCTTATTAAGTTTCGTCAAAGTGCCCTTCAAGATATTTTTCCATAAAGACGGACCAAGACAATATTTCACATATCGAGAACTTCAGTCTTACCAATGCTCATCAACCTTGTTGGCCGTTTTCTTCTGACTAGTTTCTCTCGGAACTGCTGTTCGATCAAGCATCTCAAGTTTCCGGAGGTACAATCGCGGCCATCCTCTTCCACCATAATAAAGTGGGTGTGTTCTGGGTTCAATTCAAACACATCAGAACATGGTTTTCCTCCATAGTTTGTAACCTGTACACCTTCCTGTTGGTTAAATATTAGTTATTGGAGATAAGGATAATTAAAACATAATTGTTAAGCTGTCAATTTGAATTCAACAATAAAAGTGTAAAACTTCGGTGACTACAATTCCATTTTGGAATAAAGCAATCAAGGATACAAACAACTATTAAATACCTGTAACAACTTTCGACCCTAATGTTAAATAAAAAACCAGCAAGTCTCCAGCTGATTTGTTAAAATGGAGTCTGGTCTACAAACTGACCAACCACAAGCTTGGGTTATTTTTACCAGCAGATAAAGATTCTAACAACCACCTTTATAACCCCCCCAACATTCAACAAATGAAATAACAATCATAGTAAAAACATGTTTGTGCTATACAAAAATTAAATCTGAAAAAATGATGTGTAAATGAAGTTAATGGCAGAAGATAAAAAAAGCAACAACGGAAATGATATAATAATTTCAAATCCACAAAAAAATGATCAGACTATTTATTACATTGACTTGCAAAAAAAGGAAAACAATGAACATTCTTATCAATGAATATACAAAATAACTCACATTATGTACAACACACATTTATTTTATCATTTAACAATTCAATTTCTTATTAACTAAAGACAAAGCATTACGAGATATGGGCTGTTTAAAAAAAAATGGCTGGTTTGGGTTTTCCTGTTATAAAAATGTACAACAAACAGTTACTTCCATTTTCCTACTTTGCAGAGATGTCACATCATGCCCTTTAAAGATTTGTGAAGTTTCATCAAAATAGCACCATCCGTTAAAAAAATATTCTAAAATAATGGGCCAAAAATGTCAGGAGTGTGACAAAAAAGTGTGACACTTTTCAAAATCACACTTGTTCAGACCATTATTTTACAAAAATCTTGAGTAAAGACAAGATTTAGTGTAGTTTTAGTAAAATTTGCATTTATTAGGCATCAAATAATGATAAAATTAAGCATATTATACTTAAATTAATCAAAATTTATGCTATTAAGTCAAGCGTGGTAGATTAGAAAATACCTCAAGAAAATCAATACATGTACATCTTTGCTTTATAAATTTATAGCGCTTTAAAGATTAATAGTACATAAGAAATGTTTTGTGAATCATTAAGTTTAATGTTTCTAGATGCAATAATAATAATATTATCACCTCTATAGAAATTATATCTGTCTGCAGCTCCCTTCAGAGAACGTCAGCTAAATTTGTCAGGAGTGTGACATTATGCACATATTGCAATATTCTGTCAACATATCCTTTACATGAAAACAAGAGCATGTTTTTTCCTAGAAGTCTATGTCCTGTTTTGTTAAATTGTGACAAACAGGAATGGCCTGAGTGAAACATTTTTGAGTACACTGCACTTATGTGGTTGTCAGGAGTGTGACACACTTTTTTAACAATATGAATTTTTTTATCTTTATGCGATACCACAAGTTCTAAAGCACTTATATTTGATGCTTCAACATGTATTTTAACAGAAATACACGTTTAAATAATTAGAAACAGTAATACTTGTATTTTAAGCACATAAATTAAAATTCTTTGATTTATTTAATATTGGTCAATAAAGCTCCATAAAATTTTTATTTTGCCACATATGAGTATAACTTGATTTATTTTGATCACTGTTAAGACTGTACAAACATATGGACCAACCAATTTGGACTTTTTATGAACTTAAATTCTTTACATTTTTTTCACTTCACTTGCCATTTTTCAAATGACAATATCTCAGCAACCAGTAGACCGATTTCAAAAATCTTTTCAGTTCTGTACTCAGTTTCAATAAGCAAAAAATACAAAATAACAAGTTTGGAATTTTTATGAACTTTAATTTTCACTATTTTTTCACTTTTCCAGCCATTTTTTTTGAAACAGCCCATATCAAGCATCTCCAAGTTCATTAATGGAACAAGAGTAGGATCAAACCCTTTACTTCATGTCTACACTTTTTTATCCTAATTGCATACAAGCAGTCAGACTATCTGATGTTCTCTTTCAGATTCATTAGGATATTTTGACCAAGTGAAACTTGTAGATCCAGATGGAATAAACGATAATGAAGATAGTGTATTAAGTTAATTGCCAAACAAAGCTTTGCCAATTTTGTTGGGTGTAAACCAAAAGGCTCTACAATGATCATTTTATAACTTATTTTTAATAAAAAAGACAGAACTTTTCACACTACCATATTGTTGACAATAATTCATCAACATTATCTAAAAGAGATGGTTTTATCAGCCAATCAGATGCTTGAAGTTTTATAATATTAATACAGTCTCAAGAAAGAAGTTCACTGCAGCACAGTGCAAAGAGAAGTGTCAATATCAGAATCTGAAAATCTGATAATGTTAATGAACATAGATTTAGTATAACAGGTTAATTACCTTTGCCGTTTAAAACTCGGTGAAAGGCAGGAAGGTTCACATGCTTTTTAAATCTGCTTCTAGCTGATTATTTGGAAATGTTTGCCTTTTTTTGCAATTTGCAATACAGGCTGTTTAACCCTTTCCTAGATATATACGCATTTTGACGCATGTGCGACCAGTGTAGATCCAGATCAGCCGGCACATCTGTGCCGTCTGATCAGGGTCTGCACTGGTGGCATTTTGGTCAGAAATAACATGATGAATCAAAAAGCGAACAGTTTAGATCCTGATCAGACGGCACGGATGTGCCGGCTGATCTGGATCTAAACTGTTCGCCCTAGCAATAAAGGTGTATCTATACAGGAAAGGGTTATTAATCATTACCAAATGTACATTTTAACCCTTCATTCCATGGATGGGACTGATATCCAATATTCTACTAGTTTAGATCTATAACAGCATGCATATCTATGCAATCTAATGGGGATGTACATCAGTCACTTTTCCCCATATGGATACAAGCCACAAAAGCATGGCACCTCTGCCCTCCAAATAGACCACACAAACATGCTTTTGCAACAAATGCAGACCATGACCTGGGTAAATGTTACATGTAAGTCAACTGATTTTTATCTGACCCACCTTAAACATTGTTTGTTTGCAGTTGCCATACCCATAATGTTTGGGCTTGGTAGGTAATTTTTAGCAAAATACATTGAGTAAAAGAAATTTTAAAAAACATAAGCTTAAAACATGTTTATGTCAATTTTGATAAACAGTAGGCAAACAAACAATTTGTTAAGAATGGCCACAGTGTTAGTAATCACGGCCTACTGATTATACAAATAACAGGTTGGCTTTGCTTGTGATCACTGCAAAATGTACTCATTATTAATTTAAATTTATACATTGTAAGATATATGGACTGCATAAATAAATTTAAGTTTTTCTTCAAGTCATTTTTATTGTGTTTATATTTACCACAGTTCCCTCATGGCATGTCTTCAATCTCATGGAAGACCCGTGTGGATGCTGATCAGGCTGCACATCTCTGCAGTCTGGGCTGAAGGTTATAAAGCTGAGATTGGAAACCAGTCTCAAATCTCAAGCATCTGATTGGCTGAAATGGCAACTGGTCGCCATTTCAGCCAATCAGATGCTTGAGAGTTGAGACTGGTTTCCATGCTCAGTTTTATAACCTTGGGCACAGAACAGGATCTAAATTGATCACTTCTTAGCCAGAAATAATCTGATAGCTCTAAAAGTGAACTGTGTAGATCCAGATCAGAGACTGCATAGACAAGGTCAAACATGGGATTTAATCCATTTGTGGAACTAGCCCTTTAGACCCTTTTCTTCAAACATTCAGGAGCATCACCTGTTTATTGATGCTTTGTATTTGATGTTTTGTCCACCATTTTTGTTACAAATATAAGGTCTATCAGCACATCTCTACTAAAACCTCCTGAGCATCAAGGCAAGGCCAATCTCATTCAAACATAAAACAGTCCATACATTTGCAGAAGCATAATACATTAAAATAATGGAAAGGAATATGCATGGCAGATAAATGTAAAGAACATGGGGAGGTGATATTCTGCAAAGGCATAATCTGTCTAGCTGTTCACTAATGCTATGCCGACCCAAGCAATAGATGTACTTACAGCCTTGTCAGGATGAAAGGTTGTCTCCTGGTCCTAAAATGTAACACATGTGTACAAGCAATCCTAAATGTTACAATCAACCCTGAAATTCAGCTTTTTTATCAGATAAACATTTGTGATTTACATGTATGCCAGTTTTCTGTGACACTTGGCCACTGGTATCAATTAAAGGCGGGTGCAGGGATTACCCCCAAGAAAACTGTCCAGATGATCTGACTATGTTAGTGGGGCAGCTGCCATTTATTTGTTTTTTATAAGCCCAGAATCCCCCTTCTACTTTTATTTTTGTACCCCATCTTTTTTGAAAGATTATGCAGCTTCCAAGACTTGGTTCATGAAAATACCTTTAAACTGATTGTTTGTAGTAAAACTTAAATTACCACAGTTTTTATGAGTATCTTTATATTTGTTTGTTTGACATAAACAACTGATAGAAAATTTATGAAGATCAAGTAAGATATGAGAAAAAATTGACCTGACGAGCCTTCCACACTATATTTACATCAAGTAATTTAAATTACACCTTCAAAGTATGTTGATAATTAATTTTATTGTAACAAACGAGTGCTAGTACTGAATTGCACAGCAGCCAGGTTACAATATAGTCAGGTCACACTATCTTCAAAGAGATGATTTATTTATTCAAAAGAATGATTTATTTATTCAAATTGAAACTTTACTTGTTGACTTAAATTCTGGACATCTGTTTAATTGCATCAATAGTCTTATTTAAAACTAATAATATAAACAGGTTTCTCAGTTGTTCTGCTAACAAGAGTACAGTACACACAAATATGTTTGTTTTGTCATGCTTTCAGGATTACAAATATTTATTGCCAAGAAGCAATTATCTTTAGGTAAATCAAAGTACATGCATTAATCTTTTCGAGAAATAAGATTTGTATGCAACTGTAGAACATTACCAATGAACAAGCCTGAATTTCTTAATTGTGTTTGAATACAACAAAATAATTTGTTTGGACTATTGAGATAGTGACAAGTCCGAGAACTGACCTGTGCCCGCCAGTTAGTTTCTCTGCCCTACATACCTATAGTTTCCCCAAACTGTTTACCCTATCCTAATATCATACATACAATTAATTAAATTCACATTTGTACCAGGTGCTTTTAATGTTTGCTACCCCAAAAATATCTATTAACATGTTAAGTAACTGTTACGCACAAATTAATTTTTCATTTAAGTGAATTGAGTTGAAAACTGTTTTAATTTGGTAGTACCCAAACTGAGCTGATGCACTCTTGATGTGCTTTTCAGAGTTATATCTGAACAGCAACACTCAAAGAATTGAAAACAATCACTTTACTTAAATGGCTTATTAAAATGGTATGTGTCCCTGTCAGGGCGCTAGGTTTCACACCAACCACACAACTACAATGTATATATAAAATATCTGCGTTTCTGGACAAGATATAATTCACATATCAAACATCATGCAATATAATAATGATCTGGCCACTGATAAAGTAAAGTTAAATGAAAGCATTCTTCAGAGGTATAGTAGAATGTAAATTAGCAGAAACAGATCCTGGTAAGGAACAATCTCTATATCATGTTAGTGCAAGAACAGCATAAGTACCATTGAAATACAATGGAGATAAACTGATATTGCACAAAGGCAATGATAAGTTGCCTCTAACTTTTCTAAAGAATACATCCTTGATTTCCATACACTGGATCTGCCTCTGCTATCAGTTTACAATGAAACAAGTGAAAGAGTAAATTCAACAGTTAATAAATGAAACCATGAACTATGAAAAATGAAAAAAAAAAAACATGATGATTTTGTGAAAAAAAAGAGAACTTTTTGACATAGAAATTTACCTCAATTAAGATACTTCCATATTCACAATTAAAATTCTATAGTAACATGCAAAGAAATTTTTGCAATGATTTGACTGTAGCCAGTCCATTGTTTTTCAAAATCCTGTGGGATTTTTATGTACTGAATTTTGTTGTTTTTTTCATACTCAGCATAAATTAACTCTTAACTCCATGGCTGTTATCACATGGGCAAACACTGTAGTTCCCGATCAGCCAGCCCATCTGTGCCATGTGATCAGGATCTACATTGTTTGCTTTTTATTTCATTAGACTATGTTTGACCAAGAAGCAAACAGGAGATCCTGGTTATTGTACAGTTGTACCAGCTGATCTGGAACTAAATTGTTTGCATTTGATAACATCTGTATATGTATGAGTAATCTAATTTATCTATGCAGAAAAATCAGACTCTTATCAACTAGCAAACAGTGTTATTTTAAAAAAATATTTACGATTAATAACAAACTTACAGTTCCATCAAAATATGTCCCATAGGGAACAATATCTTTTGACACAATGCCAATAGCGGTGAGTCTTCTCTTCCTTTCCTCGGCACTCGTCAGTAGCGGGTTTGTTATAAGACGCGTGTTTTGCTGCTCTATGTTGTACTCCTTGATGGCATCACCAATCATTTTCGGAATTCCAACATCTACCCCGTTGGTCACAATCCACATGTTTGTGGTGTTGGCTGCCTGTGGAAAAATGAATAAAAAGTGTTCATTATTTTAATGGAAAAGGGACTGTTCACTGCATTTGTTCATAAAACTAATGGTAATAGTGTGAACATTATAAATTTTAACATTATGTGACCTGTGTAAACTATTATTAATGATAAAAAATTATATCTGAATCTTTTGTTGATCACAAATTTGCTTTTCACTTCTATCTATTTCACTAACTACTCTATTTTCTTTACACTGTCCATACCCTAACTGTAGAAATTTAGCTTGTTACATTTATTTTTAAGTTATGTAAATCCACAAGCATTTTAAAATATTCTTGTTATTTTGTTTTCATTTGTCTTGTTCGCTTAAAGCAATTTCTGATGATATGCACTTATCAATAAATGTTAATCTTAAACCCCATTAATAACTTTCATTACATATTTAATTTTGTTTACTTTGTGAAGAAGTCAGAGTGGGCTTTTATTTTTGTCCCATTGAAATTGTTTCTTAGGAAAACATGTTGTTTTTTTAATTGTTTAGTCAAATACCTTTAAGACTCCTTTCTGGAAGTCATCTTTAAGTTTTTGGCTTTTCCAAGGTTTGTAGTTCTCCTCTGACGAGATTATGGACAACACGATATTTGGATTTTTCATTCCCCAGTAGCGAGCCATAAACTCTGTCACTTGATGCATTTGTGTTTCGTATCCCACACATAAATAATGCTTCTTGGGCTGAAACAAACAATAACATTTTTTATTTAACCTTTGTTGTAAACGTTATTTAAGGCTTATTTCTTCATGGTACTTCTACGACGACATGAACACATTAATGAAAATTTTTGAAGAGCTGAAAAAATGACCAATGGAAATACTACAAAATATCACATGCGCTGTATTGACTATCTTATTTGTTACCTAAATGAGGTGTATCTTAGTTAAATTCTTCTAAACAGACAAAAACAAATCTGGGCAAACTTATTGTACAACATATAGAATCATGAGTTTTTTAGAAGATTTATTTCTTTTCCAAAAGATAATAGCTGAAATAATATAGAAACAGTAATAATTGATGCTTAAACCAGTTTTCAGGGATACATCTTACATCACAACATTGTGCAATTTGTCTAGTTCATGACCAGCCTGCAAATCCATTTAGTCCTGGATATACACTGTTAACTTTCAGTCATTAGATTCAAGAAGAGAATAGTTTAAAGCCATGAAAATGGAAACATAAAATCAAATTTTGTTTTAAAATTTACTTTGTACAGAGCTGCAGGTAATACAGGCAAACAAATGAAACTGTGCAGCTAATGAATCATAACATATCTGAAATTCGGAAAATGTTAACAGGGCTTTTTTTACTGCCTGGGGAAGGGGCCCATGCCCTATAATTTGGGGGAAAATAATGTGATTTTTTCTCTAAAGGGTAATGAAAAACCTTGATGTAAAGTTACTTTTTGGGGAAAACTGCATGATTTTAAAGAAATTTTCGGAGGGGAAGGTGCCCATAAACGGCCCATGCTATAGAAGGGAAAAAAGCCCTGGTTAAGAACAATAACATGGCTTAAAACTCAACAATATGAAAACATAAACAAATGAAACGTAATAAACAAACTTTATAAAACACTTTGTAATTATACCAGATCAAATACTGTACCTGAAAAAGAAATACAAATATATGAAATTTATTGTAGCCATATAAATTTTAAATGCAGATGTACTCGGTGTTTCACTGGCAGCGCTGTTCCTCCAGGTCTGATTTTGTGAAAATAAGTTGTGCGCTGGTCCGCGCTGAATTATAAGCTTTAATTCAGTTGAGTCTGCGGAGGCCCGAGGAAAATGTAAATAACCTCTGAGCTGTACTGTATCTTTGTACCCTATTACATTGTACCATTCACCACTTGTATAATTACTGGAAAGCAAACTTTGAAGAATATGATTAAGGACCAAGATCATAAAACTGAGATTAGAGATCTGTCTCAAATCTCAATCATCTGGTTGGTTGAAATTGAGACTATTCTCTATTTCAACACATAAGACACTGGATATTCAAGATTTGTCTCCAGTTTAAGTTGCGCAGACTGTGTAGATGCTATAATTAGCTATAACTTACTGAAATGATGAAAGAAAAACTCACTTGAGAAAAATCTGTATAATACATTCCACTCTACTTTTGTGCAACCTTGATAATTCAAAGTGACAATAAATATTTCCACTTCACATTATAATAAAAAATACTAATGTCATCTGAATAAAAACATAAAGCCATTGTCACTATTGGAAATAAATACAAAATGGCAGAAGCTGTAAGGACCAGTATTCCTTAAGGATTTCATCCTGGTAGATTTGTCATGCAAAATAGACATAAATAATAATGGATGGACTTGGTCAGTAATTACAATGAACTCATGTGACAACATATACATATGTATGTATAACGGAGACCAGGGAAAAGGAATGCATACAAAACCTACATGTATCCCAACAAAAAAATCAATATGATAATTTCCTCAAATGACTTATCATTAGCAGCCGAATCTCATTCTCACCTTAGGATAATCTTTCATCATTCTCTTAACATGATTAATCTCGTGCCGTCTGCTCTTGGCCAGCCCTGGTTGCATCTTGGTCAGAAATAACCTAATGAATCTATGAGTAAACGGTGTAGATCCTGATCAGATGTCAAGGATCCAGATCAGATATCTTGAATGTACCAGCTGATCTTGATCAAACTGGTCTCCCATGTGATATACACCTTTTATATGGAGTAAAGGGTTAACTAAACATGTGAACAGTGTAGACCCTGATCGGAATACTCTGAGTTGGGTCTACACTTCTGCCAAATGTGACAAATACTGTAGCTAAGTACTAAAAGGCTTACATGAATTTCAAGCCTTTCCTCCATTTGATCTTTAGGCTTGGATAAACAGTGTAGATCCAGATCACATGTCCTGCACAAAGCTGCTATCTAATCAGGATCTGCACAGTATGCTTTTTGAATTATTAGGATATTTCTGACCGAAAAGCAACGAGTGCATATCCTGATCAGACTGCAAGGATCTACACTGTTCAAACAACGGATAAAATGCATATTTATTGAGGAAAGGGTTTATAAAGTTCTCTATTAAAACTGTCAGTTAATTATAACCTTTTACTCCATGGAATATGGCTTACGTAACGCGCCATGGGTGCCGTATTTCCATCCACTGTTTGCTTATATATTCATTGGTTATTTTCTGACCACAAAGTGAAAAGTGAAGATCCAGATCAGAATGCAAAGATGGGCAGACTGTTCTAGATCTAAATTATTGTACATAGGAATAAACTGTATACATGGAGTAAAGGGTTAAATGTTTTAATATTTTCAAGCCATACAACATTGCAGCTTAAGTGCTATGTCACTGTAAACAAAAGAAATGTTTAATTTTGAAGTAAATTCTTCAGCTAGCTCTACTGACATAAATATATCAGTGCCCAAGGTTTTAAAACTTAGCATGGAAACCAGTCTCAAATCTCAAGCATCTGATTGGCTGAAAAGGCGACCAGTCACCATTTCATCCAATCAGTTGCTTGAGATTTGAGACTGGTTTCCAATCTCAGCTTTATAACCTTCAGTCCAAATTTAGAAATTGCTTCCAGAAAGTAGGTCAACGCTTCCTCCACAGATTATGAAATACAGACATGTTTAATGGATTAGCTGTCAACATTAAGAGAAAACAATGTGCTGGAAGTAAAGAGTATAGAATCTGCAGATCCGCAGTAAAATATATGGTTTGAAATTGTGAATCTGTTAATGGCAACAGTTGATACAATATTAAAAAGATCTGACCCCATTTTCTAGGATTGGGAGTATTATGGATAAATAATTATAACACAATAAAACACCGCCCAATGCCCTCAGCCTCGAAAACCACATCATAATTTCCGGCTAAACCGAACGAAGCAAATATATATATATATATATATCAGGGATCCTAAAATCGTCGGCAGGCCGGTCATTGACCGATTTTCGGGAAAAATGTCCGATTGAAATTTCAATATTGGTTTAAAAAATCGGTCATGAATGTTGGCCTACAAACTGTTACAAAATTACCTACATGTACATTTTTTCACAGCTTAATCAGCTATTAACCTGTCAATTAGCGAATTCACAAGTCTGCTACCATGACTACCACGACTACACGTTCCGTGAATAGCCTGCGGTATAGATGAAACGGGATGTGGTCGGTCTCATTTTTATAACGGGCGGGTTATTTAATTCCAAAAATGGACTGCGCTAGTCAAAGGCTGTTTGACGTCAGAATTTAAGATAGCAATACAAATGGTTGTATTCATTAACGTAAACGATGAAACAATTTGCATTTTATTGACACACGTGTTAGTCCGATATGCGCGTTACATTTCTAAAAAGACCGACTACAGAAAATTGCTGTTTATCAAATTTAAAGAAAACTTATATCATGCGAAGTTTACTTAAACTGTAAGCATTTCACAACATATTTGAAATGGCTCAAATGAATATATAATTAAATGTGAAAAAAATCGAGTGACCGGCTTGCTTACTTATGCATATAACGAATCAAATAAATTTCAAATTGACAAAAATCTACGTAATGAACATTTATTTCAGACTCCGAGTAATGTTGCATACGCTGACTCTTGTAAGTTCGTAGATTCAAACATTACTAAATCCGGTAAAGAAAAGAATAATATTTCAAACAACTATAATATAGTGTTACAAAGCATGGTGTGATCGACGTATATTAACGTAAAGCGAATACTTGCCTCCCGAAATTCCGAGAGATAAAACATTTTTAATAACTAAATAATCCACTTCACAATCGCTATGAACACTGCTGAAGATAACTGTTTTGAACCATTACGTCACGTTTTAAATGCATGGAATGCTTGTTTATTACAACAAAGACGCCGATCGCGGTAAACATCAAATGTCGCGTGCCGCCGCTCTTATAAATCGATCAAAGAATTTTTCGGTATACAGCTCGAAAACCATTAATATGTTGAGCGGTTGTAGGATATCACCGACGAGAAAATATGCCGGAAAAGAGTAATGGACTGGGGGTCGGGAAAGTGAAATACGCCGAACGCGGGGACCGGAAGTCGCTGTTCGTTCGGACCGGAAGTCGCTGTTCGTGCAAACCGGAAGTCGGCGAAATGTCTATTTTGGTGCCAATGTCCGATTGGGATTTTGAAATTTTAGAATCCCTGATATATATATATATATATAATTACATACTACCTACTTTCAACATTCAAACTTCATTTTAGCTTAATCAATGTACCTTTGAAATATCAAGCTTATGAACCAGACAATATTTAAACTAAAGCTAGCACAAAATTAATAAACATTTAACAAAAGCTCACATTGATCGCAGATTACAATAAGCAGCAGGAAAGAGTTAAACCCTTTACTCCATATATTTGCATTTTATTTCATGTGCAAACCGTGTAGATTCAGACAAGCCGGCATATCCATTCCGTTTGATCGGAATCTGCACTGATCTGAATCTTTATTGTTTGCACATGCGATAAAATCTTTATATTTGGAGGAAAGGGCTATCAGAAATAAAAGTTTGTTTCACCTCATAGGCCAGCATGGAAGCATCCTTGACAAAGCGTATGTTGCCACATTGCAATGGTGCATGTTCAAACGTCGCACTATCCTGCGTATTGATGGAGAAGTGAGAGTGGATGGTCTGTTGATTCTCATCAACGTGATGGAGAAAATCTTCTAGCTCCAACTCTTCATCCTCTTTTTTGTCTTCTATCACTGAAATTATTGTTATGTGACCAGTGTATATCCAGATCAGATTAGATCAGCTGGCTTATCTGGATCTGCACTGGTTGCATCTTGGTAAAAAATAACCTAATGGATTTAAAAGCAAGCAATGCAGATTTTGATCAGATGTGCCAGCTGATCTGGATCTACACTGTTCGCCCAAGCAAGAAATGTGTATCTTTTGAGCATAGGGTCATAGGTGCCAGGTCACAAATCAGGATGAAAATTTTAAATGTTTTAACATGCAAAATATACACGTATGATACAAGTAGAAGACCTGTAAACAAACAAAGTATTACTGATTAAAATGTAATATTCTTACACAGTCAACATCAGAGTGAATATATTTAAAGCCAAAGTTGTTATAGCAGAATTCTATGTTGAAAACAAGAACAGAAACTTGACTGCCAGTTTCACGAAAAATCTTATACAAATTATCCTATGATTATTCCAAATACCGACAACTACTCAACTCTCTTAATTAAGTCATAATGGGACATTAACGATCTTTAACAAACTGCTTACAACTACTGGGCCCTAGGGAATAATAGATCCTATACAAACTATCATGTTATCCTCTACTGAATCTTGCTAACCCTTCATGTGAAGTTACCCCTGGAGAGCTTAGACAACTGCAGAAACAAGCATTATAATAAGTGTACTTTCCAGAACAAAACATTCTGCTGCATTTGATAGTATTCATCTGTATGCAACATGGGATACATATTGATGTCTGCAGTTAATAGCTACTATGAATAAAGCATTAATGGTATTGTTCTTTCATCCAATATATTGACGATTCCATCAAAACCTCAGTTCATGTAGGTCTGATCAAAGCCATGTTTTCAGCTAGCAGACTTGATATGCCAACATAAACTGTAACTTCTTAGCTTATTTGATGTTGTTATTGCATGCACATGCTGTCAATAGTTTCAGATCATTAGAACTACTTAACCTTAAATTAAGGTTAATTAAGAATTTAGATATTCTTCTGCTCATGGTTTCTCAGTTGTGTAAAAGGAATATCTATATAAAACTTGTAAAAGGAATTAAATCGAAGTACTGAATTCTTTTCCCAGACAGTATCATACATACTTGTTTTTTTTCCCTCCTATCTTACCTCCTTCTCTAATAAAATCCCTTACAATGAAATCCCAAAAATATTGTTATGTTTAATGAAATGAACTCAACTATTTACAATACATTTAAGCAATGTGTTTGTCCTGAGATTGAAGAAAATTATTTTAAAAACATGATTTTTTTAATAAAAACAAATAAAATTTAATGTTCTTACATGATCCTCCAACAAATTCTGATAGTAACGGTCTTTGTTCTACGATGCTCTGTTGCTTGGCCAACGATCCATCTGACATCTTGAACTGAGTGTCGGGTTCAGTGGGAGCCTGCGACTGTGCATAGCTGCTCTCACTCCTGGTCGGAGTTCTTGTTCTAATTCCATGTCGTGACATTCTCGATTCCGGGATCTGTTCAGCCGGGCTTACGCTGAATCTCGATATGCCACGATGCACCGACCTGCTCATGGGTACAGGCTGTGTACCAAGACCGGACTGGGCCATTGGTGCCATAGGTGATATCACAGTCCGAATAGGCTCAAAAAAGGTATCCTCTGACGACTCTTCACGTATATCCATCAAAGAACCCTCATGCTCTTGTTGCACAACTAAATTTATTGATGAACTGCGCGAAGATGTTTTGTCAATCCCACTTGTTTGACGTGTGACCACCATTCCCCTCCTGGTTCGGGAGGTTGAGCTGACTGGGGACCCATGCCCAGCTGATGCACCTACTGAAGGGCTTGGGGTAACAGTCCCCCCTTGGAAAGATCCGGCCAGACTTGCTACTGATGCCGATGGTTTATCTGTAATATTAACAGCAAGAGCTATTAGAGACAGGCTTGAAGATTCAAATAATTTTGTTTGCAATAAATGCAATTTTAAAAGTAGAAATCTAGTTATCTTTTGATTTACATGTAATTTATTTTGAGAAAATTGTTAATTGAATACAATTTGTAGATAACAGAACAACTATTACCAAAAAGAAAACATAATTTAATATTACAATAAAAATATTATATATTTATAACACTTTTCCTAATCCTGTCTCAAAATAACCACCTATAAAAATTATCCCAAATAATGGACTGTTACAGTAGAATTCACCCTAATCTGAAAATAAATAATATTTAATAAACTGAAGAGTATTCATGAAAAGGAAATTTTTTTCTATTCTGAAATAGTGTATATAATGTATTTGTAGCGGAGTCAAGTCACCAGATTTCAACATATGTCACAATATCAGTAACAAACAACTTTTAAATAGCATTATTATGGAATTTTAATTATTGCATGCACAAACCCCAATCTACTGTTAAATTTTCCAATTTTGATTACTGTTAGTATTGCCTGTAAATTTCCTAATTCCTAAGCGGCCTGGGACTCTTCATAATTATATAGGCCTACTCAAAAAGTGTACTTTTGTACTGCTTACCTTTTACTTCATCTATTTGGAGTGTATCTGGTGGTTTTGGCTGGTCAGGTGATGGTTCAGGTCCTGAACCTTCTGGCACAGCAGTCTCAACAGAACCCTCTGTGCCCTCTGTCCTAAAAGGCCCTTCAACTACATTGTTCTGTCCTGGTGTGGTACTTGGATCACCCTGGTTTGGCACAAATCCAAATGTGGGTAGGGCAGAGCTGATTTCAGAGACATCTTCAACTTCCTGTCCTTCCTGTCGTATCAACTCGCTGGGTGAACGTGTCGGATCAGACATCACTTCTTTATCTGATCAACGTATTTGTTTTGCCATAAATCACAATGATTCTGAAAAGAAACAAAAACTAAATCAGAAATGTAACAGATCCCAACATGTAGCAGTCTATTACAGGGCTTTCAGGCTTTCTTTGATTACAGAATAAAAGCCTGAGTAATGGGTTTAACCAAAAATTAACCCTTTCCTCCATATATAAGCATTTTTACGCATGTGCGACCAGTGTAGATCCAGATCAGCTGGCACATCCGTGCCGTCTGATCAGGATCTGCACTGGTTGCATTTTGGTCAGAAATAACCTAATGAATCAAAAAGCACAGTTTAGATCCTGATCAGACGGCACGTATGTGCCGGCTTACCTGGATCTAAACTGTTCGCCCTAGCAATAAAGGTGAATCTATACAGGAAAGGGTTAATGTAGAATTCAGTGTTAACCCTCAATGTTATGAATATTTCAAAAGGAATTTACCTTTACATTATATTAAGACAAAATTATTCATGCAGACCAGAAGCAAACCAGTCCTGTGGATACTTACAAACTAACCAACTATGCACAAAAGAGCAGGATATTGTTAAGACATGGTCCATAGACTGTTTAACTCTACTTAACTGTTCCATATTGACAATACCGTTCATTCAGCCTTGATGATTAAAATGGGAATATTTAGGCAAGATTTCGCAAAAACTACTAGTGACTGGTTAACACTAAACCTTTGCCCACTGATTTAATCTAACTTTATTATCCCTTTCCTTCATAGACACACTTTTATTGCATGGGCAAACAGAGTAGATCCAGATCAGCCGGCACATACCTGCTGTCGAGTCAGGATCTGCACTGTTTGCTATTTGATTCATTAGGTTATTTATGACCAAAAAGCAACTAGTGCAGATCCTGACCAGACGGTACAAATGTGCCGGCTAATCTGGATCTACACTGTTCACACATGCATAAAAATTTGTATATATGGAGTAATGGGTTATACATGTTTATTCACTTTTTTTACATTTTGAGCCAGTCCATTGACTGTTCATAGATTAGTCATTTAGGTCAGAGACCACTAAATAGTTTCCCATAGACTTTCATTATGAGATATGGTCCTCCTGTGATTTAGTTTACACGACTATTTCCAAAACTACAACAGATTTGCAAAGTGGCACTCTTGGGCAAATCAAAAATGGCCAGAAATCAGCCTGAGGGTCTTCACCAACTCATTCTCTCAGCATTTTAAACTGAAAGTAACCACCCCCAGAATGCACAAATCTTCAACCCAAAATAAGGAAAGTACCAACTTCTTTAAAGTGACACAAATCACCTTTCAAACAGTGTTTTAAATAATCATTTTTATTTTTAAGTATATAATTAAAGTCATTTTACTTTTTTGAAAACAAAAAATTATTTCTATTCTCTATAGTTTTGGCCAATGAATCTTTGAAAATAAATTAAGCCCAAATCGTCCCTAGACAAAATTGTCCAATCCGCGACAGGCTTTTCTATTTACTGTCCTCTGACCTTTATTGACTACCAAATGAAAAGCAAGCAGAGTAGGCCAGTGCCCAAGGTTATAAAACTGAGCATGGAAACCAGTCTCAAATCTCAAGCATCTGATTGGCTGAAATGGCGACCAGTCGCCATTTCAGCCAATCAGATGCTTGAGATTTGAGACTGGTTTCCAATCTCAGCTTTATAACCTTCAGCCCATGATCATACTGTGCAGGATTATCTGGGAGAAATACTGTGCAGAGCACATAAAGGTATATTTGGCACGAAATTATAAAGTTAAAATCATAAATAAATGTTTTGAAAGAAAACCCAGAAAAAGTATCTTAAAATATTATCATGTCTAATTATATCTCATGATCTGGACTACAACTGTCGCTATACTATAGTATGCATACTATATTTTAAATGTCATTAAGGTTACATACAATAATGTACATTTTTCAATGAATGACCTGGTAGTTGATACACGCTGAGCCTTAATCTGTCAGTCATTTTAAACAGTCACTTAAGTAATTCAAAAATTTTATTTACTACAAAACAAAGCTATGGTAAAAATGAGGGGGTGTTGGGTGTTGATGGAATGTGTTTACTTATCACATTATATTTACATATACTAAGATTTTTTTACCAAAAACATGACTATTGTATACTATAAAATCAATTCTCTTTTTACAAAATCAGAACAAGAATTATTTTCAGATCTAATAAGAACAAGAAATTACGTCGCCACGCGCCAAAAACCAGGTTTTCAATTAATACTTATACTTTTGTAAAGAAAATATCTGGTATGAAGAAACAGAACTTCTATTTTAACAACAGTGACCTTGATCTTGATCACAAACTTCTGAGTAGCAATCCCAAGTTGCATCTTGGTATAAGCTACCCAAAGAAAATTTGGTGTCAATAGATCACAGCTGAACCAAAGTAATAATGAGAAACCTGAATTTCTATATTTAGCAACAGTGACCTTGACATTTATCACAGACACCTGGGTAGCAATCCTAAGTAAGTGTCTTGATATAAGCTACCCATCAACCAAGTTTGGTGTCAAAGCAAACTAAAGTTATTGAGCAGAAACTTAATCTCTATTTTTAGCAACAGTGACCTTGACCTTGATCACAGACACCTGGGTAGCAATCTCAAGCTGCCTTTTGATATCAGCTACTCATATACCAAGTTTGGCATCAATAGGTAAAAGCAAACTCAAGTTATTGAGGGTAAGCAGAATTTCTATTTTTAGCAACAGTGACCTTGACCTTTATCACAGACACCTGGGTAGCAATCCCAAGCTGCCTGTTGATATAAGCTACCCACAAACCAAGCGTCAAGAGGCAATTTGGCATCAACAGATAACATTTACAAAATACTTAACAAAAAATCTAAGTAAAAAAGGGGCATAACTTTGGCAAAACACAGTCAGGGGTTATGAAACTTGACCTGATAATTGGTACTGTGATGTCAAACAATTACGTTAAGTTTCAAAGCTATACCTTGAATGGTAACTGAGAAAAAGACAACTTTCACAAAAACTTAACAAAATTTCTAAGGTAAAACGGGGCATAACTTTGTCAAAATGAAGTGATTATGAAACTTGTCCTGATAATTGGTATTGAGATGTCAGACAACTATGTTAACTTAAAGTTTCAAAGTTGTATAAAAGTTGTATCTTAAACGGTTACTGAGAAAAACACAACTTTCACAAAAAACTATGTTAAGTTTCAAAGTTGTACCTTGAACGGTTACTGAAAAAAACACAACTTTCACAAAAAACTTAACAAAATGTTGACGCCCGCCCGCCCGCCAAACCCCAATCTAATAACCAGGATTTTTCTAAAGAAAACCTGGTTTATGAATCTGAATTTAATTTACCTTTGGAAGAGAAACAAAGAATAATGTGTTTTCCTATACATGCAAAAACTGACAAACTTCTTAGCACAGAAGACTCCTGTTTAGAGTTCTGCATTACCTCTACGAACATATTATTAAGGATCTTCAAAGTTAATCCGATCGATGAACATCATTAATGATAAACATGTACATGTATCATTATCCACGCCTCCACTAATTTTAAGTGTAAATATAGTTCAACGCACTGACTTACTTAATAATTTATCTGTCTTGAAATCAGCCCACCATCAAGGCTGCATGTTAACCGCTCATTTACATTGTGAACAAAACCTGACAAGCTTTCTCCATTCTGCACTGGATAATGATTCACCAATGGAAGTCAATATAATTAATGGCCATCCTAAACATTATGCCATGCATCGAAGATTTTTTTTCTATCAAGTAACTCAGCAGAAAAAAAAGCCAATTTTGAATTTCAGAGATTATGAGTGAAACAAGAGCCAGTCGGAAACGACAGCCGCTCGACTATTCGAAGTCAGACATATTTAAGCACATTTAAAACTGGGCTTCATTTAAACTGGGGAGTGATTCAGGAGTTTATGACACCCAACACACACACATGAACAAAAGTTTCTTAATCCAAGTTAGGAAATCAATAAATTACACTAAATTTATTATTGTAGTTTATTTAGAGGGTTTACACAACCCAGTCCTTACACCCCTGCCCACCTATAGTGTGGTGTAGTATAGTAAGGTATGGTATTGTTGTTGGTGGTGTTGTTGACGGTGTTGTTGGTGGTGTTGTTGTTGGTGGTGTTGTTGGTGTTGTTGTTATTAGGGTTTTTGTTGGTTGTGTTGTTGGTGTTGTTGTTGTTGTTGGTGGTGGTGGTGTTGTTGTCAGTGTTCTTGCTGTTGGTGGTGGTTGTTGATGCTATTGTTGGTGTTGATGTTGTTGTTGGTGGTGTTGTTGACGGTGTTGTTGGTGGTGTAGTTGTTGTTATTTGTGTTATTGTTGGTTGTGTTGTTGGTGTTATTGTTGGTGGTGGTGTTGGTGGTATGTGGTGGGGGGTGGTGGTAGTGTGGTGTGGTGGGTGGTGGTGGGTGGGTGGTGGTGGTGGGTAGTGGTAGGGGGTGGTGGTGGGTGGGTGGGTGTGGGGTGGGTGGGTGTGGGTTGGTGGTGGGTGGGTGGATGGGGGGGTCGGGGGTGGGTGGGGTGGTGGTGGTGGGGATGGTGGGTGGGTGTGGGTGGGGAGTGGGTGGTGGTGGTGGGTGGTGGTGTGGTGTGGTGGGTGGGTGGGTGTGGGGTGGGTGGTGGTGGTGGAAGGTGGTGGTGGGAGGTGGGTGTGGGGTGGGGTGGGTGGGTGTGGGGTGGGTGGGGTGGGTGGGTGTGGGGTGGGTGGTGGTGGTGGGGGTGCTGGTGGGTGGGTGGGTGTGGTGTGGTGTGGTGTGGTGTGGTGTTGTGTTGTGTGGTGTGGTGTGGTGTGGTATGGTATGGTATGGTATGGTATGGTATGGTATGGTATGGTATGGTATGGTATGGTATGGTATAGTATAGTATAGTATAGTATAGTATAACCACTCAACACTTTCAACCAAAGTATGTTAAGTACATCTGTTTTAAACCTTTTCTATAGCATTACCTATGAAAAACACTAACATTGAAACTTTAACCATAATTTCTAAGTCTTAATTCTAATTTCTAAGCGAAAAAGGGCAAAAATTAAATAATAAAAGCAAGGATGAGTTATGGGCCTTTGAAAATCAACCTGATGTATGATAAAATAAAGGTATACAAAGTTTGAAAGTTGTTGTTTTAATAGAATGAAAGATATGAGGTTTCACCACCTTGCACGCAAACTTTAACCTTAATTTCTAAGTCTAAAAAGGGCAATAATTTGATATAAATCAAAGAAAGAGTTATGGTTCTTGGCATACATAGTCATGGTCATGATAGTGAACAAGTTTCAAAGCTATAGTACAAGAAGTATGAAAGTAACTAGCTTGCACGCAAACTTTAACCTGAAATTCTAAGTTGAAAAAGGGCCATAATTTGATTAAAAATTAAAGAAAGAGTTATGGTTCTTGGCATACATAGTCAGGGTCATGATGGTAAACAAGTGTTGAAAGTTTCAAAGCTATAGTACAAGAAGTATGAAAGTAACTAGCTTGCACGCAAACTTTAACCTGAAATTCTAAGTTGAAAAAGGGCCATAATTTGAACAAAATGGAAGTTAGAGTTATGTTTCTTGGCATACCCACTCGGGATATGATAATGAACAAGTGCTGAAAGTTTCAAAGCTGTAGTATAAGTAGTATGGAAGTTACTGGTTTGTACACTAGCTTGCACGCAAACTTTAACCTGAAATTCTAAGTCCAAAAAGGGCTATAATTTTAATGAAATGAAAGTTAAGAGTTTTGGTTCTTGGCATACACACTTGGGAGATGATGATGAACAAGTGTGCCAAGTTTCAAAGTTGTAGTATAAGTAGTATTGAAGTTATGTGTTTGTACAGTAGCTTGCACGCAAACTTTAACCTGAAATTCTAAGTCGAAAAAAGGGCCATAATTTGATGAAAATGAAAGTTAGAGTTATGGTTTTTGGCATACACACTCGGGACATGATGATGAACAAGTGTGCCAAGTTTCAAAGCTGTAGTATAAGTAGTATTGAAGTTATGTGTTTCTACAGTAGCTTGCACGCAAACTTTAACCTGAAATTCTAAGTCAAAAAAGGGCTATAATTTGATCAAAATGAAAGTTAGAGTTATGGTTCTTGGCATACACACTCGGGACATGATGATGAACAAGTGTGCCAAGTTTCAAAGCTGTAGTATAAGTTGTATTGAAGTTATGTGTCTGTACATTAGCTTGCACGCAAACTTTAACCTGAAATTCTAAGTCGAAAAAGGGCCATAATTTGATCAAAATGAAAGTTAGAGTTATGGTTCTTGGCATACATACTCGGGACATGATGATGAACAAGTGTGCCAAGTTTTAAAGCTGTAGCTATAGTAGTTGTTAAGATATCAGTAGGTTGCACGCAAACTTTAACCAAAGCGGGACGCCGACACCGACGCCGACGCCCAAGTGAGTACAATAGCTCGACATATTCTTTGAATAGTCGAGCTAAAAACAACAACAATTTAGCTTTAAGATTTCCATTGTTTTGTTATTATTAACCCTATCCTCCATTTATACATTTATTGCATGGGAGAACAGTGTAGATCAGGATCTGCACTGTTCGCTTTATGATTCATTAGGTAATTTCTCACCAAAATGTGACCAGGGCAGATCCTGACCAGACGGCTGATCTGGATCTACACTGGTTGCACATGTGGAGGAAAGGGTTAAGATTGATCGATGATATAAGGAAAGTTATACTATTGCCTAATGGCATTATTACTTAACATTAATCCATAATTGTAACTGGAATCTGAACTCTAGTCTAGAGAAATGTCTATTTGATCAATATGGAAATTATCCCATAATTTCTGCCCATGTCACACATACATGTATGTGACAAGTTTAACCTTAATTACATAGATACACCTTTATCATAAAGGCTTTATGGTATGGGCAAACAATGTAAATCCAGATCAGCAGGCATTCCAGATATATGAAGTAAAGGGTTAAACATGGATCAGTTTGCACTTTAGTAATGTCTGGGTCTACAAAGTACAATTATCACTATTTATTTAATGAATGTTTTCACCACACCCCTATGGACAATCAATGGACTTGTTCAGAGTCCAATACAATAATTACACTGCCAGCGGTCAAGAGACAAAATACAATCTAGTTGCTTTATATTATCTACATGTACACTGTAAGTGGAGACGATGGCAAACAGAATAGTTTGTTAGAACTTTTTTTACATTTTTAGATATCCTGTATTACTGTTCTTTTTTTTAACCCCTTCCTCCACCAGGGCTTTTTTTCAGTTGATTTTATAGCCGTTATTCGGTCATGTTCCCAATGGCAAAACATATACTTTTTTCCCAATTTGAGAAGAAAAATTCCCAATTGAATCAAAACAAACATTTCTGATGAAAAACAACAGCATCAGCACTGCATCTTTTGCTCTTTAAGCCAGGAATTATTGACAATATTAAATATGGATGGCAATGATTAAAAAAACAGCAGATTACAGTAACACTTATTATGATGCTAAAAAAATTACTAATTTCTGGCAAAACGACGATAAATTTCCCAATTCCAGGGGTATGGGTCATATTCCCAAAATGGTGAAAAAAAGCCCTCATAAATACGCATTTTTACGCATGTGGGACAAGTATAGATCCAGATTAGCTGGCATTTTTTTGCCCATGCAATAAAAGTGTATCTAAGTGTTAATACCGTTATTTTTTATTTAAAATAAAAATAGCATCAAAGGTGTGAAAAAGATGCTAGCTAGATAAAGCCTAATCAATAAATGAACAGATTATTAATAAATATCGTTACAATGCCTATGGAAAATTTTAATTCTTCTTGACCTGTAAGACAGGGTGTGGAATAATAAATGTAATACAATGTTTTAATCTCTTATCGTTCAGGCAGAATTTATATAGATCTGTGATATACATGTACACATTATACCTACATGTACTTAGATCCAGACATATGTGCAGGCTGATCTGGATCTACACTGGTCTCACATGCGTAAAAAGGCGTATATATGTATGAAAGGGTTAAAGTGGTTACGAATGCCTCCATTCCTTGATTGTACTGGTTATACTACATGGCTTTGAAACTTCACCAAAATGAAAAATATGTTTTAAGCCAGACAGACAATCCCTGTAACATTTTATTGCATATAATTATAGCTCCCAGCTCTTGATGACAACAATGTGAAATAAAAATATAATATATACATTGTAGTTCCGATTTATAAATGCATTTCAAAAGCTTGATTATAACAAGTAGAAGTTCTTACACTGTAAATACATTTTAAGTCCTAGTTTAAGTCTTAATTTTTTAATAATCTTATTCTAAATGTGATAAAAGTTCACATCAAGGGAATATTACAAGGTGATAAGATGATTAAGTGGACACACAAGGTTAAATCAACATTGGTTTTCTGCATGGTCAGTTGTTAGGAATGTACTGGAGAAAGGTAAAATCTGCCTGGGTGAGAAAATCTTGGCAAGTAGATCAATATGCTATTCTGATATCAGTATCTATACAGTAAAACAACTCATTAAGACAACCCCTATATTAAGACCACCCTACAATTAGACCACTATTTCATGTCCCTTTTCACTATTTTGACCCTAAAATTAAGATCATCCCACTACAGAGACCACTTAACTCTAGTCTGAGGTGGTCTTAATAGCAAGGTTTCACTGCTTATCAATACTGAATTTCTTATTCTTAATTATCTTTAACTCCTAGCACATGCATTTGCAATAATAATGTTTATAAATAGCAACCTATAAATAGACCGACCTGACAAAATTCCACCCTATAACTGGGATGGAAAATACAGTAGCCTGACATCTCAGACAAGTCATAATGCTGACTCTTGCTACTGAATGCTTGTCTAGCCTAGATCTGGACTTGACATAAATGGATAACCAGACAAGTGTAAAATTCACAGAGACTGTGAAAAACTTGTTAGTGTATAACAGCTGATATGAGCCTTATCAACAGCGTGCAGCCAGTAACAGCAACTTAAGCATCGCCACAGAACCCCCCCATCAATTACACAGGTTGCATCACTTGCATGTGTACTCCAATAAAAAGTTTACAGGGTGTTGTTTTTTTTTCAGCACTGTCTGCTCCTCCGGTAAACAAGAGGTGTACCCAAAGCAACCGGCCATGTTCCCTATGATATCCAGTTGTCATTTTGCCTTATTGAATACCTTACCTACTTTTTTTCCAAAATTTCGGCAAAAGTTGCATAAAATATTGTTAGGACGGGAAGGGTTCAATAATAGTATGAATCTTTAACAGTTCATGTCATTTATTTTTAGCAATAAGACCAATAATTTCCTGAAATGGACTATACAGACTATAGATACAAGTTATATGAAAATTGGTACCTGCATCTTGGTCTGGTCAGACATTATTAATTTTTTCTTTTCCTCTCCTCTATTTTTTTTCTTAAAATCTTATCTATTCTCGTTGGAATCACTTTTCAGACTGACTTTTTTACATACAAAATTTGGCCTATTTATAGTGTAAACATTGGTGACGTCAAAAACGAAAGTATGATTTTGCGGAATCGTGCTACATGTAACATACAAAATGGTGGACGTTATAAAAAGAACCAAGATGCAGATGAATTCCTATTTAATAAGTTACTAAGTATTATTAAAGTTAACAGGAATGAAGCTAAGGTAACTGTCTAATGAATTAATTTAAAAATCTATGTTGTAAATAACTAACAACCGATTGTTTTGAACAGTTATTGGATGCATTCATATCCGATAGCGTTACAGCCTAACAATATATCAAAATACACAGTAAACAGTAGAGTGAATTCCCATTTTTAAGTATTACCCCGATGTAAGCATGTATGATTCTTTCAACATATATAGCAAAAAATTACATCAATAAATTAAGCGGTATTTTGCATAACTTGCAGAGTACCCTGAAGATACAGAATAATTGAATATACATAATCATCCGACTTGTTAGACACTTAATTATATTTGTAATATATTTTCGCGACTAATATGACTTGGCACAACAATAAATACTATAGTTAAAACATTTGTTTATCTGGTCTTTTTAGATAACACTCAACACAGTAGTTTGTTTAGCCTATTGAAGCATGTACATTTATCTTGGTTTTCTTAAACAGAACAAGAATCAGTTAATAACTTGCTTACTTTTGGAGCTTGCAAAACAGGCATTTAAATAGATTCAGATTCTTGCATTTTGATTCAAGTGACTTTTTAAACCTTGACTTTAATGAATTTCAAAACACTGCTCAAACACCATCACACAAGATTTACATTGTTATACATGTAGAGATTTAATTGTCCGAAAGGTAAACACAGCTGGGCATGATTTGCAAACTTTTTGCATGGATGAGTGACCACAATGGAAAATAAATGATGTGTTTTGATTTTGATTTATAAGAGCAATAGTTAAAAGTTATTTTCATTTCATTTTTCACACCTCATCACCTTCATAACACTATATATGCCTCTATGCCATGGTGTATTCAGAACGACCTTAACGGATTCGCTGGCTAGGCATAGCCTTATTCATACTAATCTGAAAAAGTTTACCATATAACGCATATTAGAAGAAATTAATAATATTAATTTAGTGTACTTACTTCTATGTAGATGTTTTAAATATATGTTCTACCGCATTTCTGCGCAAAATTCTTTTTTCAACAAAGTTACTTCCCCTAGAAAATAAAACCGAAAGAGATTTATTTAACAAAAAGATAAATCTATGTGCATAATTAGACTCTAGCAGACTTTTTTCAACCAAAAGACTTGTCTACTGAAATAAGCATGTAGTCGATCACATGTTCAAATATAAAAAGAGGCTTTACCTGTGCTCTTTGTCTATTATTATCCATTTAAAGCAAGTAATACGTTTCACTTATCCAATTGTTACATTCGTATATATGAAATCACACACTTTCTAGGCATGGCTTAAAACTTGTTTTGAACCACTGATGTCCATTGAAAATGAGAGAAATTAAAAAAAATCTCATCTCAATTGGTGGCTGTTTTCATCACAGGGCGGTTGTTTATGGGAACGATTGTCAAGATAAAAATTCGCCGAGTTGTTTAAGGGGAATCCTACAACAACGCGGCAATAGAGTATTCAATATTCAAAAAACCTTTTCAAGTTAATTTATCTGTAAAATGTTATTTTTTTAACATTTTCATGGTTTCTTCTTCTAGAAGCCACGGATTCTGGCGAGATTATTTTAGTCCTCATACAATTTAAGTTACCGTTGAGTAATCACGAATTACGGCCCATCGCTGATAGGCGAGAAATAGTTTCTCGTTCAAAATGAACACTGGAAGAAAATGAATGGTAAAGAACTTGACGTTTATTAAACATTTTTTTGTTTTTAATAAATAAACAAGATACCATATCCTGGTTTCCTTTGTTGTTTAAAATAAATAAAGACATTGTCTATTTTTTTTAAATTATTCACAGTTTATGGACAGACGACTGTTCTTTATTCTAGATGCTCTTGAAAAGAGTTGTGAAATTTATGTCTGAAGAGGTTCAATTCGCAAGTTTAATCCACACAGATTGCCATTAGTTTGTCATGAAATTTATGTTCACGTTTTTCAACGTAATTTGCACAAGAATAACTTTTAAAAAAGCTGGTAGACGGCTCGTATAGCATATTACATCGAAGTGGATGAGGCTTTATGTTAACACTTTGAAATTTTTGCATGCAAAAGCAAATAGAGAATTTTTGGTGGCCAAAATATTTTACTTTACAAAGTCGGGCTCCGACAGGTCAGGCAGAAAGTTACGAAGTTTAATTAAAATCGGATGTTTTATATTAAAATCTAATGTGACATGTGTTGTGAAAGACAGAGAATGTTGACTTGTAATGACATTATAAACTGAAGAAAGCCAATGGACGAACAATTTTGGAAAACAAGAGTTTAAATAGACCTGTCTACGTGTATACACAAAGTAACGTTACACGGGTATCTCAAAACACCACTTTTGCAGTTTAAACAGAAAACTGAAAAAATACAAATACACATACAAAGTAATAATAATAATAACTAAAAAGCTCTAATACTATATTGGTTCTTTCTAGTATTATATGACCCGGGACATCACGAGACCCGGAATCAGATTACAGCGGAATTTCTTCGTGCAGAGTTCCATTGAGACAATATCGATGTATAATTATCACACCGCACAAAATGTGATTGGGCTGATGTGGTTTAACAGTGGCATGCAACGAGAGCCACATGTGATGTAACAGTGCAAAAATTGAATGAAAAAAATACAGACAAAATGGATGTTTTAAACTCAGATACCACTTCATTATTTAAGATATCTTACTAGAATTCAATTTTCTTAAAACTTGTTGACGGCACGTTTTTAATTTAATTGAATATCTTCTTATATATCTATCAACTGTGCGCGAGTCTAAACAAAACATGGGTCGAAATATTCTAGAGACGAATGCCTAAGGAAACGTTCGTACTCCGTACTTTAGCGCGGTACAGAGAGCGTCTCCTAGTCTAAGCGTCAAGATGACCAAGGCCAAGGAAACTCCGGTTTTTGCCTTGTTGCTTTCGAAACAACGATTTTGATTGGTTGCTATATAACAATCCAATGATGTAAAAGGATTGAAAAGGGGTATTCCCAAACTGATTTCCTTTATCCATGAAAGAATCAATAGAGAAAGCGAGAACCACAAACTTCCGTTCAAACGGCTTAGCTTGGTTTTCTTCGCTGATTCATAGTAAATTCCTACCGTATATCCGGCCGCCCGTGGGCGAGCCGGAATAATATTCCTTTTCTTCGAGGGGGAAAGAATCGGACAGCTCGTTGGCAGTAGGCCTAAGAAACGTGGTCAAACATTTTGTTGCTTGACAATGTCAGCGTGGCAGTGTAGGTCAGTGCCCAATGTTATAAAACTGAGCATGGAAACCAGTCTCAAATTTCAAGCATCTGGTTGGCTGAAATGGCGACCAGTCGCCATTTTAGCCAATCAGATGCTTGAGATTTGAGACTGGTTTCCATGCTCAGTTTTATAACCTTCAACCCTGATTTCAAGTATGCATGTTATACTCTAAAACCAAAGTAGACGAGTGCCGGTCAAATTTCCAGCCTGCGGGTATTTGTGTTCAGAGAAGCTTCTTGGAATTAATATCGAAAACACTCTATCTTGGCACAAACAAGTTAACATAGTCCTGAAAAAAGGGAATTCTCTGGATCTTCTTTTTCTCTTGATCCGGATCAAAATGTTCCTACCTTTAAAGTAGTCTGGCACCAGCTAGATGGTTTATAAAAGAAATCACTGAAATGCTTTTTATCTTCTTTTTTATTCATTTCATTTTCCCTTTTTACTGATATGCTGAACCACCTATGTTCCGGGAGATAAGGGAAGTACAATACATATCAGTAAGGTACCAGCAGGAGCTGCTTTTCTTGGAGGTGTTGATGATTATTGTATAAGTGACACGAGACTATATAAAAGAACATAGGGACGGGAGCCAGTCTACGTTTAAAGATGCGAATACAAATTTACAACGCATACATTTTATCACATTTTGATTACTGCTGTATAATTTTGGAAAAGTGTACACAAATCCTTGAGGATAGATTAGTAAAATTTCAAAAAAAGGCAGCCAAAATATTTCTTGATAAAGACTTAACTTCTCCTTCTGTGGATCTTTTCTCACAGTTAAATTGGATGACTTTTCATGAACGCGTAAATTATCAAAATGCCATACTCAAAACTTGCGGTCAGTTTCAAATCCCCAGCTCTATCCGCCTAAACCAAACACTGAACTCTTTCGCAAAACATTTATGAACACAGGAACACACTCCTGGAATTCTCTACCAGAATATGTAAAAATTTCTAACACAGTTCATCATAAAATGTAGTTCAATTGCAACTAGTTCTGTAGCTTTGTTGTTTTGTTACTTTTGTACTTTGTATTTGTAACCATGTTATTATTATTATTATTATTATTATTATTATTATTATTATTATTATTATTATTATCATCATCATCATTATTACATTATTAACTAACGAGATATATAATTATACAGAAAATAGCAATGAACGAGTAATTCTGTTAATAACTGGAGGCCGCGAAGAATAGCAATATAAATAGATTTATTTTTCACTAACTAAAACATATCGATATTTAATAGTTTAAAAAAAAGTTGTAAAATAAGAATACAAAAATAGTAATATCATTATATTATCACATTACTTCAATATTAGTATACTTGTAAAATAATAATAATAACATCCTTACCTAATATAATCGCAGATCCTTCCCAGTTTTATGTTGTTTCGCGTTAACAGTCAGAGCAGTTGTGCGGACCGACTGGAACGATCGAACAGCGACCGGGTTCGGTGGTACTTGACCAATGAACGAATCCGAATTTCGGAATGCGATGCTGTGAAAAACATAGCTCGGGGTCAGAAGCTTTGCCCCGAGACCGACTACGTCTCAAAAGTGAAGATTAAAATTATTTATGACATATGATAAGAAAGTTACCTGTTAACACTTCTTTTGTTATCTTGATAAGTTGTCGAATTTTAAAATAATTTTAAATAGTGTCAAATATTCAAAACAATGAGAATTATTTTCTTCGTGAACAACTGAGTGTCCAAGAGAAACTGAGAACAATAATGGAATTTCAATTAAATCGTTTCCCTAAAAATATCATGATTTAATATTATTTTATTTTAAATTGATTTCAAATGAACAAAAATTTAATTAAAAATTTTGAGTAAAAAATTACAATAAATTTTAGGCACAACAATACAATTGGCGATTGTATAAGAATGGTTTGTGTAAAGTAATTTAGGTATATATACCCAACAAAAAATTTCTGCACACAAGTGTTCTTTGCATAAATTTTATAATATAGAAAATAACTGGCCTACATTCTTACTTGTATATCAAGATTAATTGTTTGCGGAGTTAAAGACAAAAACGAAATAAAATTGGTTGGTAAATAAGCGAGAAATGTCATTTTGAGTATGATAGGGGTAAACAGTCAAAATTTGCAAAATTTGCCGTATCAAGTAGAGGTGTGAACTGTATGGAATCACTCAACATTTTACCAGTGTCTGTTTTAAGCAATTATGAGCATGCACTGTGATGCTAGTAACAGTTGGAAATCAAAATTTAATACCAAGCCATTTCCAAAATTACACTCAAACTTAAGTTTTAATTAATTAAAGTATCACATTGTCTCACTCATTGACCTAAAGGTATGACAAAACAGTTTAGTGATGATTCAAACAGATTCCATTCTGTATTAATGAATCAAAGCATCCAGTTTATCAAGTAAATTGAAATGCAACCATCGAATGCAATCAACACCTAATCTTATTTAAGAAAACACATCTGCATTGTTTTTCAAATTAATTTATTTCTAATGGTCAACAAGGAAGGTTTTCGTTAAATTGACCCTCATGGCAAATGTCGGACCACACCGGCCACCTAGTAGCCGTCTTTCTATACAAGACAGAACACGTGAAGTTGGTCAAGCTAGTTGATCTACCCGGTTCTCTTGTTCACGAATGGAATCTAATTCCACAATTGAAATTTCGTCGGCTGTTGAATTCCAAGAGGAAGCCGCTTAAAAGAATGCCGGTTTCATCGTGGTGAATTTACTCAGTATAAGTCTCGCGATTTATGCAACTTTTGTTTACTAACCCCCAGTGGCTTTAACAATGAATTGCTAATAGAGTATTGATCGGATTTTATTTCTGACTTTTTTTACATTGTTTACTTTGAATTGTTGATTTATTTGGTATGTATCATTTTGTTTTGCATGTTGAAATTAAAAAGATATTTTATAAAATGTCCAAGTGTGCAGAAATTTTTTTCGCCGAGTATATTAGACCGCTTAGACCGCGGGCATGTGGAAAGAAGAGAATGTTGACAATATCTCTTTCAGTTGAAAGTTTCATCTTTCCATAACGATGAGAATTTCTTCACGTTGTATAACGTCAGATAGCTTAGTATTCCTCCGTTGTCCGTCCGTCTGTCTGTTTTAATATATGATTTTTCTCTTCTTTATTAACCCTTAGAAATAGGGTTTTGTGTGTCGCTTCTTTGAAGGTATAACATGTCAGGAAAAAAACGAAAGCAATTTAATGTATATAATCTTGTTTTATTGTGGCGGACTAGTGCCGGAACAGCGGATGTACGAGGTACAGTCAGAAAGTTCCCGGACTGGTCCTTTTAAACAAATTATAGACGTCGGATCCTCATAAAATTTAGCATGCATGTATTTCTAATATCAACAGCTATGAAAAAGTAGGTTTGAACAAGTATTTGAATTTATTTTTTCACATTTAGCATGTCCACAACCATAATACGGAGCACTTCAGAATTTGCAATGAGATGACTACATTCTTTTTGAAGTTTCTCAAAATAACAGCACCAAGACGTCTTTATTTTTCCGCACGACATCAACGGAACGTTACTAGCAAACAATTACAAAATTTTAGCGTGATCGGCTGAAGTATCGCCATTTTGTGAAGTATAATTTCCGCCGTGTAAAAATTCTGAAGCAAGAAAATGACAACGTTAATTGAACGTACGGAGCAGTGGACAGTAATTAAATTCTCTGCGATGTCATGTATGACCCCGACCGATACTTGGAAATTCATGAAACAGAAGGATGGTGTTATTAATTGTTCCAGGACTCTTGTGTTTGAGTGGCACAAACGTTTCCGGAAAGGTAGGGCGGTTATTGAGGATAATGCGCGAAGCGGAAGGCCGGGAAATGATGCGCGCTTAGTCAAAAAGATTAAGGACGTCCTAGCAACTGATCGGCGCAATTCTCTAGATGATATTGCTTACACTGTAGGGCTGTGTCATGGAACTGTTCATAAAATAGTGACCCAGGACTTGAACATGAATAAGGTATATGCGCGCTGGGTTCCTCGTCTGCTGACAGATGAAATGAAAACAACCCTTGCAAACGTCATATGAACGTCACGACGTCGCGGAAGTGCTCCGTACATGACATAGTGAGCTATTCTAATGGATCAGAAAACATGTTTATGTTTGTATATTTTACATATATTTATATGTTCTTGCAGTGGAATAGTTATATTTTCATGTCATATATTTAATTACAGTCCTGGAACTTTTTGACTGTACCTCGTATATTTTTGGCGCCGTATTTGCAATACCACGTTTAAATTGGGTCTTTTCGGTTAGAGATCATGCATTATTTTTTACTAGTAAGAAGTTAAGAAGTTTCTTAGAAAAGTTAACCACCAATTTCCTGTGTGTTTTTGCATAGATGAAATGTACATCTTCACACGAATATATGGTTATCTATAAATTAAGATGATAGAAATCATGTTTAATCTACATTGAATATTGGGATTTAAACATTGAGGTCTATGGAAATTGGAATACTTTGTTCAACCCTCAATGCGGGGTATAAAGGTGCGCAATTGGTGATATATTATGTTGCGCTAGTTTAATAGTAGTTGCTTCCCTTTAACCAATCATATGCAAACGGAATATTTAATCCGCTGTTCATCTAAATTTTGTTATGGTATACCATTTGGGTCAAAAGATTTCAAATATAGGTGCACCTGCATTTTTTATAGGTGCACCTATACTTTTTATAGGTGCACCTATAATTTATAGGTGCACCTCCATTTCAAGGTATAGGTGCACCTATAAATATAGGTGCACCTCCATTTCAAGGTATAGGTGCACCTATAAATATAGTTGCACCTATAAAAAGTCAAGGTGCACCTATAAAAATTGTAGGTGCACCTATATTATTTTTGACCCATTACATTCTAGCCAATAACAGACCGGCTAACAAAACGAAAACGCTATTTCCCAATACTTGAGCGTGATTGACATACCAATACTTGAGCGCCTACGTTATAGCCCGCCTTACACATTTTAGATCTTTAATCTTACTATCGAGTACATTTTGCCAGGTGGTATTTAACGCCCCACAAATGTTAGGTTTAATGTGATGCGATGAAACATCACTGTTTCCTGGACGTGGAAATATGACTGTGAATAAGCAGGGTCTCTTTAATTACTATTGATTAAATATACCCTGGAATAAGCTAAGCCGATAAAGATTTTCATGTGAATAAAACGACGATCTTGACACGATTTTATTGTTTTAATATTGCATGGCATAAGCGCCAACCGTCTTGTCGAAATATTAGGGCCGCGACTGTGGCTCCTGCGAGCACTTTCCTCTACCGCGAATAGTACAACACTAGTGCATGTACCATGGTTTTGTGGATACAGACATTTGATTGTTAATTTAGAATTCTAACACTTTACACAAATAGATGTTAATTTAAACATATGTTGGTAAAACGACATAATCAATATTTCAGAAACAAGATCTAATATCCACCGTGTCGAAGCTAAGTTCTTCGTCACAACACAATCGCATGTTAGTCTCATGTTAAGTAAAGTAAGAGAATATAAACAATAAAACTTCTTGTATAAATTGTATTTTCTTTTTGTCTAGAAAGTAACAGTGTCCAAGTTATTATAAAATTAACAAAATAGTTCGAAAGAATTTGTCACACACGAGATTCCGCATGCACATAGTTTGTAAATGTTCATGTATATCTTAGAATCTTTATGATTGTGTTCATTATACGAATGATCCGGTCACTAAGGAGACCCTATTGGTTAATAAATAGATGAAAAGGGAACTTTGAAAGCAACCGAACACGACAAATATGAAAATACTGCAGGCTCGGTTTGATTGAGCCTGTTCATGGGCAGTAATGGGAATGCATATTACTGCCCACGCAGCCTAGCCCCGGGTTGAGCGCAACTCAGTAATTACATCATTAAATAGTACAATTTTGATCCATAACCTAATTTCATAAATTTCATGTTTTGACAGAATTATCATGTTATCAACACAATGGTTACCTTTATTAAAAATATAAAGAGAAAAGATTTATAATCCAAAAGTCATTCGCCTGAAACATTTCAACAGTTAGCAAATCTTCTTTACAAATAACATTTATGAAATAAAGATAGGTGTCAGATATTATTATTTGAATAATCAAAAACTGCTAAGAATTAAGAAGATATGTGAACTTGGTGGCCTAGCGGCCTAAAGTTGGCGGTCTAGCGGCGTAGAGTCCTAGCGACGTGAATTTGGCGGCCTGGCAGCCTAAATGTCTGATGAAAAAAAGTTAATAATTAAATAAAATAAAGGCTTAAATTTAAATCAAATTCAAAAGGCATTTCACGTACACTGCAGCGTACATAACCCGATAAAATGAAGATGAACCCATTTTATGATTTCATAAGTTTGTGAAGTTGGCGGCCTAAAGGTTTTATGAATAAACGTTTATAATAATAAAATAAAATGAAATAAAGGCTCTGAATCAATTTATAAATGCATTTCATGTTCACTGCAGGGTACATTCCTGGCTTGATGGCCTAGCGGCCTAGCAGCGTGAAGTTGGAGGCCTCGCTTATCGACATAAACTCAATGTTTATAAAAATTTATACTTAAATTCAATTACGGATCTGAATCTATTTCTCAATGCATTAGATGCAGAATGCAGGTTACGGAAATCAACAAGAACTAATGTTAAAATTCATAATTTGTGAAGTTGGTGGCAAAGCGGCAAAGCAGCCTAAACTTGTTAATGTAAACTAGCTTTTAAATTTTATGATTTTTTTTTCTGAACTTGGCGGCCAAGTGGCCTTAACTTTATATATATCAGAATTTAAGAACAAACAAAAACGCGTCTCGGAACCAGTTTTAAATGTTTAAGCAGAAACATAACCTTAAAAGAACTTTTCAATCCGAAATCGAATCTGCAATATGTTCATGTTTGTCGTGTTCAGTGCCTCATAGTTCCATTTTCATCTTTTTTATATAATATTGGAGTTCAGGGTGAGGCAGTGTAAACCTAAAAAGAATCGAGTTTCTTTTCGGCATTTTATAGCTGCCTAAACTTCGGATATATCACCAACGCACACATTTATGAATGTCATGATGTTTGATGCTGTTCATCAGCCAAGCAATCGTTTTAATTAAGATATAGAGAGATTGTAAAAAAGCTGATATCCATAAATATTCTCTGTCTTTCCTCGTTTTGATGTAACTCGTGCCATTTAACTTTACCTACGACCTTAGTACAGGAAAAAATAGTTTTATTTAAAATACATTCGATATGAAAAATTCATATAATTTCAATTTATTATGGCATTTCAATTGTACTTATTTAGAATTGTTATGGAGAGGAAGTGTACAAGGTGAAATTGTTCGTTCCAATCGTAGTTATCAATGTATGTGCTTAAATTATTGAAATGTGTTAACCTTGCAATGATAAATATTTTGAAAAAAACCCACTATTTTTAAAGTCAATAAACACAAGTTTGAACTAAAGTTCTAGCAAAACACGGCTTGGAATCAAGTTCAGTAATTCATTTCTTGTCAATTAGTGTTATTCGAATAATGACCCGGGTCAATACTGGCAATGCCGAGGGGTCACTATAGAAACTATGAAAGCCACCGAACACGACAATATGAAAAAAAATGCAGGCTCGGTTTGATTGAGCCTGTTCATGGGCAGTAATGGAAATGCATAATACTGCCCACGCCTTCTAGCCCCTGGTTGAGCGCAACTCAATATTTACACCAATAAACAATATAAATTTGATTCATCCCAAACGATGGTGTAAAACATATGGCGGTGGACATGGAACTTCCGTGCGGTATTTTCAGATTAATACAATTCCATGTTCAGCGTCAATGGTCCCCAGATAAACAAATAGGTTTGCCCTAAACGAGAAAACAATGGGCGGATAATAAAGAGAATAGAATTTTGACAAGGGATCAATATAAATATAAATCCTGCACATCACAGACAACGCCAAATGCAAAATTTTAAAAAGCAGAAAATATATCCTTTGGGTGATTTAACACTGATATCCAAATCTATATTGCTTGGAATATTGAAACCAACCATGATCTATAAATCATCTATAAACTGGCCGAAAAGTTAAAACAAAAGTACATCTTCATCATCATGTTTGTCAGTCACAATCATATTTAACAGCAGCAACAAGATATTAGAACAACACCACCAACATCATCATTTTTGTTAAGTCACAGTCAAAGTTTACAGCAACAACTTGACATTTAAACAACAACAACAACAAACAACAAAATCATCAACAAACAACAAAATCATCATCGTCGTCATCATCAACACATTCAGACAAAATCTCCGTATTTTTAATGAAAAGGTTTTGGCAAGCCTGCTGAATTAAAATTAAGTTAACCCTTTCCTCAATAGATTATCTTATATGTGTAGATCCAGGTTAACCGTCACATCAGTGCCGTCTGATCACGATCTTCACTGTTCACTTTTGGATTTATTTCGTTATTTCTGACCAAAATGCGAACAGTGTAGATTCTGATAAGACGGCATGGATGACTTCAGACTCCAGAGAAGTTCTCATCCAGAAAACGCAGACCTCTTATCCAACTATGATATCAGGCGCGTAGGAGCAGGGGCCGCAGGAGCCGCAGGAGCCGCTGTCGCCGCCCCAATATTTCGGCAAGTCGCGGACCCGGCGGCAAAGACTTCAAAATAAGGTTTTATGGCGATAAAATGCCATAAACAGTAAAATCTTGCCATATCGTCGTTTTCACCTAAACATCGTTATCGGCTTAGCTCATATACTGTCAAGTGTCAACGTCAAGGAAACGGTGATGTGTCGCGGGATTGCCTAAGGGTGTTAAAACAACGGCCGAATGTAGGTACCGATTGAAAGCTTTAATAAGGAGCTAATCCCAGTTAAATGTATCGAAATAAGTAGCGCGACATATACTCTCCAAACTTGGAACATAATAAGATACATCATTTTCAGAATCATACAATTTCATGGGCTACATCCGTTTCGATACCACATGCAATTAATAAAGGGGGGTTAAGACCAGTCACAAAATTTTCAATAGCGGGTGGTATAGTATCTGTTAACGAAAACTCTTGTCTCCTTATTTAAATATGGATTCTTACGTAGTTTTGAACAAATCTAAGCAATTCTGTAATAACGCGATTGCTTAGCTGTTACACAGAAGATTTTTCGACAGTTTTAGTCGATTGACAAACGCCGAGGTCAATTTTGTGTTTTTTGGTAGACTCACCTCGATAAAATGTCGCTGGTTTATCAATGCACAGGGGGATTTTAATGGCAATTTCATAAAAAGATGTAAAAATGATAGTTCTTAATGTGTTTCAAATTTGAACAGTGCACTCCAATTATATGCGGAAACATTAAAATTTTATGATCGATGTAGTTAGAACTTTGGTTAAGTGTATTTTATTTCATAAAACTAACATCATTTCCTATGGAATATTCAGGAGATATGGATACGACACTATTATGGATGCATCTTTTGTTATCAGATCTTTGTACAATTATTACTTTTGCATTTGAAGATCCATATTATTGTAAGAATAGACGTCTAATTTACGAACCGTGATCTTATTGTTGATTGTAGTAGTTCAGTACTCGAATATGATGATTTAAACGTTTTATATACACCAATTACTACAAATATTTGTTTTATAAAATAAGAACCTTATGATATCGACATATCAATGATAAAATGTATGCAGCCAAAATCATTTCTTCCGCGACCCCAATGTTCAAGTCGCTCCTACGCGCCTGGATATATGACGACTCCGATGTAAGCATGCAGTTTCAATGCTGTTTCTGTTTGATGCAATATTACTGATTTCAAATGTTAATGTATAATCTTAAAATATAGATCACCTGATTCAACGTTGTAAAACATAATTCCTTCTTACATATGAGTACATTTCAGTTTAAATATATTTTCAGGAAATTCAGTTTTAATATATTTTCAGGATATTAAGACGTCGATTTTAACTTCAAACAAAATCTTATCGCTTAGATTAATTTAAATGTTTATTTATTTATACATTTTACTGTGTTATCGTTTTATTTTGCGTGGTTTTAATTTTCGCATATTTTGCGCTAGGGAAAGTGCATGAATTGAAATCCCAACGAAATTATAGCATAATCTAAAAAGCTTACATTACTGTGCAAATTTATGCTCATGCTAAAATGTAATTTATGGAATTTTCTACCAGCCAAATTAAATGATAACACATTAGTTCACAAAAACAGTATTTAGACTTAAACTCTTTAAAGATTACGTTTTACTATTTAAGTAAAATAAAGGGGGAAAATAAACCAGGCACGGTGACTCAGTAAAAAGACTACATCTTAATTAAGGTAGTAATAACATCGGAGATGTCTTCTGCCAAGGTATATACATTCTCGTAATAAATTTATTTGAACAAAATAGTTTGTACAGATAAATGCAATTCATACTTTTAAAACACTTGAAGCACTAGCTGGTAACGTCCCATCTACATCTGGGATCACTTGCGTTTGATATGTAAAGTACTATCTCTAAAACTAGTATTACGAAACTCTCCTGTAACAGATTGGTATGGTTTGATTTTTTTCCAGTACATCCAAAGGATCTCTGCCAATCATCGCTAGTATAAACATAATAATTCATGGGCATATAATGTTCGTTATTAGACAAATTGAGATACTTCAGAATGATAAATATCAGTTTATTTAATCTGGCTCTGCAAACAGTTTAAGCCGCTAAATGTTTGTAATTACGTATACTGGACTACTGGTAATCGTTTTCCCGTAATCATGCAGCAAATTTCCACTTTTCAATATTTCTACACAACTGTCCAGAAATGCCCTCAGTTTGACCGCATGACCCTATTAACCTTCTCTAATTGCGTAAATTCGAAAGAGGTGAATGTTTAATTAACAAGGTTTATCAGTAACCATGCAGCAGAGTTGGTGTTGATGATACTTTATACATGTACATGGCATTTCTGTGTAAATTTCTGAATATTCTTGTATCACTAAATTAATTTTGTTTGTTATATTAAAGCATAAAATAAAAATTATAGGAAAAAAGTAAAAATTAAATTAGTTATATATGCAATAAATATATGGTCCTTATGGTATTTTTGCGTCCAATAATAAAACAGTAAATAGTACCATTGCTTGATTTTTTAAAATAAAAAAAACCCATATAACACTGTTTTTAACATTGTTTTGTTGTTGTTGTTTTCTCAGAAATGTGAATTTGTAAACTTTTAAGAAAGTGTAATAAATTCATACAATTCAATTTGAAATTATGTGTAGATCCAGATATCTGGCACATCCATACTGTCTGATCTGGATCAGCATTTTCCGGTCTGTATCAGAAATAATGTAATTAGTCTGAAAAGCAGTGTATATCCTTATCTGACGGCAAGGATATGTCGTCTGATCTGGATCTACACTGTTCACCCATGCAATTAAAGTGTATATATGCCTTAAAGGGTTAAATGGTTTTTCTTGCAAATGTAGCATTATTCAAATACCAAACTTTTTCCGAAATTTTGGCTTTATGAACTTTAAGAAAGTCTAATCAATTTATACAATTCTATTTGAAATTATGAAAACCTTATTACATGTAAAACGAATACGGATTTCAACTCATATTCGATGTTCACGTGCAAGCAAACAGAGAATATTTTTTATAAACTCACAAAAATTCTTATATCTAATTGCAGAGATGTATAAATATTGCTGATTCATAACGAAGTAGCTTAGTGCTTTACGAAAACTTTAAACTATCGTATGAAACGGACAATCTTATTGGTTGATGGAAAATCTCTTCATTTGTTGTAGGTGCACCTATAAATTTACAGGTGCACCTATATTTATAGGTGCACCTCCATTTCAAGGTATAGGTGCACCTGTAAATAAAGGTGCACCTCCATTTCAAGGTATAGGTGCACCTATAAATATAGGTGCACCTCCATTTCAATGTATAGGTGCACCTATAAATATAGGTGCACCTATAAAAAGTAAAGGTGCACCTATAAAAATTGTAGGTGCACCTATATTTGAAATATAGGTGCACCTGAACACTAACTTTTGACCCAAATGGTATACCATATTTTGTACTGTTTACTTGATGCGCTCACGCGGGCAAAAATACATGTATTACCATTCCTGGCCTTGTAAAGGCTTATCGAACTTGGCATGAAATTGTTTTTTAATTTGATTTATAAATTTGTTGCCCCATTCGCATAATTTGTTCTCATCTCTCTATATATGTACGACTCTTCTCCTTTGTACGTTATTTCAGTTTTGCTCTTACAAGGGACTGTCTAGTACAAGAACTTGGAACAAAGGCTCTTAAAAGGTTAAAAGGCAACAAGTTGAACAGACCAACACGTTGTCAATTCAGAAAACGTTTGTTCCATACTCTCAAGAAAATTAGTGAACATTAAATGCACGCTACCGCCTAAAGGCTATTTTGTTCAACAGAGTAAGCGGATTAACATAATTCATTCTGAAACGTGTTTCCAGATTTTCATACCTTATTACTTCAACATTTGTTTATGTACTTGTAACATGCCATATGGTAAAAATATCGTTTAAACTAAAACCAATTAAGGATCAAATTTAAAACTATCTATCTGTCATAGGCACACATGTCATGTAATGAGAATCGAAAAAAATTTCTCAAGCCTTGCTTTAAGTAAAGTAACAATTTATTTTATCATTTATTTAAATGATTTGTCTACATCACAAATTTATTAAACAAATTATTTTGTGTGCAATATGTAATTAATTCACAGAGAACTTAACTTATGTTACATTAAATACTGACAACGGATTTGAGAATAATCAATAATCTTAGATCCGAATGCGAGTATGACGAAAATATTTTGTAAAAGCGGACAAATAATGATAATAAGTAATTTATTTTCCAACAACTCCGGGGTCAGAGAAATGCTGGTACAACAAGAATCCCGAGAAAGCAGAAAAATGCTGGCCGATGAAGCCATCGTCTACTCGAGTGTTCTTGACAGACACTGTAGATCCGGCCTTCAGCTCTTTAACAAACATATGAGAGGACTGTTCGTACGGAAGCACCCAGAATTCAGAGTAGCCAACACCATCGACGTCAATGCAAGCACTGTAATAGTTCACTGTAACGTCTTTTCCCATCATGGTTACGTGAAAAACGTAAGTTCCGTCAACCGGAGCGACGAAGCCACCTAGATGAGGATTATACGCGTGGCCAACGTTGGTTACTACACTGTCAAAGACGATGATTTCGTTGGCACCGAGGTGCTGAACGTCGTGCTGCGAGTGGGTGGCATAAAAGGCGACCTCTTGCTCCACATTTCTACGAACTGAGAATAGAAGTAAACAAATTTCAGTAACATACAATGATACAATAACACTGGAATAGTAAACCTATGCAAAACGAAAACAACTATACAAACAGCAACATCAACAAAACAGCAGCAGCAGCAGCAGCAGCAGCAGCAGCAGCAGAAGCAACAACAACAACAACAACAACAAACAAAAACAAACAATGATAACAGTAAATGCATACAGTAGCAAATGCAAAGTCTATAACACCCCGCCCACCCCTGCCTAAAAAGGAAAACAAAACAACAACAACAAACAAAAACAAACATGAAAACAACAACAACAAAATGATCCATCAGATAGTCATTGAATATTGACAATTTACTCCGTGGAACATTGCTACACTATTCGCTTTTCGATTCCTTAGGTTATTTCTGACTAAGAAGCGATCAGTGTAGATCCAAAATTGACAGCCAAGATAAGCCGGCTGATCTGGATATATACTGGTCGCACCCTCGAAAAAAAACCTTATCGAGTTAAAGTAAAGACAAAGGAACAGTCATATGACTAGTTGTATATAAGCAGCTCTAATGATGACGTTATTTTTGACGGTAGTCCAGTCTGTCTGGACGTTATCATTGACGTCGTCTATCGACAGTAAGTAAGGAACGGTATGCGGTACTTGCCGTACCTATGTTGACGGTGAATTCTCGCTTAAATTTCACTATTTTCAATGAATAAACAGTGCCCAAGGTTATAAAACTGAGCATGGAAACCAGTCTCAAATCTCAAGCATCTGATTGGCTGAAATGGCGACTGGTCTGCTTGAGATTTGAGACTGGTTTCCATGCTCAGTTTTATAACCTTGGGCACTGTATATTATAATTAAATTCGAATATGTACCTGTTGATGGGTTTATTTCTCTCTTAATAGCATCCTTCGGACCCAAGACGTCTCCTTCCACTAGCGTCCGGGGAACTTCTTGTTTATTAACCTGTCTGCTTAATTGATCTATTTGATTCTGAAGATAAGATTCTTTCTTTTTGAATTCCATTTTCATACTGCTGATTTCTCGTTTGTTTTCAATATCATTTAATTCCAGTTTTTCGATTTTGTCTATGAGAAAAGCAAATAGCTCTGCACTGTCACCAGCGAACGTGACTGGCACAATATACAGAGGTAAGACACTCAAAAGAATATATAATTTCATGTTTTAGAGATTTTTCTTTGGACTTATAAGTAGAAATCAACAGTGACGAATGATAAGAGCATTTAACTTCATATACTGGCACATTTCACTTTAAAGATAAGAGGAACGCAAACAGACACAACGCCGTTACGAGCCTCGTATAATTGGCGCTAGGCTTTTGACCGCTTTTTGGATTTCATTCGGAGCGTTTTAACTTCATGTGCACGAATGCCATTCTATTTTTTTTCTATTTTAGAAATTAAATGCATGTTTTGAGAAAAGTTTCATGTTATGTTCTTGCCAACCACTGGGCCGATATTTATGTATTCATACTATCGTAAACGTCCGACACAATATATATATATATATATATATATATATATATATATATATATATATATATATATATATATATATATATATATATATATATATTCTATAAACAAAAGTCCTAAAATTATATATTGTAAGATGAATTGAAATTTTACGCTTTATTCAAGTTTAAAATAACATCAATGATATATTCTCATTAAAATATGTATATATCCAAACACTTCAATTTCTAAACTTACCCAAGAGAAGCAAGATGGCTTACTTTTAAAGTAATATGAACTAAGGCACTGCCTCTCTCGGAATCGACGAATTTAAAGAGATGTGTATCGAATGTTTAACAGTAAAATAAAGAAACAAATCATCATTTGTTGTTTTACTTTTTAACCAAAACTGATCAAGGTTGTAAGATGTATTATGAAGAGCTTTCAGTGTATAACGACTTTTGCGTAACGGTTGTTAATCTCTTCTTCTGCAGTGAGTGCTTATTTGAGCAGCTGGTGTTACACGGGTTTATTGTTGTTTTACACAGAGTGGTTGTTCTACACAAAGTCTTTTAAGGTTTCTAAGCTTTTATTTGCGGTTTATAAAATAAATCCACAATAACAATTTTACAACTAATAATTTTTGATTCACAAAGTAATGTCTTAAGATTTTTAGCTTAATTTCCCTTTTTACTTTTAAAGTTCACAAAGTCTCTTTAACAGTTCACAAAGTTTTCACAAAGTATTATTAATTTAGTCACAAAGTTTTAGCTAATTCCTTCACAAAGTTTTTGTTGTTGTTTACCTAGAAAATTCTGTTTATATACCTTTTTCAAAAATTGACATTTACAACTTAACAATTGAGATTTTGACAGATTAAGAAAAGTAAGACCTAAAGCACATGTAAACAATATGTGATAAAAGCGTCAGATTGATAACATGTGATAGTTCCTTACAATTCAAAGGAAATAAAATATATTTAATTAGATATCAATCAACAAGTCTGGCTTCAGGTTCTCAATTTACATTACTTAACTTACTGTCAAAAATCATGAAGAGTAATAAGAATATTTCTTGTTAACAATTTACAAAATAAGTATTTTTTACAAGAAATTGATACTAATTTCATAAGTGAACATTTTAAGTATCACATATATATTGCTTTTAAAATAAGAAACATTTTGCTACTAAACATGTTATAATTTGATTTTCAATATTAAATACCAAATTATTTGTTATGAGGCAATATCAAATAATGTAGAAATTTGAATCATAATAGATGAAACACTACATCTTAGTGAGCTGAATGATTCTGTGAAGTTTGGAAGTATCCTTTGAGATGTTGAATACACCAGTTTTCCTGTAAACTCTTAGTTAAACGGCACTTAGTGACAGTAGAGAAATTTATTATCTAAATAGAATGAAACATTCAAATTAGTCCAGATTTATATAGCACTCTTTTCATATATTCAAAAGTGCTGTACAACAAGCAAGATATAGCAATATAATACAATAAGAATTAATTAAGCATGGGCAAATAAAACATAGAAAAAAAAAGAAATAAAAAAATAAAACTTGGATAAAAAAGTTTGCATGAAAAACATAGAAGAAAGTTTAAAAAAAAGTGCGTTGATGTGTAGATAACACATTATAGCATCACTCTTCGTTCAAAATCAACCCAATGTCTTATGATTGTTAATATATCCAGTTAATCAACATTATACATAGTATGAGCGGAAAGGGTGTGTTTTAGCTGTCTTTTTAAAGTGTCAAGTGTCTGTGCAGTTCTAACTAACTCTGGCAGTGCATTCCATAACCTTGGTGCAGCATGGCTAAAGCTACTGTTTCCGAAAGTCACAGTTCTGGTATGTGGTACTAAAAGTGTTAAAGAACTGCTAGAACAAAGGTCTCTAGCTGGTCGGTACACACACAATAAGTCAATAATGTACTGTGGGAACTGTCCATGGAGAGCCTTGTAAGTGTATAGTAGGACCTTGTAATCGATCCGTTGACATATTGGTAGCCAATGAAGTTCCTTGAACACTGGTGTTATAAGGTCATGACGAGGAGTTTTTGTCAAGATTCTGGCAGCTGTATTCTGAACCCGTTGTAGTTTATTCATTGTCAGTTTTGGAATACCAAAGAGCAATGAATTACAATAGTTAAGCTTTGATGTTACTAGACAATTAACTAATGTTTTTGTAGCATCGGTTGTACAGACTTCCCGAAAGTTGAAAAAAAGTGTCAGACATTCGGTCAGACAAGATGTGAAAATCTGTCTGACCGAAACTAATTCTGTCTGACCGAAACATTTAAAAATAAAATAAGCAAAACACGGTATTGGGGGTGTTTTTATTTTTCTTTATGTAGCATATAGAGGATATTTGTTTTACCATTGTAAGACAGAATATATTTTCTTTTTTATTTCACTTAGAAAATCGCCTGATTTACTGGAGAGTAAAATCACTCCCTACTATTACATGATCAGTTTTTCAAAATTCAATAGTTCATCTTGGAAGTCAAAGCATTAACGATCTTTTATCCATTTTGTATAAAATCTACAAACCAGTAAGTGTTTTTGGTAATTTTTTCTTTTGCAGCTTTTCTTTATTTGTTACGTTTCTCTTTTTACCGGGAATTGCTCCAGTGAAATATTTTTAAAACGCCATTTTGTGAGTCCGAAATTACGAAATGGAAATAGGTGAAAATGGGCGAAATGTAGGAAACGGTAGACTCCTACCCAGTCGCAGTCAGTCGTTTTCTGATGAAGAATGGTCATGCGCAGCGAAACAGTGAAAGAAGCGGCAGTGGTACGAATTGTCATGAAGACGAATACGTAAATGATTGCACTCGGATATCCTCACTTATTTCCCTCGGAACAGTCTCGAGTAAAAACATCGAGCAAAACTGTAATTTAGCCAATATAATTGGAATATGCAGATCAAATGTTTGCCGGACAATCGGTCCGACAATATATGAAATCATGCTGGACCGGCCTAAAATTTACCGGACAGGTCCGACGGTCCGGCGACTTTCGGGAAGTCTGGTTGTAATGTAATTCCGTATGCATCCGATTATTCTCAGCTGGTGGTAGGCAGATCTACAGACAGTGTTGACATGTTTCTCCATGTCCATTTGTGGTGTGAAGTGAGCCCCAAGATTTCTGATGCTGTCATTTGAAGCTCAAATAGATGTCTCACCAACTGTGATAGTCATGTTTTCGACTTGCTTGGTATACATCGTAAAGTATTTCGGTCCTAATATGGATCCCTGTGGAACACTGAAATTCGTAATAACTGGATCTGATAGCTCTCCTTCTCTTCAATCTACTGTCTAGAACAGTTAACCTGGTCTTCCCACAGCATTTCATGTGAAGCTGTTTTCCTGAAATATTAAAATCAACCGCAAATTAATTTATCTTCAAAAAAATTTTTATATCTTAAGGCTTTTATGAATTCATTTGTCGACAGTTAAAATTGATTTAAAATATTAAGACATACATTTCTTTTGCTTATTGAACATAGGCACATACCAATTAAGAAGTTGTGTTTATTTAAAGCTTATCCAATAATAAACCATAAATGAAGTACCACTTAGACCCATACAGGGGCTATTGTAAGGGCCTAAAGGATTTTGAATGATTTAAAGAACATTTCGGACAGTTTTGTTGTGAACAAAATTGACCAGTAATGACTAGCATTGACCAGAAATGATCACCATTGACCAGTTATGACCACTATTGACCACCGGCCCGCTCAATACTCAATTGACCAGTCAATAGGCCAACCCTGCTATTATACATTCATGCAGCTTTAATAAATGAAAATAAAGAAAATTTATGCAAACCTTTTATCTGTTTACTATGTTAATGTTCATATTCTGTGCCGTAGCTGTCTACCAATTCTGCATTTATAAGTATCTATAGGCTTCATAACCTTGGTGATACACATCTCTGAAAAAAAAATGTTTGATTTTAAATCTTCGCTGATAACTAGTACTTCAGTTATACAGTACCTTTTGTGGCTTATGAAGATGTACATAAATTGCTGTTGCAGTTAACAGTGAACAATTCATACTGTTGCCATAATTTATTTATTACATGTAAGGTCTTTTTATTAAAATCACATAAAAGGAAGATCGAAATGATGGAACATTTCATGCTAGCTTTAATTCCAGAGTGTTATCACATTTTAAACTTTATATAATTTGTAATAAAGACCACATAAAGATGTGCCAGCTGATCTGAATCTACATATATGCCATCTGATCTGGATTTACATGGGCTGACCATTTGTGCTAAAAAGGTGTGTCCATGAAGTATGTTAAGTTTTTGACTGTGAAAACTAAAACAGCATCGTTTTCTTTCTAAAAAACGTGAACAAGATTATGAGATTTATCCACTAAATAAAGGATTAAATAAGTGACCAAAGGGACCCATAATGTATTTACAACATGGTCTGCAGAGAAACTTTGTGGCGTTTGATTCTGTGTCTTCCAAAAATTTGGCATGTTCAGGTGATTTTGTGTGAACATGCCACAGATTATGGTACACCGTAGCAGGGCTGGACAAATTTAGATTTTTTAGTAACAGAAATGTAGTCTAAAACTGGCTGGGTAAACATTTCAGCTACAATGTAGTCCCACTTTTGCCCAAATAAGCAAATTCAGTCAGTATTAACAGTACAGAAAGGAACAGGAAATTCAAGAGAAACCATTACATGGGGGGCTTGATAATGTTAAAATAGATCTCAAAACATGTTATTTTGTAATAAATTTATTGCTGTTGTAATATGATATGCATAAAAGAGAATGGCGCATATCAAATTAACGTTTAAACTAGTCTACACTAAAAAAATTGAGCTAGCCCACAGACAAGCAATCAGATATTTTGAGATTGTCCGATACCATTTTCCACTTTGTCCAAGGCGTCGGGCTAGTGGGTTTGTCCAGCCATGCATAGTCATGTAAAGGAAGGGCAAATTCTGTGCTGTTTGAGTGTTTGTACAGTTTATTATAGGTAAATTAAAAAAAAATTACCTTTCCAGTAGTCTTATTTTTCTCCTATTCCAGTTTCATGCTATTTGAACCAGATTTGTCAGGCATCTTTTATATGTATACCTCAAACTGAAATACAAATTACAAAAAACAAAATTTATAAATGATATTATTTGCCCATACATGCATATACCTTCCAATGACTTAATTTATTTTTCTTAGTGACAGACTTCTTTAAAGTCGCCGGACTGTCCGACCTGTCCGGTAAAAATCTGAAATAAATAATTAGTGGTAAACACGGCTTCGCCGTGCTTCCTATTTAAATCATTCAACACTATGCCTCATTTTTTTTATGAAATGTAGCTCTAATAATTTTTATTTGTTGTAAATGAAGCATTATTCAGATAGCATTTGGTAAACAAAGCTTAACAGAAAGAGTATTTTATTTAAAATGTAGGGCAAGTGTACTTTCTGTCACTTGCTCATTCACTCAACCTGTAAGGTGATTGGGTCAAAGAAAATTTCTACACCTCTGACAGAGCAATTATTCCTAAAATCTGAAATAAACAATTAGTGGTAAACACGGCTTCGCCGTGCTTCCTATTTAAAGTGGGTAAAACAAAATTTCTACACCTCTGCTGAGCAGTTATTCCTAAAATCTGAAATAAATAATAAGTGGTTAACACGGCTTCGCCGTGCTTCCTATTTAAGGTAGAGCAACTGTAATGCTTTCCCGCGCAAAAATTTTCGACGTCATCAAACATCGGCTCGGTGACTTCCGACGCTACTCGTCAGAGTCGATAGTAGCCGAAGCAACATCGATTATTGTCGACTGTTAGTGACAGTTCACCGAGTATTCCCGACATTCGAGAAAAAAGCGCGGGAAAGCATTACAGTTGCTCTACCTTAAATAATTCTAGAATATGCCTCATTTTTTTGGAAAGTCAGCTCTAAAAATTTCTATTTGTTGTTAATGAAGCATTATTCAGATAGCATTCGGTAAACACAGCTTTACCATGCCTCAAACAACTTATATTAGCAGAGTAGCTTTATGCTTAATCTGCAAACTTTGGGTTCAAGTCCTGATCATGAAAACACTTGACTCGTATCTTCAAAAATTTTGGTCACATTTCATTTGACCAGTTCTGTCCAGAGTTAATTTCAACGTAATACCTTATCGCTTTCCCACACCAAATTAAAACGAAAGCAATCGATATTACCATCTAATCTGCAATGTTAAACTTACTGTTCTTGTTGATGATTTCAGTAAAAAAATAAATAAAAACGTCGTAAAATTCCAATGTTTAGAATGTTGTGGAAACCGGTATCACTGCAATTAACCAAATTTCGAACAACTACCGTAATGCTCATCACTACAGTACTGTGAAGTATACAGTTAGACTCTAACTATGTGACAATATTAGGTTTTAATCAATGTAGAAACTTATTTACCTGATTTTTAGGGCGAGTTCAATCTTAATTGTTATCTAACATATGGAATCAGAACATCTGAAAATGTGAATCGAGAAACAAAATGGCGGCTTTTCAGTTTTAAAATCCAGAAGCAAGCAATCTGGATTCAAGTCATATTGTCCAATCAGAAAAAGCCTTACTTTGCAATGATGAAAGTGATATTGGGGCGCGCCACGGGAAAGGTACCTTCGGTCTTATTTTCGTCAACTGTCCGAATGTACTTTTTCCCGTGACGCGCCCCATAGTCAGATTTTGCAAACCGGAAGACGCGGTTTCAAACCCGCTTGGTATAGACCGTTAGACATGCGCAATACCGTAATCGGAATCGACACGATTTCGACGCGCTTCGCGCGTCGAAATCGTAGGGTCGATTCCGTATTATTGTCCGTTATGCTCCAAAAACCTTGAAAAAGTTTGTTTTTAATGAACCATGTACACTCTTCAAAGAATATGTTAAAAATAATGTATTGCAAATTAGCACTGGCTATGTGGCTATAAGTGCAAATTGGTGAAATTGGTAAAATATTAACACACGTTTATCTATGTGTGAAGTCTCACTCGCTTTGTAGGGAACCACGAGTTAAATCCATAACTAAAACGGTATAACATGACATATATAAACGGCTTAAATATCCTAATATTCAGTGGAGATGCTAATATTTCAAACTCACACGAGTTAATGGTGATTTTTTGTTAAAGTTTTCGGCTCCTTGCCTATTTTCTTTGATATCAGAAATATCATAAAAAGTCCTTTCCTGGATCAAAAACAATCAGGGAACGTAGATTTGACAAAAAACGTCCGAGCAGCTTTACCACCGCGTAATTCGTGCACTTACATTACTCTTATAAGATAGTCGATAGTGTGATTTTGGTGGCGGACCACAGTAACCGGTCCTAATTTCACAGTTTCCGACACACACTCTGTACCTAGTCTATGAAAGCAATCCACAACAACAACCTGACACAGAAATCAGTGATTACTGTAAACATATGGCTATAAGCTACTCATGCAACACAAATTCAGGCTATGAAGAACTCCTGAAAAAATCCAAGGAACACTGAAACACAGTCCAAGCATCACTTTTGCACAGTCGGCCGAGGCAAAAATCACGAAACCCAAAATCTTGCACAATATTAATGTCCAACCGACAACTCCCCGAAATGGTTGCTTTCAAACCAGCTGAAACAGCAGATTCAGAAAAGAATATATCCAATAGCTGTCATCCCTACCGATTTTCCGCAAAATAAATCAAAAATCATGCAACTGAATTTCTGAAGCGGAAACAGCTTACTATACAGGATTTCCCTAGTTTCGAATTCAAGCCCCTGCATCACACTGATCATCACCTGGCTGCTTATGGTTTCTAATAGTTATTAAACAAATATATTCTAAATACCTTGAAAACACAAAATCTGTATCTATAATTAATTTAGGCTTGATAAATGTCAAGATATCTTCATAGTATCCCCTATTTCATAATTTCTACATGGCCAGTTCGAGAAGTGGCTATAAAACTGTGATGCGCTCCCTTAAAGAGACACACATGTTTGACCTAACATATACCTTAGAGTTGCATCAATTTTGCAGACTAACTGGAATAAAATAAGACTAAAATCATACACCTGAATGCATATTCAGGTCAGATATGGCAATTTAAGTCAAGACAGTATTCATGAAAAATATGCATTATTTGTACAGAAATTGAACATTACCTTATTTACCAACAGTGACTATTTACAATTTCCTAAAATTCATATTTCAATTAGTACCAGTGTAATATTCTGATGTTTTTCAAGCACCAGCCACATTCATTTTGCTGAAAATCATTCAAAATAAGCCCATTATTAGGTCTAAACAGCTCTGCTGGGTGATCAAAAATAAGCAACTGCATAAAGTCTGACATTTTTCTGATACCCTGACAGGCTCTTGGATACTGAATTGTTTCAAACACCTCTGCAGACCACTTTACTGATACTTATGATGTCAAAATCAGCCCAGTCAACTGTCCCAACATGAATTTGTACTCTTTCATGTTAAATTGTGACTTGTTTGGTGAAATGCTTGAAATACCTGTCATAAGAGTTTACATAAATTACAGTGCCCATTTGGGTAAATCCATAATATGTACAGAGTCAAAGCCAGCTATTATTAAAAAAAGCTATGGCATGCTTGCTACAAGCACCTGAATAGCTACCGCATTTCTGGTACAAAGTCTGTCTGACATAACTTCAATCGGATGTGACATTTTTAGTGGTTTTTACCAACAGCGACATTTTCAGAGTCGCTCGGATGACAAAAATTGGCCGTGCCCTGCTTAAAAAGAGGGAAACGACAAAAATGTTGGTTGAACATTACTTTTTTCCATGCGAAACATTCTTTCGTACCATAAGAAATAATGCCTTAAAGACAGGCGACAAATTTCACACTTTCTACTTGAAAAAAATATACATGACTTTGCGCCAGGCATCTCAGCATACCACCAAGTCTGAGTTACCTCCCCTTAATGCTGATTGCCAGACACTTTATTTTAGATAAAGCAGACCTAATATTGATCATTTTGTGTACTACTCATTCTGGACAGATATTTTAAGCTTTAAAATACCATACCTGACAATATTTGTAAATCAACACTTTTCCTTAAGGTGGCGGACCACAGTAACCGGTCCTAATTTCACAGTTTCCGACACACACTCTGTACCTAGTCTATGAAAGCAATCCACAACAACAACCTGAAACAGAAATCAGTGATTACTGTAAACATATGGCTATAAGCTACTCATGCAACACAAATTCAGGCTATGAAGAACTCCTGAAAAAATCCAAGGAACATTGAAACACAGTCCAAGCATCACTTTTGCACAGTCGGCCGAGGCAAAAATCACGAAACCCAAAATCTTGCACAATATTAATGTCCAACCGACAACTCCCCGAAATGGTTGCTTTCAAACCAGCTGAAACAGCAGATTCAGAAAAGAATATATCCAATAGCTGTCATCCCTACCGATTTCCGCAAAATAAATCAAAAATCATGCAACTGAATTTCTGAAGCGGAAACAGCTTACTATACAGGATTTCCCTAGTTTCGAATTCAAGCCCCTGCATCACACTGATCATCACCTGGCTGCTTTTGGTTTCTAATAGTTATTAAACAAATATATTCTAAATACCTTGAAAACACAAAATCTGTATCTATAATTAATTTAGGCTTGATAAATGTCAAAATATCTTCATAGTATCCCCTATTTCATAATTTCTACATGGCCAGTTCGAGAAGTGGCTATAAAACTGTGATGCGCTCCCTTTCCTTGGGTTTGATTTCGCGCACTTTCCCTAGCTTCTCTCCGAAGTACGCGAAAAACAAACACACGCAAAATGTAATGATTGAACGAACAATATAAAATTTGCTCGCTACCAGTTATATCTGAACACTAATGATTAATCAGTAACGCCGCGTGAGGACGTGCAATGTTGAATTGTTTATGTACTACTTATAAAACAGAGATAATGATATAATTACTACATGCATTCTCATTAAACTAACTCGGTCATACTGTTATCTGGGTCTCCATCGAGAAACAGGTAAATGTTTCAGACGCATGTCTATGATTTCTGCAGTTAGGAAAAGAGTTCAATTGATAATTTCAAGCAGCAGATATTTCCCTCCATTTACACGGGCGCACTGAACGAACTTGTCTTTATTTTTCCAGGAATGTAATAATATAATAACCGACAAAACGAAAATATTACATGAATTTGGCAGAATATTTTAGATCACGTTTTCTGCAGCGTGATCTATAATTTATACATTTTAATTAATTTGTCATATATAAGGTACTTTATCACCCCTAGACTACATAACGGTCTTTGCCAATATCAATTTCTGATGGAGAATTAATAATTCAAGTCTTTGAAATTGAAATACATTTATCAGATTTCATTACATGATTATGGAATATGGGAAACAACTTCAAAAATCACAATTGTTGTACAAAGATAACGTTGCGACTGATAATGTTACATACTCACGCCACCGTGAAGTGCGCTAGATGTTGATAATGCCTAGGTTATACATTCACGAATATGATGCTGCATTTAGCTTTGAATATATACGATCCGGCAATCTGTATTTGTCCGTAGCTTTCCGTATTGTAACCACAGTCATAAGTATTAGTACATTTACTTGTATATCCGTGTATATACTAATATTATTGAACATGTTCAAAATTTGACCACGGATCACACAACCGTAGTACCTCTTTACTAAACCGTATTAAAATTTACTGATCCCGTATCAAAAGCGTATTAATCTGTAAATATTCGTAGACCCGTAGGATTTTTGCCAAATGTGCACTGAAAAACGGGTAGGGGTGAACTAATTTCTATTATTAAATCCTGAAGGATAATTACTTTAGAACAGGTGTAATAGTAAGATGGTCTTAATTTCGGGGTAGAAAAAAGTGCAAAGCTGTTGGTCTTATTATCGAGGTGGTCTTAATTTCAGGGTGGTCTTTAGGAGGTGTTTTACTGTATATATGTTATACGGTCCCTACATAACCGACGATTACATTGCATGTGAACCCAAGGCAACAAGTACATGACTACCTTGGTAACTCATATTGAAGTAGAGGAAATACAAACAAATGAAAGCTGGTTATGTTACATAGTACAAAATATGTATTTTGCCTTGCGCTGATCGACAGATTTCTTGAAAGAATACGTAATTATTTGTTTTTGCTAAAGGACATACAAACAAACAATTCTAAAAGAATTTAACAAGTGTCGGTAGCATTCTACGTGGTAGTATCCGCAAAAGAATTCCACAGACACTTGTTTGGTCCTTTGCTGGCCCTATATGCCTATAGAGCTATATAGGCCTATATATAATAGGCTTATAGGTCTCTAGATCCAAAAGTGGGCAATTTCAGGAAATAAACGGATGATCTACAGTATGAGATACATCTACAATCACTTAGAAAGCAAAATATCTCAGTTTTCAAAAAAAAAATTACCCGTTCATACATAATCCATGGTTACTAAGTTCCTTTAAGCAAATTTGTTGAGTGATTTTTCTTGTTCACTGCTGGATTTGTGGACAGGACGTAAAACTACTACCAGCAACATGCAAACATTGGTTTAATGAATGGTTTGATTCGCGCGCCTTAGAACCGTGTTGAAATTCTTTCATTTGACCACTGACAGTTCCTCTAAGTCTTTTGATGTTGATATTGCTTTCGATTTTAAGAAAATTGTACATTGCTCGTTATTTTAACTGTACTAGAGGCTGCGTTTTCTAGACATAGCATTTTCGAATATGTATGTCTCCTTGGTCAGAATAATTTCGATGGAACTTTCACAACTCCTATAAATAAATAAGTCCAAATGTATTTTTTAAACAGATATAACATAATAAAAATATATAATAGAATATATATAATCCTTGAGTAAGTTAATGAAAAAGATATTTTATGTTTGTGTTGTGCGCAACTTCTGATGTCTCATATCTATAATCTATATCTTATACAAACCAGCTTTCATGTTTTCAAATAAATATAATATGTTTGTTAACATACCATACGCAACGAGAGATATTAGTTATAAATAATTTATTTCATTTTCAAGTAAATTAATCGTTTCAAAAATGTTGGTATAATAGAAATCCTGAAAACGACGAGAAATGTTGGCCTATGAACCCGTCGTCATCTCGGTCATTCTTGACTGATACTATAGCACCCGCACGTAGTTCCTTCACAAATGCATGAGACGACTGATCATATGGCATAACGTAAAGCTCTGAATATCGGACGCCGTTCACATCAATGTAAGCCCTGTAGTGGCCATCTATATGGGTGTCCCTTCCCATCATTGTCACGTGAAACACGTACACGCCATCTACCGGAGCGGTAAAAGTTCCGTGACCATTATCATACGCGTTTCCGACGTTTGTTACGACGCTATTGTAGACTATAATTGAGCCGGCTCCTACGTGTTGAACGTCGTGTTGAGTGTGAGTTGCGTAAAATGCGATTTCTGTTTCCACTGCACGACGAACTGAAAGCAAAGACTTATACTCATCAAAAATTGCATTTCCAATTAAACAATAAAACCCTGGAACTTCCCTATTGTTGACCTCTAAACAAGCTAGATAACTCCGCAAACAGTGATACTTTACCAAGCTCTGTGATCGCGATACATGCGACAGAACAATGTTCCAACTATATGACATGCAGAGGAATTTAAGGGAGAAAGGAGGTTAAGATGAATGATGGTGCATTTGTACGTGTGAGACAGTGATGACTGCAGAAACATTGGAGAAACTTACATTTTTTACTTGACGGCTTAAGGACATCATTCAAAATACAGACTTACAGCCTGGTTGTGCAACAAGGCACATATTTATAAAATTATGGGGCTTTAACATATTTTTTTTACCAGCTTCGGTAGCATATTTCATATTTTAATTTATGAAATGATGACGAAACTCTCACAGTTATAATTACGGCTATAGCAAAACCACTCAAAACACGTGCTGTCAAAAGTTTTCTTTGATATAAGTTTAAATGGTTTCATGAAGATAAGAAGAAAATAGATAACAGTATATTAAAATTCGTCTAACCTTTTGACATTCGTCTGCCTTTGCTTGATTCTTTTTGTTCCAAAGCGTCATCAACAGTCGCTACATTTTCGGATTTCTGCGTTTCCCTCCAATATTTTAGTTCGACAATCTGTTCGTTTAATTCCTTTATTTGGCTGAGAAATTCCGATTCTTTTTTCCTATTTTCAACTTCAATGTTTTGGATTTTTGCGTTTAAAAACAATATTTCGCGTTTGTTTTCTATATCATTAGATTCTAGTTTTTCAATTCTCTCTATAAGCATCGCAATTATGTCATCTGAATCGAATGCCGAAGCAGTATTTGCAATGCAGAGCAAAACAGAAAGAGACAGAAGAATAACGAACGCCATCATTCTTCGTTGTAGAAGAGACGTGGAAATATTTGGTATGATAATTATTTAAGATAAGGAATGACAGTGCCGGTTTTGAGACAAAGATCACCACTGTTTTGGGCCCAAGATCATAAAACTAAATCTGGAGACCAGTCGCCATTTCAGCCAATCAGATCCTTTAGATTTGACTGATCTCAAAACTTAGTTTTATGATCTTGGGCCTTTATTGTGTTACCGAGTCTCCTTTTGTGGATTATTCGATTATGTATAGGAATCATTTGTGCATCAATACTAGTAAGTCCAAACAATTACTTCATATATAAAACAGGGATAAATTAATCGTGACAATATTAATAATGTCTTAAGTCCGTCCGACATTGCTATTTAGCAGGCTTAGTATCGCAAAATGGTGACTCAGTAACACACTAGACGAAATGTATGAGGAAAGGGGACATCCCTATTATGCATGGGTGAAAAATATTTACCAAAATGCTAAGCCTATGAAACAGAAACTTCTTGGCAGATATAATTTACTTTTGTCTCATTTTAAAACATATAAATGATATCGTTGGATTAATTAAACGCCCAGTTGCCAAAATGTAACATACTTGGTTCTAATTCTTTTAATCATTCTATGAACACATGATCCGAATCCTCTCTGCCAAACATTTACATTTGCAAGACGAGAACCTATGATACTGATCAATTAATATCTAATGTTTTGTGAAAATTGCACAATAGTTAAGAAACCTTAGCTAATCAGGTGTAATTAGCTGTAATGTTGGAAACCCTAGTTCTCGCCCGGTAACCATGGTTAAGGCCGAGAACTATGGTTTTCAGTCGGTAACTATAGTTTTTAGCGATATTCATAGTTATTGGTCGGATCGACAATAACTATGGTTATCGCCAGATATCTAGAATTTTCACCAATAACTGGTTATCGGGCGTTAACCCTGTTTTTTCTCAATAACTATGGTTATCGGACCGATATCTATAAATATTGGTCAATAACCATAGATATTGGATTAATTGTGTAAACCGCTTGCCACATCTACTCCTACTTGACCTTTCGAACATACTTGCACAAATTTATAATACTAGTTTTCGTAACTTAAATACACACGCTTTAATAATCTACAAAACGAGCTTCGCTTAGGTGTGCATTCAAAATATACAATTATTGAAACGGCAATATTAAGACATAGATGCTCTACAGGTGTTAAAATTCATTTTTGACTATTTTCGAATACGCATGGGGTTAGTTCAAAAAGAGGCTAGAGAACAGCCTCCCTGTGTACAACTTGCCGCGGAGTTGGATAAATAAAATATTGAATTATTAAAAAAGTTGTTAATGTATAGATGATGAAACGAACAGAAATTAAAACACGTTGTAAAAGTTGTATATGCATACACTGAAGATGATGAAACATACAGAAATATAAGAAAGTTGCCAAAGTTGTACACGCACCGACTATAAATGATGAAACGAACAGAAACTATTAAAAGCACGTTGCTACATGTTAAGGATTTTCCGTCATTTATCTAAATATAGATATCTAAAAATAAGCTAGTCAGTAATTGTACCCGGCTTCTATTACAATCTTATTTATAAGCGAGTATCGGTATTTTCCTATATTGCGTTGCACAACTATTACAGATTTTAAAAGTTGTCTATAAAAAGAAATTACACTCGTTTAAAGAAAGATTTGGGAAACATTAATTTTACTTAATAGTAAATGATCAACGCTTACGATAAAACGACTGTAGTGGCAAAATAATTTCTATAAACTGAAGTAACTATCGTTCAAAGTAAGATTTAGGGAACATTCACTTAATGAGCAAGCATTAACGCTTTAAATGACTGTAACAGTCGCAAAGGAATTTCATCGATTGATGAAGAGGATTAAGAAAGCGACAGACGGACAGGCAACAATCACAGATATAAACTGGGATGATGGAAATCTCCGAAACTTTAACGTTTTATTAATCCCAAATGCAGGCCCGTATAAGAGCGGTCAATTTAAGTTTGAGGTATGTATATTAATAATATTATAAGTTGGTTTTAATGTGATATTTACTTTGTAATGCCGTAATACCTATACATGTTATTATTGTTTCATTATTGCAAAAATAAGTTTTAAAAATCTAGTTTATCAACGACATTTATCTGATGGGTGATCAGGATCTAAACAGGTCGCCTACGTGATAACAGACGTATCTATGAAATAAAGGGTAAAGCAATTTAAGAAGATTACCATAAGTCACGCCTCCTTGAACACTGTACAAGATCGTTAACGAACAACATGTTTATCAATAAAATAATGTTCGAACAATATTATGAAGGAAATCGACATATAAAAACAAAGACGCGTGACTTTATGAGAATATAATGGTTGAAATTATTTTTGAGCCAATGACAATGCAGTATTTTTCAAATATTTCGAACCTTAATTCTGATAAAGTCGCGTGTCTGGAATGTGTTTATTATAGGTCGATTTTCTCCACAATATTGTTCGAACATTTATTGATAAACATGTATAGTGAACGATCTTCAACAGTGTTCAAGGAGGCGTGACTTAGAAAGTGTGAGGAAAAGAAAATCATTGAAATATTTTAGCTCAGACTTTTTGGCTTATGATAATCTTCTTACGTCTGTTATCACATAGGCGGCCAGTTTAGATCCAGATCACCCATAAATTCAATGTCATCAGTATTTGCACTTTCCCTTTTGTTGTCACAAATAATCTAGTGAATATAACAGCGAGAAGTGTCGGTCGTGCTCAGACGACACGGATGAGCCCGTTGATGCGGATATAAACTATTTTGCCATGCTATAAAAGATTTATTTATGAAGTAACCGGTAAAATGGAACTTCCACGGATGAACCCTTGTTTCTCAACCCAAGGACAGACCCACGGTTTTTTTCCCCGAGTCAGTTATGTTCACATGGTGTTTTCAGATAAAAAGAATGCATAATTCACTTCCTAAATTATTCTCTCAGTACATGTTTACGAGCCATTGAATGACAAAGCTAATTTCAGTTTGACTATCGATTTTGTGCATATGTATGGTATTTAGGCGGCGACTGTTTAGTCAGTTACAAAAATAATTTCGAACGCGCTGGGCCTGACCGTTTAATTTTCGTACAAGCCTCCAAATAAACAATAACCTATACATACATGTAGGTTCGAAATATTTGAAAATTACTGCATTGTCATTGGCTCAAAAATAATTTCAACCGTTATTAACATTTCTTTCTGGAGATAAAAGTACATTTGTTTCTTCAGATAAACGTTTTAGATGGTTATCCAGATGACCCACCTGTTATTTGGTGTCACACCGAAATATTTCACCCCAATATTGACTTCTCAGAGACCCAATATGACGAATCTACAACAAACGTTTGTTTGAACCTTCTGGAACACGGTACTTGGAATCGTTCATATGGCCTCGAAGGAGCTGTGCTTGGTTTGCTCTTTCTGATGCATCATCCCAATCTAGAGGACCCTTTGTCTCCATGCTTTGATGGCAGTGATGATTATACCACGTTTGCAGATAACGTTAAGAAGTATATGGCGGGGGAGAGGGTGGATGATTGGACATTTAATATAGACTTTTGTGTAAAAGATGGCATTCTTAAAGAAAAGGAAGTGTCAGGAGAGACTGCTGAAATTTCGATAGAAGATACTATCGATAAACCTGTAGATTGCATACAATCCAAAAGTGAAATCTCATCAGAATTTCATAAAAATGCGGGCGATTGTGAGAATGCAGTGGCAGGGTCTGAAATTTCAATTGCGACAAAACACGTTGGTTATACATTGGCTACAGATACTGTTGATATGAATCATTCAAATATAGACAACCAAGCGGAGATTAATGATGCTTCTGATGACAGTGAAAGTGAAGATGTTTGTTCAACATTGCAGTTAATTGATATTGACGGAGAGTGTGTTCTTTTTCTTCAACCGGATGTGACAACGAATTCAAGAGATAGTCCTGCAGAAATTACAGACAATAGTGTAAGTCATGACGTTGTTGACAAACAAGAAGTTATAGCTGAATACACGGAAAATCATGATGTTGCTGAAAAACAATGTGATGTTGATGAAAGTTCGGACACTGCCTTAAAATGGTGCTTTAGAGATGGTAATTTTTATGGCGATCAAGTAACATTAACATGTGACGAAGCGGTTTCTAACCATACCAAACATATAGCATGCGATGATTCGCTCAGAGGTTACACTAACCCAACCAAAACACAAATGCAAGATATAGATTCAGAAACAATATCGCAGACGAGAAAGACAGACTACATGAAAAAGGAGTCATTTAGAAACGAACGTGCGTCGAAATTATGGATAGTGGTAAAACATTTCATGCAGAAGACCGCGCGTTTCTTTCATCGGACGATTTATAATGAAGTCCGTTCATGATGATTGTTAATTGCTGATTTTCAACCTCACGTAAAAGTACAGCTTCTTAGAATCGTTTAATATTAATGTTCTTTTTTCTAATCAATAGATCTACTGATGAAATGATGGTGAACTTTAATTTTTAAAACAAAAGTAAGACAACAAGATCTTACATTGATGCGACTATATTATTAACTTACATGTTATTTTATTTTTGCAACATACGAAAATATAAATTTTCTTTAAAATTGTCAAATGTGTACCGTCTTTTGCTTTAAGAATACGACAGGTTGGGCATAAAACATACGAACGACTGCATTTTCTTTGTAACTACTAAAACTTTTTTGTGACAGAATATGTAACAACTCCTCGCTCACTACTGTTCAGACCTTTGCCAAATGTTATAAAACTGAGAATGGAAACCAGTCTCAAATCTCAAGCATCTGATTTACCAGTCGCCATTTCAGCCAATCAGATTCTTGAGATTTGAGACTGGTTTCCAATCTCAGCTTTATAACCTTCAGCCCTTGTTAGTTTTGAAAAGCCATTCCTACATGTACCTGACACAGCCTCATTAAATGTTTTTATCGGAAGACTTACAAAATTAATTGCCATTACTTCACGCTGACTGTTCCTGCCAATACTAATATTCTAAAGAAGAACTGCAAGAATCCTTAAACATTACGAACTGCCAAACAACATTATAATACATTTAGCAAAGGTTAAGGTCCTTAACGTCACGAGTGTTCTTGCAATGCGACATTCTTATTTCATCTTCAGTATCTCGTGAATCTATTAAGTCGAGAATAACAATGCTTCTGATGATAGTGAACGGGACGACGTTTGCTCACCGCTGAAGTTAATTGATATAGATGAAGAGTATGTTCTTCTTCTTCTTCAACCGGACGTGACAATAAATTTAAAATATTCTGCTGCAGAAATTACAGACAACAGTGTTTTTCATGACGCTGTTGACAAACAAGAACATAATCAAAATATAGCTGAATCCACAGAAATCATGATGTTTCTGGAAAACTATTTGATGTTAATGAAAGTTAAGTCACTGTATTAAAACGGCGCATTAAGCTTAAGACACGAAACTGCCTGACAGTGTTCAGGTATCTGGCAACTTAAACAACTAGTCAGCTCGATGAAGGTTTCTGTCAATCAAACTATGAATCCATTAAATTGCAAGGTCAAAAAGTTGCAAATTAATAATGAGTGCAAGTTCAGTTATTTCTATGTATCTGTAGGCACATGTTCACTGCCTTAAGAATGCGAGTAACCCAATCATAATAATCATTTTGAGTACTATGAAGAAAATTGAAAATTAGGCGAAACACGCAACTTAGGATGATCTATATATGGTTTTAAATATATGACAGTCGGAGCTAATGCTTGAATTTGAATATCATGTAGCACATCTGAGATGATGCATCATTACCAATGCATAGACGGTCGAAGTAAATTAATGACATGTTTCACTAAGAACTTCGTTCTAATTTTAAACACTTCCAGCCGACAGTTCAAAGGGTCTTTAAATCAGTCTGTATGCACGCCGCTGTATGCGTGCTGAACGAAAGACTTCACGGAAGACCAAACCGCACTATTATATAAAACATGTATCAAACGCAAAGTTAATTGATAAAAGAAAACAAAATCAACTTACAAAAATGTTAATAACAAAGACATGCATTTAATTTGCTTATAATGTAACGAAGTGTCAACAAGTAAGACGTTTTGGGATGTCAGCTAATCTTATGTTTTTATTCTATTGTTGAAAATCCTTTGAAGTACACGGTGTTCTTGTTACGGCCTTGTTTCTCACCGACACGCCGTCTGTAGAATTCCGCATGGTGTTGTTAACAATTGTACGTCGTATAGGTCATGCACGTTAAATTTGTTCCTTGATAAGACATGCGGTAAGAATTTCATGACAACCTGTTCAGAATGTTGCATTCATGTTCGAATATTCAAAAATTGCTGTCAAAACAGTCAGGCTATCTTACTATTAAACAAAGAAACAAACACACTTCTGCCTTTTCTTTCATTTACCGTCTTTTGGCACTGACCAAGCAACATGCCTGAAAGAAAAACAGCAGCAGCAGCAGCAGCAGCAGCAGCAGCAGCAGCAGCAGCACCACCACCACCACCACCACCACCACCACCACCACCACCACCACCATCACCACCGCCAACAACAAGAGCAACAACAATAAAGCCTTTTCCGTTTTAAATAATGTTTTTTTAAATATGATAATAATTCTGATGTAAGGGTAAATCCTTTGAATATCGCCGACCACCTCACCATGATCACGTCTTCGGAAAGGAAACGTCATTCCTTAAAAGGATTTACGCATTTACATAATATCGTTCGTTCTATTATCGTTATTATGAAATATTTCAAAACTCTTATTATAGTTAGTTCTAGTTTCTGTACATCATATGTAGTTCGGTTCATTACGCTTTTTAGCAAAAAGTCGACCTGCGCATTAATGGAAATTGACTTTTAAAACATTGATAAGAGATTCGTAACATTTGTTAATACCAATTCTTAATGGATCTCAGGTAACAGCTCTTCAATTAATGCTTGATGTCATGATACAGCGGATAGTAATTAATCACAATTGTAATAAGATCATTAATAGTAATAATAAGCTTGAAAAGGTCTCAAAAACTATCGAATCGTTACCATGATCGGTAATGGATTGTAACCACCATCGATATGGTAGTGTTACCATTGGAATTTTAATAATCATTGGCATTGTTTTTTTTTTATAAAATCAATGGAATGACAGTATCACCAAAATCCTCTTATCCTTACTATTAGCGGTATGGTATAAAAATCAGTATCGGTATGTTACTGTAACCACCAGCATTATGATAATGTAACGAAAATCGATCTGGTATTCTAGTCGCCATAGGTATTGTAATGTAACCACTATCTGTATGTTATGATTATCACAATCGGTAAGATTTATTTATTGTAACCACCATCGGTATGGTATTGTAACCACCATGATACGGTATTTTTACCACTATGTGTATCTTACTGCAGTCATCATCGATATGGTATGATTATTGCCATCGATAAAAATATTGTACCACCATTAGAATAATATGTTATTGGTACATATTGTAGGCCTAAAAATATGATAATATTTTGGCAACTTTTTGTTTTTCTTAAAATATTTAACGCCTCAAAACCTTAGCTGGCACTCCAATCCAATAACAACCAAAAGACAGGTTGTTCACGTTATCCTAGATGCCGACAAACCGGATGTTCAACGTATTATGTCACACATTATTCCCCGACAATGACTTATCCCACTACAATTTTTAATTACACTTCCAAAGTGCTATATATTTAGCCATTCTTTTTTTTCCAAAAATTTATTTCTTGGTTTGAAGAAATCAGGTTATGTTTCATTAACTATCAACATTTAAGAATGTTAGTTCTCAATTTTGTTCAACGCCTTTCATGTTTTCACTAATAAATGCATTTAAAATTGCAAGACTGACACTAATCAGCATATTTTATTTCCGGAGAGCACTCGTTTATAAAACCTATATATTTAAGAAAAAAGATGTAACAATGTGCCAGTTTGCGCGCGCTCGATGTACAGAAGACTCGGAAGAAGCTATGATATTCGCTGATATAGATGAAATTGAACTTTCGGCTATAGGTCTACATCCGTTTCTGATGTATGAAGTACCATTTAACCTTATGCCAAGGCTGACTTTACTGTTTTTATCAGATTTTTGTCATATCTGCACAAAACAAGTAAAATGTTATTGTATGACATTTAAAGATTATGCGTAATGTGCTTAGTATTGTGCTAATTAATTGTATGGTCAGCTGTGAATCGTCTAGTTCCTAGACAAATGATCAAAATTTTCCTCAGTTACTGTTATTTTAGTACCAAGTAAGACTTGGAAGCACCTGAATCTCAGTAAATGAGTACTGCGGAAAGATTCAATCATATGTATTTGTGAAATGCTTAAATATTTGATGGAGCTTGTCCAATAGCATCATACTACGTCACGAACACCTGTTAAAAAGATCCATCCAGGAAACTTTTGTGTCAACAAACCCACCGCTTCAAATGGAAAGTTTCAGTTTTCAGTTTGAAATCTTCATTATCTTTAGAAACTGACTTGTCTTTCGTGCAATCTTTGTTAAAAACCCAGACAAGGGCATTTAACATGATGCATCGTGTTGATTGGGTTTAGTGTTTGGATGTAAGTAGAATTATTTCGTTCATTGCTTGTGGTGACTTAAAGTTTATTTTAAACTTCTTTCGCTCTCTCTCATTTTCTTATTTGGCTGTGAGGGGAAGTTGTGTTTTTCCCTTGTGGCTACTCCTGCATATTTTACCAGTTTTTTCTTAATCAAGAAGGTTTATATTAGGACAATGATATGCTAATTGTTAAGGCCATGTAACTGACCGCGTGTTTGTGACACCGTACCGATTTAATTTTGTCTACTCTTCTAAAATATTGCATGGAATTTACTGGTTATAATTTTCATGCACATCTTAATAATATTGCTTAACAGAACCATTTGCTACATATGTTGTTTGTATAATGGTGTCATAGTACATATACTTCTGCTTCTGGAAGTTTAGGATTCCGTGAATTTCCTGTCTTCATGAAAATTTCTATTTATCAAAAGGAAAGATAAATTCTGCACATAATCGTGATCACATTGACTTTGTACGCAAATATGTTGTTGTTGTGATGACATTTTCTGGATCATGGTGGTAAGAAACACTGGTAAGATGCATCATTAATGGTATAAAAAGGAGCGAAAAATACTTGTTTGCTTTGCTAAAGCAGATAATTTGTTTGTTCGAGAACCTACACTTTCACAAACAGCCTTGAGATGTTTTGTATCGTGTATTAACATAAACAACTCATAGACTGCAACATTCTATTTGTTTGTAAAACACTTAAATGAATTAAGGATCTTCAGTTTCTTATTGCAGCTAAGCAACAGTTCTTTCTTTAATTTGTAGAAAAATGATTATGATCGATGAATAGCGTCACATTAGGTAACTTTCTGCTAAAAGTGATTCGTTTTGACCACTTAACGACCCATTTAGGAGTCTAAAGATCGTTTCACAACACTTTAAGAAACCTTTTTTTTCTAATTCTAAACGAACCCCGAAAACACATTAAAATTGTTTAAAGATTTGTCTACATGGTCTATATTGTTGTCGTTTAAACATCGATAATTAGATGCATAAAACGAAGACCATTCAAATGAATATGATCTGTTAAAAGTTGTATGTTTTTAACATTTTCCTAAACTAATCACAGTTGTTACTACGCTTTATTACCAAATATGTGTAGATTTTAAAATTAAGCAACTTATTTATGATAGTCATATTTTAGTGCTGAATGGCCAACTTGATTCGTGGTGTAGTAGATAAGCCACGGGTTTCATTCACAGTAACAGAAGTCATTATTTATTATTTGTTATGTATCAACACCGTTTATTTAAAAAAAAGATATGTCTTGTTTCTCATTTCCATAATCAAAGCAAAAGGAAGAAACGCGCTTTTTGAAAAAAATCGCACCATCTATAAAAAAGAAATGAAGCCATCAAATGTTAATGCTCAAATTGTAATGAGCATGAAATCAGTTTTATAAACAGGCGTCACGGTGTTTATAATATGACAAATCTTTTTGGGGAAAAGACACCACATAGTATGTATTGAATTACAACCTGAGCCTGAGCAGTTACCACCCTTGAAGGACCAGAACGGCCCTAGAACTCCACTTTGGGTCTGAACCTGGTTTCAGTGTGCACCAACCTTATACTTTTTTTTCGGTCCCCATTTGTTCTTCAAATTTGCAATTTAAATGCTCAAGACCGTTCAATTATCCTTGCCTTAAATTTAATGAGACTCCATTTTTCTGAATTGTTCTCACTCGACTGTCTCTTCACCATGTGTGTATGTCCTGACCTTGTTATATCATAAAAAATTCAGTCCTTTGACTTAACACAATGACACAATTTATTGTTATCTAATGGATTTGTATAGACTTCTTTACTTAGGCTGCACGAAATCAAGCATTTTCGCGATTTCCTTTCAAGCTGAATTCATTTAGATGCCACTTATATCCTTAAACTAGACGACAAATGCGTATCAATAGGACACTTCGAACAAATTTTTATGTCTAGGACCGTTGGTATTTCGGTTTTGTGTCACGATCTATTGCTTCGTTTTGGGGTTGATGATTAATGTCATCTCATTTTTCAGCAAGATAAAATAACAATTCAATGAACTGTTTCATTTTTCCGTTTGATTTTGCAAAGTACATGTATTTAGACACTGTAAACAGATTAAATATTAGTAAAAGGTCACAATACATTCTTGTAATAAAGTTCAGTTCTCAAACAGCATATTGGTAGTCTTTCTATCTGAATTTACCGACGGGATTACGAATGAAGAAGAACTGTGAAGTTAGCAGTAAGCAGTGACAGCAGTGAGATGATATAACTGCCGCAGTGACAGCAGTAGCAGCAGTAAGATCGTTTTTACTGCGGCAGTAACAGCAGTGACAGCAGTAAGATCGTTTTTACTGCGGCAGTAACAACAGTGACAGCAGTACTGTTACTGCTTAAGTTGCTAACTTCACGTTCCCGAATGAAGAAGGGAAATAAATATATGTAAAAGCTTTTATTTTCTAAATAAAATCTCTATTAAACACTGATTGCGACGTTTCCTTTCCGCGGAAGTGGCTTTTGATGTTTATCGCAATTTGGGACTACGTTTGGGTTATTTGCGCCGTTTTTCAAAATTTACGGTACCTATCACATGCGTCAGAGTTTTGGTTGTTGGTTGCGTTCATTAAAATCGTCAACATTGAATTAGTTTAGAAAAGCGAACAAGCTAGACCCCGTCAGACGTGCGCGAGATATCACCATCTTAAACTTGATCTTACAATAAAATCATCTCTCAAATAATAGTGACAAACTATGCTTGAATAGTTTTATAAATATCAAGAAATGGCGTTTGCTTTACTGAGTTGTTTGCCTTATTAAGCTTAAGTTCAAATAATATTAAACATATTGTAGTTTGCAAGCAATAATACTTTTAGCAAAAACAACCTGTCTCTCACTAAGTTGTGAGAAACTGATGTGTATAAAACTATCTGAAAGACCTATTTCGATTCATGGTCCAAGCATAAACTGTTACGGAATAGTAACCACATCAGGTTACAATCGGCTGGGCTACTAAACTGATCAAGGGGAAATGTAATTGTGCACAGTGTAAAATCTAAATGCTGATATATTTTAGCTGGCATAAATTCAGAATCATTTCAGAATCTGCTTGATCGAAACAACAGCAATCTATATGTTTATGCAAAGGAGGAAAGCTTACGCAAGTTTTTAACCACTTGTTATGTTAGAAGATCAGGCAAGAAACCAAATCCTACTTTATTTTCTTGTTTTTCTCAAGGCGACAAGAACTGGCTGACTTATCGAACATATAAAACTTTATCCTTTCGGTTTATGAGGTTTCAGAAACGTTCGGTCATTGGTATATCACCAATAGGTAAATGAACCAATATAAATCTGACAAAAATATAAACAATCTCTGACATTTAATTCTTGATAGTGTTTATATTATTCATTTTAGCAGACGTTTTGAATTGTGGCCGAAAGGTCGTTTTGTAAGAGACAGGCACATATATGCATATATACGTAGGCTATTACCATGAACAGCAAAACCAGAAACAGAATAATATATCAGAGGTACTGAACATAATTTCCCTGTCCTATATGACCGTTCATTTTCAACCTTTGTTCAATGTTTACCAAGAAAACAAACAAAACCCGTAGAGTTTTCGTCATGCACGCTCCTTAGTATATGAACAGATCTGAGCCGATTAAAACACGTGTACATTTACTTAGCTGAATTAATGATTTGTGTAAAAGATTTTAGATTTTATGATACTGCAATGGATAACTTCGGGGTTCTCTTTAAATGCGGTCATGTTATGTAATATTTGTTGATTTTATATGGCACGTACCAGATGGTAAGGAAAGATAAACATGTGACAAAAACTGGGCATTTAGTAATATATTTTTTTATAATTCAAAACCTGTGCAATATATCGGGTATTAATTGTCAAAGGTGGACTAAGGTTTAACTGATGTTAGATTCTGAGATGTTCGCAGTCAGTTCACCATTTATATCAATGTCAGAAATTTTGGGAACACGTGGAATGGGTAAAACTTAGCAACTCAGAATCACGTTTTTGATAAATGTATGGTAGTTGAACGAATCCGCTTACAATTCAAGTCTAGAGATTTGTTTTTCTCCTTTTATGGGTAGTACAGGCAAACTAATGTTATTTGTAAAATGACAGTAAATTTTATACCATTTAAAATGGGTTCTTAATGTAATGTCACTCACTTCAGACGTAATCATTTGTTACTGCCGGGCTTGCTTTCCTAGTATATACTTTAACGCAATTAAAGGTTACTTTTCTGTTCGCAATGCTCAGTAATTATAATTAAGGATGTACGTCATTTCGTTGGGAAAACAACAGTTCAATGGTTCCGCAGTGCTCTGGTTTCGACCGTTGGTCACATTTGAGGACAGCACAGAGCGTACAATATTTACATTTTTCCTTTCATGTGTGCTCAGCAAGTTCAGCCCTACAATACCATACCGGAAGTGCCATGATAAGGCAAGAACGCGTCTACTTACATTTTTGTTCAAGAAGTAATTTTCTTTGCATCAAAATAACTGCAATTTTATTGTTTACTGTTTTCATTGTAAATAACTGCAAATTAGACAAATAAAAACGAATGAAATGTAAAAAAGTTCAAAACTGGATATTAATTAAAGTTCAAAATTGCACATTTTTAACCAATAATCGTAGTCTAGCCACGGATAAGGTTCCCAGTCTTTCGACCCGGTTTCGATTCCCAGTCAATCTTTATTGCTATTTCTAATCTAAAAGGTTATTGATTTTTCAGCAAACTGTCTATTTAAAGCTTCTGTCTCCATTACCCTAAAGAAGAGAATAAGTGTTTTCCATTAAAGGAAGATTTGGTTTACTAGTGAATAATTGTACATTGGACATTAGCAATAGAATTTACATCTTATTTCGTTTTATTTTTTCTAATTTTATTTGGACAGATGCCTTCTTTATATCGCATGTAAAACCCATGGATAATATTCTCGGTATTTGAGCGTTTGTACTCACAGATCATATTCTTGGTATTTTTGCGTTGATACTAACGGATCCAATTGATTCCCAAGGGGGAACTGCGGATATATTGTGTTTTTATTTTCATTTCTGTCATTTTACCTGAAGATATGGTTGTACGGTGTTATGCATGTTGATTTTGCAAGATAAGCATTTTTACCAAAGCAATTTCCCATAATGCTTGTTTCATCTTACCATCTGTATATAAACTTTTAATAATTTAGATAAAAAAATCACTTTGAAGCATTGTGAATCCACACCCTTTTTGCACTGCAACTACATTTCCTCGACTTCAAGTGTTTCGCTTAGTTTGCTTCTTGTTTAGTAAATTGGCGGCCACAGCTTTTTGCTGATGTTAGAGTAAATTCCTGACATAAAACACCCTTACCGTCAACGGTACGTCAGATTTTATATTGGATTAATAGCAACAATTCTGTCATATTGAGTGTGAAACCTATAGGACCTATAGGAGCTTGTAACAGTTGTGGGACACTAGGGCATTAGAACAATAAATGTCTTGTGCTAATTAACTCAAAAGCCCGTAGAATATTAATTAGACAAGTATACTGTTCTTCTTTGTAAATGTAAATAGCAAAACCCAACAAAAGCAACATCGACAAAACTACAACTCCCCCAAAACAACAACAAAAATCTCACAAAATAAAAAACAGCGACAGCGACAACAATAGAAAACACTGGCAATTTGCGCAGGTGTTTGAGAAATTTTAAATGCATTAAAATCCAGTACATTTATTTTAGGATAAACATAAGGACAGCTATGAATCTTATGGCCAAGAAACTTGAACACTTGATATACATTCGCAGAATAAATTGAAGACTAGACCCCTTATGTGCCTGGTGGGTGTAACCTACCTCCACATGCGAGGTACTGAATGCACCCTAGTTTTGCGATCAAGTACTGAATACTCACTAATTTGAGGGGCCAAGTACTGTACAGAATATGTGCGTTTACATGATTCATCAAACATCTTTTCATCATTCTATAACATATCTATGTTTAATTTTCACAAAACTCAGTATTTTTAGTTCCTGCTCAACCCAATCCATAACTTTACACAGGCTAAACAAAGAGCTTTTAATTGCAAAATATGAAATAAATAGATGAAAAAAGCTATCAAAATAAGTAAAAAAATCTTTCTCACCTTCAATGCCTAATTTTCATATTAATACTATTCTATGAACGGTTGCGTATGGTCCCTGAAGGAATGTGTTTGTTGGAAACGAGAGAGCAATAGATGAAATTATACACATATGAGTCCTGCTTATAATAACACCAATTGCTAACCAAAAGATAACAAGAAAAAGTAAAACAGTAACTTGCTGTTTTACAGACGGTCTATTGGTCAGAGAAAACTGAACCATTTATTCTTTTTTTTCAATGACCCTTTAGAATACGACCTTTTCCCCAATTCTTATGTAATAAATTTGTTTACAAAATATATAATTTAAAAACAACAGTATTTATTAATTTTACCATATAATTGATGAAAGCGATATTATATCTTGAAGACATTCAGGCTTCCTCTAGTACAGGTGACCGTGAACTTCATTTTGGAACCTTTTTTTTGCATGATGGGGTAATCTTTTTAAGACATATTTTCTAAAATTTCTTACTGAATAGCTCATGACAAAAACATGAAACTGTGTTAATTACTGTTAAAATAATTTAAAAAATAATTCTTTATTCACAGAGATTTCATATTTTTATGTAAAATATGCAATACACTATATTTTGAAAAATTTTAAGAAAAAAAAAATAATGAAATGCATCCAACTAATGCATTTTTTATTTATTGAACACACTCCGAGCATCTCATTCCGATCACAATCCCCAATATAGTTGGTACTTGTAGCGAATAAAAGCAACACAATTAACCTTTGTATCAATTTTGCATATTCAAAAGGCGGTAATGTGAAAAATTGAAAGCCTGGAAGTTATCTGCTGCTTATCAATTCCTTTCATTCCATAACTTTGCTTATTTCAATGCTGTTAAAAAGAACAACTGAAATGCAGCTTAAATCTGAATGAGTTTGTAATATTTACATAACGTGACAGAAATCTAAACACTGGTGAGGTGAAATATGCATTATAAAAACACTACAAGATGAGTACATCCTGCATTCTTTAACATCATCATTTTAAGAGACTCAGAGATCAGGCCACATAAAAACTCATACAAAAACAGCTTGCAACTTTTTATAAAACTACACATACATGTATTATGAAAGATGTTTTGGGACCTATATAATTCAAAAGTAACTATAAAGTTACCACAGATTTTTAAAGCGACTTGTTCGGAAAACATTTAAAGGCATCTTGTCAGAAAACACTATCTATTGCAAAATATATTAAATTTAATACGATAAATACTTCTCGGGCAAAATTCATGATAAAACATTCGTGAATAAATCAAGAATTATTTTACATGCAGAATCCTTGAACACATTACAAACTAATACTATCAAATTATATGAGATATCGACCACTATTTATTTTATGTTTTCCAGTGAATTATAGAATTTTCTCTGTGAAATAAATGTAAGTGACCATTTCTTTACCAAATTAACCAACAACGAAAATCCTCCTACCTTTGGATTATGAGCCATTCTCACATCACATGTGTAACCAATATGGACTTGGTCTAAAAGTAAGCTTCAACTAGCAGTGACTCCACTCTCAGAAGAGGTTGCGTTGCTTCTTCATTTTATTTGTAGGCCAGACAACAAAATGCACTTGCTATCTTATATGTTCCTATATGCACAGCAACACTGTACATATAAAAACGTAAAAAACAGCTGTTTGTCAACACTTTATTTTCAGCAGTGAGTCTTGATTAATTTCCATATTTCAATATAATCTTGGTCTACAAAAAGATGTTCACTTAATCAATTCTTCCAAACTGAATACCAGTCATTCAATACCGAAATGAATCTTAAATCCACCATTTAGTCACAGAGTTTAATATTAGTTATTTCAAATCGGTAACACTGAATACCGAAATACACTATTTTACCGAAAGATACCGAAATACACTTAATAAATGGTAATTAAAGCATTATTTGTTGTTTAAATATGATAATATGTTATAATATTAGTATATGAAATAAATGCCCAAGATTTATTTGAATTTGTTGTTTTAATTACCAATTATTACGTGTATTTCGGTAATCAAAAGTGTATTTCGGTATCTTTCGGTAAAAAGTGTATTTCGGTATTCAGTGTTACCCCCTTTCAAATTGTGTAAACATCCGGTATCGATATCTCAGTATCCTAAGATAACAATTTAAAACAACGAATCAATGGAACGGAAAGATACATAGGCAACTGTGCTTTTTCTCAGTAGGAATAAATGCCGATCGAATAACTAACTTTTGATTATCACAAGAAGGTCAGCAGTCGCTTACAGTGTTCACTCGTTTTCTACAACACGCTGCAATGTCTGATGACCTACTTTTTTTCCGCAGTACGGGACATGCTAATTCATTTATGTTTCATTCTTCGTAATGATAAAATTGTTAAACACAAATCTGTATGCAACTTCTTTTAAATCATGAAGTTTACGATGAAATGTTTTAGATTCCTGTAATCAAATTGTTTAGTTCTTATGGCGACCCACATTGGCGTTACTTCACATTGCGCATGCGCTATATTAAGCATGCGCATCTTTCCTGGACACAATACAAAAAGACCTTTAATATATATCCAAACTAAGTAGCATTAATATATTCACGCTACTTAATACCGTCTTGAAAAGCTAGAGTTTATATTGTTAAAATGTATTTATGGTTACTGTTGAGATATAACTTTTAAATAAACTTACAATTGAATGTCATGATATTTGAACATTGCCAAATGTTCAACTGTTGTCAAACATTGCTCTAAATACCCTCGGGTTATTTTAATTATTTACTATTATTTTGTAATGTGATGTTTAAAATGTATAAATAACCCAAAGGCCATACCAATGCTGCGGCATCGCATTGCCAATCATACAACAGACAGACGCAGTACATACCATCCGAATCCCCCAAATGGATCTATATACAGTCCCCAGCGATTGACATTCTGCATGGCTTGAAATTAATATATACCATTAAAGGGAGGTAACTGAAACAGATAGGCCTAACTACAATGAAAATCAATTATTTAATGATGTTGATAGAGACAGAAGATCGTGCAATAAATCATGCATTCTTTAACATCTTGATATGTTATTCGCATTTTGACAAGATAAACTATTTCGTTTTCACAAAAAAATTAACCTCGAAGATTAATTGGTACAGTAGATATAACGTAATAGGAAAACTCATTTCATTAATTCTTGCTTTGCATAATAAATTGAAATTAAAGGTTGTTTTGTTATTCAAATATTAGGTAATTAAAAAGAGCACTGCACGTATTAATGCAAGATGCCCGTCTTCAGTGTCAAGTATTTACCCTTGACATACATATTAGTATAATAGTAAAGTTTAAAATATAAAACGATCGTTTCAGTTCACTCAAAGGATCAAATTGATATTTTATTGCGTTTATCAGGGTTTTTAAAACATTTGGGTTGTTAAAACTCGGTATTTTATCAGATTATGTAAACATTTGGGTTGTTATAAGCCTGTCTGAGTGTGTTTTATCAGGGTATGTAAAACATTGGTGTTGTTATAAGCCTTTCTTTCACCAGGGTATTTAAAACATTTGGGTTGTTTGAAGCCTGTGTTTCGTCATGGTATGTAAAACATTTGGGTTGTGTGAAGCCTGTGTGAAGTTCGGGTTTCACGCTATTTTTTTTAACAAACCAAACAGCTTTCAAAATCTGATGAACGCAACAAAATTACGTCCATTCCTTAAATTTGCAGTTTTTATCAAAATATTGAGAACAACTTAATAAAAACGGCATTTTGAAATGGAGTTTGAAAAGCAGCATTGAAGACAGAGTGAATTATTTTGACAACTGAAGATTTAAGTCAAACTTATTGAACTCGTACATGTAAATGAGGTGAAATATTTTAGCGGTGTATATATTCCTTTAGAACAAGCATACATGTAATGAAAACTATCATGTTGGACAAATGCTTGTAATATGTTATCATCTTTTCCATAGATCCCCCCCACAGAAACTAGAAAACTTAGAATAAAAACTAGTTTCAGATCTCAAACTTCCAAATGATCGATTTTGAGATATTTTAAGGGCTTGCCACACTCCTCCCAATCCTGTTCATCGATAAAAAGATAACTATAAAAATCTCAATAATGGCAAAATGCTATTCAATGATACTTTGCAAAAATGAATGTTACTAAATGTATCTTCATTCTGCATACAATAAGACACGTTAGAATAATAAATAAGACAAGCTAGACCTTAAAATTTACTTAAAATTCTATTTACATAAATTCACAAAAACTAAGCGATACAAAACATAATTTTATATTCCCACGTGAGTACAATATTACTGACAAGAAAATGTTGTGTACTTTGTAAAAAAAAACTTTCAACTATATAAAAGAGAAATCAGTGATTGTCATCCGTTTACGTGACCAGAAGGCGACCAGAAAATGAAGGCCAAACACACTTTTACTAATATCTCGTAAAGTTTACATATGTAAGTCACGAGGACACAATAAATTGTTGTTAGTATCATATTACTCAAGTGGGCATTTAAAATAATGTTTTGTGTTGTTTAGTTTTTGTGAATTTATGTAAATAGAAGTTGAGGGAATGTTTAGATCTCGCTATTTTTCTTTACTGTTCTAACGTGTCTTACCATCTGCAAAATTAAGATACATTAATAACATACATTTGTGCAAAGTTTCATTTAACGGCATTTTGCCGTTATTGAGATTTTGATAATTTTCTTTTTATCGATGAACAGGATTGGGAGGAGTGTGGTAAGCTCTTAAAAACTAAATCTGATAACATTGCTTAGATCTGGTCCAACGATTATAAAACTAAAACTGATAGTGGAGACCAGTCGAAAATATCAAGCGTCCGATTGGCTGATATAGAGACTTGTCTCAGTTTCAGCCAATCTGACGCTTGAGATTTGAAACTGGTCTCCCCATGGTCGATTCGGAAATATTTTTGAAAATTAATCTGATCAGATCGATGAGATCTAGTCCAATTATTATAAAACTAAAACTGATTTTAATCAATCAGATGCTTGAAATTTACGACTTGTCTTCATTATCAGCTTTATCATCTTGGGCTCTTAGTCTGGTCTACACAGCTATGAGGTTAGCAGAAATCTTTGATTTACAACTCTATCATGTTTAGTGATTTAAAGCTTCTTCATCGTTTTACAATGACAGACATACATAATATCGTTACCTAAGCGCACAAACGGTATATCTCCTTCTTATTTCAGCGGCACTTACACCGTTTTCGCACAAAGTAGATGATATATGCAGTTTGAAGATAGTCACCGGCGCCATATTTATACATGTAATATACTGAGAAAAGTGTTAAAACTGCACAATGATAAATAATAACACACAATGACAGTTGCCCCAACCGGTGAACTTATGCAGGTTACAGGTAACATCGGCTATAATAATTAATTAAACTTATGACATGACCTCAGCCTCACGTGTGTCCTTGCAAATCACTGCTTGAACGAATGATACTAGTACGCTCTGTAGGACAACTTGCTATGATGAAATGCCATTTAGTACCTAAACTTACATCGTTAACAACATCACTCTCTAGTTATTACAACAAACTAACTTTGGCGACATTTTAAACTACAAATAACCACCAACTAGGGCACAAAACACATGTTTCACTTCTGACGCTCAGCTTAAGAAATGTACGCGTATGTCGTATTGTTTAAAATGTCACAAATGGCACGGTCTTCGATCGACTTGTATTATAATGTTATTAATCAAGTGAATTCATATTGGCCTTGTTATTGGGCCGAGGGTATTCATATTAGCCCTAGGCCGAAGGCCGAGGTTTAATGTGACTGCCCGAGGCCCAATAACATGGCCAATGTGAATTCACTTGATTAATGACAATTTTATTAATTAACAGACTAAAACCATCTAACTCATATGAAGACTAAACTGGGCCAATACGGGAATTACTGGGCCAATATGGGAATTGCTGGGCCAATATGAGATAGTTAATTAATAAAATTATTTGTTAAATAACTATACGTTATTATCCCTATAAAAAAGCATCTGCCACGTTCAATAACACGACGGCCTGCTTTATAACTGCCCCGGGCCGAGAAGTGTTATAGATATAAAGCCCGCATCTGAAGCAATTTGATTGGCTAATAAGACAGGGCCGAAAAAGTGATAAAGATTTTAGCAAGAAACTCTAGGAAATGGCAGCCATTTTGTTTTAACTCGCTAATAATTCTGGAGGCGCTTTTAACATTCAGATTATGTCGGGTAAGAGAAAGTTTTCTGATATTGAGAGCTCACAGGAATCACAGTAGACGGTCTGACATTTTGTTGTACAAAATAATGACCAATATTATTCACAAAATGTAGCATTTCCAAACAAACTGATAAAATGTATTGTTATTTTTATAGTTGTTATCCATGGTTTCGTCGTATTTCTTGATTAAATAAGATTAAATTGTACATACCCGTGAAATATACCGATTTAAAATCACTTTTATACTTTTATTTTCCATTCATTTTCCCCACAATTCGCATAATAAATCTTGATGTTTTACGAAGCTTCCAGCAGAGGTATAAGAATGAAACACTCTCAAATCATATACTGGTCATCTATGGGTTCGCGTCATCGTTCGTCTCGCGGTATTTGCGTTGCGCCTACGTTGTCACGTTGCTGACCTATATTTGTGGTTTGACGAAAAAACGTTTTTTCAACAGTTATGAGCAGTTTCTTGGTGAGTATTTGTTCGTATACATCAAATATAGTGTTTTTGTTTGAAATGAAGCAAAAAAACTCACCTTCAGCACTTATTTTTGTCCTATTTTGCTTTGTTTACAAGTTCGTCTGCCCCGCCCATAGCCCCGGAAGTGTTTATATGTAGTTAGGTAACCGACCACTAAATTTTAAATCAGATAGGTAACCAACCACTAAATATTTAATATGGAATGAAAGTACTGTGACCATGAAACAAAATAATTTTTTACAGTCCGTGTGATTAACAGTTGTTATTTGTTAAAATTTAGTTAACAGTTAAAGTTTTGACATGTTCACCTATCACACTTTAAATGACTTGTTATCTGATTAAACATTTAGTGTTCTAAACCTACGAGTGTTCGATTTATTCCAAGAATTTTCACATACCGCGAAACGAATGATGACGTAATCAGGACAACATGGCGGACACCCAATGACAATCATATGGATGCATTCTATTGTTTTTGGATATTCCATGGTCATTTTAAGAATTAAATAACAGGAAAAGGTTGGAATAGGAGAAATAAATCAAAATTTAACAGGTAAGTTTCTTTTCGTCTTTACTTCATTGTGATAACTGTTAAGTAACGCGAACCCATAGATGACCAGTATAGCATTTACAGACTCATACAGTGAGAATCACTTCTAGCATTCAATGTTCAGCAAATACCCATCCTTTCCATTGAATTAAAACTTAAAACAAAATAAACAAATGGTTCTGTTTTAAAGTTTAAAGATAAACATTCGTCAAATTACGTAACATATCTCTCAAATGACGTATAAATTGGCATCGTGACGTAGTAATTAAATTAATGAAAGTGCTCAATTAATTACAAAGTGAAGCGAGAGTAATGTTATAACTTGTAAGTACTTGTGGTTATTTAATAAAATTGTCAATAAATAAGTGATTTGATATTGACCCTGTTATTTGTCCTCGGGTCAGTCGTATTAGCCCTCGGCCTTCGGCCTCGGGCCAATACGACTGCCCTCGGACAAATAACAGGGCCAATATCGAATCACTTATTTATTAACATATAGTATAGGTTATTGTTTATTTCGAGGCTTGTATGAAAATTAAACGACCAGACCCAGCGATTTTAAAAAATACTGCAATGTTGTTAGCTCAAAATGAATTTCAGGTTTGCAACCATTTATGACTAAATTAACATCTTTAACATTATCCGATACAAATTCTAAACGAAAGCACATGCCAATTGTCAAAGAATTTGTCGTATTTTTTTAAAAATCAGTTATCCGGTGCAAAAAAGAAATAAAACTAACAACTGGCTTACAGCAAAAAGATATGCTGACACATAATCTTGATGCCTACAAATCTTTGAGCAGTATATTGTTTTACTTAGACACATTAAAACTGTAAATTAACGTTTAAATTACACATGTGAGTGCCAGGCCATGCTGTAATGACAAAACAATAGGTGCGTATACTACTGTAATTAAAAAAAGGATTTAGTTAGTTTGTCAATGTGTCCTACATCCACGAAATATATTGTAATCGTGTCACATACGTGAGGGCATTTATTGTTTATGTACCGTTTTCATTTCAGATTAATTTTTTATTATGATTGTATACAAAAATCTTTATTTTTACGTTGGTTGTGTTGGCATTTCGGCTCTTGATCCGCTTTAACATACACATGCATGATTAAATACTGATACTCTTGAATGTTTCTTTAACATATGACTCCTAAGGTGATGATCTGGAGGGTTCTAAGTTTTGATTTATTTGTTATACAAACAAATATAGTTAAAGGTGAAATATCAACGAAGTCTGTGCATATTACTCGTATAACACCCAAGTAACGGCCCCAGTTACACAGACGGTCGGTGCCCAATCTGTTGTTTTATTTTAAGTTAGTCGCTGTTTTGATCGGTTGCCATGCGTTATTTTATTTCTGGTTTTCTGTGTAACCAGCTATCGGTGATTGACAAGTGTAAATCGGTTAAATAGATATTTCATGGGTTACTGGTAACCATTAATTCTCATCCTTTTTGTTCTATCGGTGGTAAGTATTAGTTGATCGGTTGCTTATCGGTGGTCCATCGGATATATCGGTTGTAGACAGGTTGTCGATCGGTGAAATCGGTTGTAGACAGGTTGTCGATCGGTGATGATCGGTTGTAGACAAGTTGTCGATCGGTTATTTGTATAATATTTTCACCGATCTAGAATTTTAAACATGTCTAAAAATCCCGATCGGTTATTTTTCACCGACGAAAATCATCTTTCCCCAACAACAATTGATAGGTGGCAAACAGGTGACCAATAGTTGATATCGGTGGTAAATCCCTTGTCATCGGTTCACTCCATTCTTTTGCTAAAAAAACTACCGATCGATCACCTATGGCTTTGTGTAACTGGGGTTTTACACAGAGCCATCGGTGAGTGATCGGTAGTTTTTTCAAATAATAGAGTGAACCGATGACAACGTATTTAATTTCCCAAATCACCTATTGGTCATCTGCTTTCCACCTATCAACTGCTATCGGGGAAAGATTAGTTTCGTCGGTGAAAAAATACCGATTGGGATTTTCAAACATGTTTAAAATTCTTGATCGGTGAAAACATTTTACAAATAACCGATCGACAACATGTCTACAACCGATATCAGCGATTAACAACCTGTCTACAACCGATATCAGCGATCGACAACCTGCCTACAACCGATATCTCCGATGGGTCACCGATAAGCAACCGATCAATAAATACTTACCACCGACAGAATAAAAGATGAGAATTAAAGTGTACCAGCAACCCATGACATGTGTTCAACCGATTGAACACCGATCGCCGTTTACACAGAAAACCTCACTCATGACAACCGATCAAAACAGCGAACAATTTCAAATAAAACGACCGTTAGTCTAATGTAACTGGCCCCTAACCATCCCATCAAAAGTTTCTATATACGTGTAAAACATTGCACAGTCATGGGTAGATCCTTACAATTACTGGCCAAACATATGAGCCGTATGTTTTGATAAAATTTAAACCAGTAGATGAGCGGCAGTAAGTGCTCCAGCATTTTTAAATGAAATGATTTGTTCATCGCATTCTGCAGAAAGAAAGTCCGCCTCTTTTTTAGAAGCTGGTACGTAGAAACGATTAAAAGTTAGTGTACATTAAAAATAAATTTCAGTTCGTCTACTTTATCGATTTTTTTAAACTCATTTAATTTCACTGCAATTGAGAAACAGTTTTCTTTTTTTAGTATTTTGCTGATATGCGACATGAAAAATATTATCGAAATTTCCATACAGTCGCCGTGTGGAAAAAAAATCAGTTCGCCTAATATACCACATATTATCGTAACTTTGTTTTAGAACTTTTCGTCGAAATTTTGTAAAAATTTGTTGTCCTAAACAATTTCTCAAGAAATATTTTTCCCTTTTAGCCCTCATTTCAGACACAGGCACAATCAAATCACACACTAGTATGACTTAAATTTTAAATACATTTGGTCAAGGTTTCGAACAATTCAAACCAGAATAAACCTTTAATCACAATGACATACATCAAAAGCGTCAAAAATTTTATATAGCCTCATGACAATATTTCGATTATGTACGTATTTCTTCACATACAGGTGTGTCAGTAAGCAATCACGAATAATTTATTGTGATTTATTATTTTTATTCAGAGTGTGCTTCATGTAGGTAATTAGAGCTTTAACAATTATTTGCATGTACTTCCAAAAGTACTCTTGGCTGGGAAAGGGGATTATTACTTATACTTAAATGGGTTGTAGCTTATATTTGCCGTTGGAAATGTATGTGTACCCCTAAGGTCGCTATGAAAATTTTGAAACGGAACTCATGGTTGGGATCTCTTCCTTTAATGCAAACTATGAAGAATGTTATATAACATAACATGCTAATATCTAGAATGTAAGCATTGTTTGAGATTTATGCCAGCTGTCGCTAATATCTGCAGTGAGGAAAACATGCGCTTTGAATAATACGACCCATGTATAACATTACATTTCTGTAGTCATCTGTTGGCATCTGTTTTAGGGCGAGACTAGTTTAATTGATGCTGTGCGTAACAGCCTTGAACAACTAGGCCAAGCGATTATTGTATTCAACCTAATAAATTCGCTTTTAAGCTTTTGAATTTAAATGTTGTGTTTTATCAATGTATTCCGAAATTCAAAACAATTTGGTAAATGCAATGTTTTGTAGAATTCTAACTTGATTATAAATTGATGTATTCTAGAATTAAACCCGATGCTAAAGAATTCCAACGGCGGATTCAGCCGGGATGCCATGCTTACTAAGGCATTCAATAGAAAGTAGATAAGCAGAAATTATTAAGAAAACGCACGCTCTGTACTCTTGAAGAACAGCTAACACATTATATCATTTACTTCATATATATCATAAGACGATATGGCGTTTCAGCGCTCCAGGCTCTCTCGGATGCAGCTTTTCCAAGTTACTGTTGGAAGGCGATATGCCCTAAGCTTACCAGTTTTGTTAATTGTTGGCGGTGTCTTATTTAATTCATAGTATTATGAACTTATGCTGTTTAGTAGCTTGATGGTGAGGCTAAATGTTTATAGAATAATATAGATAATATAGTTTGTTGAGTGAACATATTATATGTAAGATAGATGAAAGAGGGTCTTGAAAGCAATGGAACACGAAAAACAATTAAAATATTGCAAGCTCATTTTGGCTGAGCCTTTTCATGGGCAGTCATGGAAATGCATTTTTTGTCCACGACCTCTAGCCCCGGGTTGATCGCAATTCAACACTTATATGTATTGTGCTCAGAGATCCTCAAAGGGCGTAACTGATAACATCACTGATAGAATCTATGGAGCGTCTTTAAAGCCGTTACAAAGCACAAACAACGCGACTGTAAGAGAAAATAAATTTTTCTTGCAATAAGAAATTCCTCGTGAGTAATTTAAAATGCTGTAATGTTCAATATTATTAAGTGTATGCCATTCTGTTTCTAGAAATCGTGCACATGCATGATATTACCCCAACAATTAATTGGAAGTATGTGAAGAGAACAGACGCGTTATAAGAGTTCTGTTCACATTGAATAATAGTTGACATGTATGCAAACATTCCGCTGGCATACATTTCAGCTTGCATACATGCAAATCATATCTAAATTAATTAATTGTAAAGAGTCCATAATATTATTACATAAAATACTGTACAAAATTGTTGTTCGTTCAATACAATGTAAACAGGTAATCAAATGTTCGAACCATTAAGCTAAGTCATTTTCTAGATAAGAATTTTTTTGTTAAGTGATCCTTTCTATGATGTCATGAATGTTTGAGGCTTAAAAGGGTGAAGCACCAGTAGTTTGTGAGATAGGAGATGACATTAAAATAGTAGGATGGTTCATACAGTAGTTAATATTCGGCCACTGATGTTGCGGCATTAGTGCCTTTATTTCTTGTCTTAGTTTTATATGTTAATCTATCACTCATTAATTTTAAGTCCCTTTAAGTTAAATTTTGGATATGATAGGTGAAAGGTTGTGTGCGTACCTCCACGGGACTATATTGTATTGCCACTGACGCTTCCAAGCTGGTACCTTACCCATGTTTGATTTATATTGTCTGCTTTATCATTATTCTTCGGTTTTGTCTTCATTCGGTTAGCCTTATTATTGATTTGAAACACTGTTTAGTATTTGCTTTCCTGAGGGTTACTGTGTATGTGGCTCCTCTTTAGCATTTTCTTTTTCAGATATAACTTTACGATCAGCCCTGATTTGTGTAAGCACGTATAAAATGAAAACATTCATTATTTATAAGACACCGATTCTTCGGCTGTCAAAATATAAGTGAGTGGCTGTTGTAATGTTTGTCAATGTCTGTCAAACATATATAAGCGTACCTGGTTAAAATATGTGAACAAGACTTTGATCACGAAAAATTTAAGTAGTCATATAATGTTCATATTATAATGAATCGTTGTTAAGCGAGTGTCAGTGAACAGCATAAAATTGACCAAAATCTTTCGAACGTAAAAGATGCCTAAATCTCAGGACTGTCTGTAGTATTAATTCATCGATAAAATAGAAAATTATCAATTTTTGTGAAAAAGTTTCGCACTATTGTTTCAAAGTCATTCTTGTTTGTGTGGAATGATGCATTGCTTCCTACAAAGAAATTACTTAACCATCACATTTGTTGCCACAAAAAGGCCGTGGCACTTTTTTAATGTTATTGTTAACACATTATTGTAAAAATCCAAGTGTATAAAACTCTGTAATAAAATCAAGTCTTAGAACTCTATGTGAAATGAAAAAGTGAATTAAAACCCATATTTAAAACATATTTTGCTATAAACGCACTCAAACATAATATCTACCTATACACAGTAGGTTAATTGTTTCTATATTCTCAAAACGACACATTCTAATGAAATAAAATAACATTTTAGTCCTTTAAACATTTGAAATGCTAAATGACAGTGAGCATAAAGCACCTGTTCGACTTTTGTTTCAAAAATAACCATCAACATCTCCCTCAGATGTGTTATAAAATATATAACAATGAATTATAACAGCCAGTAATTTGACATTAATTTGGTTAATAGGTAATTCGAGTTGATTGCGGTTATTATGTCGCTTTTCGTGAATTATAGAAATACATAACCACTACTTAAGTAAGCCATTAAGGCTCACGTGGTAAAAAAGAATTGATTTCTTTTTGTCAAATATAACATTTATCACGAGTATTACATGTTTTCACATAAGGTACATTGACAAGTTTTTTTATACCGGTTTAAGGTTAATACAGTGAATACTTTGAATATATAAAGAATTAAATATGCTCCAGATTGGCAGTTTTTGGTTCCACCTTTTTTTGTTTCGTTACATAAAACACCTCTCGAAAAAGATTATTTATCATAGAAGTTTTAAACCGCAAGTGTGATATTGGCAACAAGACAAACATGTAGCTGTTAAAGAAAGATTTCGTTCATTGAAATCGTGAACATCGTGACAACCTCAGAAACAAACAAGTTGTGAAAAAAAACCTCATAAAATGTTGCTCGTTTGAAATCACCATCTAAAACGGAAAACTGATGATATTATTAAATATTACAACATGGAAATTAGAGTAGACAAATTATGACAATGAACAAATGCTTGTTTTAGAGGTTTTAACCTTGTTTTTAAAACTAAAACATATAAGAAAAGCGCGAAAAGATATTTTAATTATCGATAAGGTTACGCTAATTGTTAAATGTTGTACAATTGTCTTCTAAAATACTGAAAAGAAAGAGAAATCTCGCGTATTGCGGTATAAAACCTGCTCAGCAAGTAGCACCCATAGGAAAGCATATTTTTATTAATTAATTTATCTCGTAAGAATGAGAGCTATTCAATCAAGTCCTGGCAATTCAATAATGTACAATAATCATACAAAAAATCAGAACACAAGACGTAATATTCGTGACAAGCTATAAACGTGTTATTGTTTGCCTAAATTTTAACTACAGAAAGAAAATTATGTCTTGAAAACAAAGAATTGAGAACTCGTTCTTAAGTATACCTATCTGAACATAGTTTAAAACGAACTGAAAATATAATGAGTAATTCTTACTACTCAAGCTGAAGTTGAAATCAGTGAACATATACTGATTTTTAAATGCATTTAATGAGCCATGAATCGCAGACAATACTTTCTAGAACCACTGAACAATAATAATGATCCTTAACACAAAGAACAAAAGAGCACAAAGAGCGGAAAGAGCAGAAAGACAGAGCATTATTCTTACGCATTAATAGAATCAGATACAACTTTGATCAATAATTGCAGGAAGCACATCCTCTTCGTCCGGTACATGAGCTTTTATCACAATTTTTACATTTTAAATGTGCACATGATTGTATAGTATAAGAAAAGGCATGAGGTTTCAGGTTTAGTCATATGTCGTTCATTTGCTAATATAAATTGGATCGGTTCGCAAATCACGGGTTCATATTTTGTGCGGTTGTTTTATTTTATGTTATTTTTTTGATTTAAAAACTTGAAGTGGGAAATAGAAACTACATTGTTACCATTCTAAGCCCTAAGGTTAAGCATCTTCTGATCATGGTGGACCCATTGAATACTATTAAGTTTCAGATATAAAAATATTTGTTAACTTCATTTTAAGAGATCAGTCTCGAAGGTCATAAAAACTGGAGACCAGTCTTATCTCTCAGCAATCTTGTTGTAAATGAGCATAGTCTCAGAAGTAAAAACCGGAAGCTTGAAACCCGAGACTGGTTTCGATTCTCAGTTTCATAACCTTGAAACCAGTCCTATTGCAAAATTATAACTCGCATATTATAATTTCTGGCTTGCTTTAAGAGTAAACTGATTAGGTTAAAATATATATTAGAAAATGTAACCGTGTTTCACTTTTTTCATTATTACGAACACGACATATTCTCTCCGTATCACTAAAATGAAACTAAGAATGCCTATGTCTATCTAGTGCATGATGTAAACACGCAAATTATCAACTTAACTGAGTTCCAATCTAAGATTGATCTTCAGCAAATTTTAGCATTAAAACTAATACAACTTGTACCAATTTACGTCTTCAGAAGTATCAACACAGCACAACAAAAATAACGCATACTTAAGAACAGATAAAATAATAACAACACCCGGCATGAACCGGATTCATGGCTCTACACACTTCAAGTTTGACCAATTCTTTACAGGTAGTCAGAATGAAAACACGAAATGTACAAATGGTTGCTTTTTACCGTTTTAAAGATGTAGCCCATATGTCTTTGTCATTTTAACCATCAGTGTGTCCTAGAACCAGTTTAAACGACAGCAAGTTGTTGGCGTTAAACGGTCATTAGGACATTGAAACCGGAGGTTAACGATGCGAAAAACAATTACTTTTCCACCTACTGCAAGAATAAACCGGCAAATGAAAAACAAAAAAAACCCCCCAAACTATCCAAGCAACCAAATGGCGGAATTTAACACGTCATTTTGTCGTTCTAGAACTCTTATTGAATTACAAGCACGATTTCTAGCTATTTTAACGTACTATGGCAGGGGGTTTGAATTGTTTTCCAAGATGATGACCTATTCGCATCTAGACAGAATTGAAATAGGCAAGTTTAACACGGAGCTTACGTGGTGTGAAGAGGAAAGACCACAACAAAGTTAAGAACACCCGAATAATAAGACTACCTTTTCAGTGTCCCTGTTTGTTTTGCACAATTTTCTACTAAGACCACCCCAATATTATGACCATTTTGTCCATCCCAGTGGTTGTCTCAATAGAGGGGTTTCACTACATAAACATTCGATGCATTAAACTTGACGTAGGTGTATAATATTGCAACATATGTTGCCATTTACAAAAACAGTCATCATGTCGTAAATTCCATTGGGGACAACCAGAGAATATCTAATTCCAAATACGTGCATCTGGTACATGTACCTGGCTGTGGGCGAGATTTGTACTTGTATCTATTTCGCCTATTAATACTTATCTGTTCACTGGAAGCGTCAGTGGTGTTGCATAACAACAATAATTATCTAATTAGCCATATTAATTTATTGCGTTACTGGAAACGTCAATTATACAGTTGCATCAGCTCATTTATTTTGTAACTCGAAGTGCAATTTATATTGCAATCCCTAAAGGCCCAGTTATTACAATAGCTAAAATTTAAAGAGAAGGAAACAGTAAAGGAAACAGCAACATAGTTCTTAAAAAACAAATGTAAGGTTGGTGTACCCTAAACCTGGATAACACCCCCTAGTGGCATATTATTTTATGGTTGTGGCAATTCCTGATGTGCCTATTTCATTTTTTCAACACTTATATTACAACATATATGATAAAAACAAATAATAATTATAAAGCCTTCTGATTTACAATGATATTTGAATTATATTTTAATTGCGCTGTAATTTTAGGACTGAGACTAACTGCACGCGAACTATATTGTGTACCATTTATGATTCAATTAAGCAGGAATTTCATATAATGTCGAAACAGATTTCGGATTTCCAACTGGACATTGATACTTACTTTCAAAAATAATACTTCACTGTGTGACGTACCAGATAAGTTGTTCAGTGTATTTTTGTAACTTTTTGGTAATTCGAGGCGTTAGTCATATTGAAATTTATGCATCCCTCATTAAAAGACATATAAATATATAAATCCGGTCTGTATTTCAGTTTTGCATAAATGGCAAAATTGGATCTTCACTATGAGTAAGTCGGTAAGTGGATGCTGTGTCAATTGCTTTTCAGTGTACAGTGATTAATAAACGCAAAATGAGATTCATATTAAGTGAAATTTGTGTCCAGCAATTGGTTTGTGTTTTGTAGCTGTCACACCTGTTTGCTGTATTTTACTCGACCTTGAACTCTTATTCTTGGAATGAAACACATTGCCTTTATGTAACGCGTTGATAAATGTAAAGGCATGCGTTAAAGCCCTGTCAAACAGGGCTGCAAATTCGGAATATAAGCGACACATTTGCGAACGGCAATCGCGAGATGCTTTCAAAAATGTCACGAAAGTTCCCAATGTCTTCGCATGAGTAGAAGGCCGCTTTCGTACATGATGAAAAATAAGTACGACATTTTTTCTAAATATATTCACAAAATCATCGCGTAGATCGAGAACCAATCTCAAACCGTTCTGCTTTCCACGAGTTAAGACATGAGAGAAGCTTTGTGAATTATTTGCGTCCTATTTGAAAATTAAAAAAAGTGAAATATGCATACCAGGAATCGCCACACTCACAGAACACAGTCTCCCCACGCAGCGAAAACGAAGGCCTAAGACCCACGCGATGAAATTGAGAGTTTTTCGATACTTTTTAAAACTCGCGAATTCCCTTTGCAAGTGTGTCGCTTATTCGCAGACCAGTGTGAGAGAAAACCCTAAAATTTGCAAAACTTGCCATCAATCTATCTCAAGCAACACGCCAGGTGTCGCAGTTTGTTTAGTGTGTCACTACTTTTATGTACCGAGACGGCCGAAAATTGTTGCAGTACAGATATATTAAACGACTTTTGAGTCATTTCAGCATGGAATGCGACCAAAAGGCTCTAATTTTAACATGAATTATTTATTTTATTTAACAAAATACTACGATATCTTATTACTCATGCTAAGATTAGTCACCTTAAAATATGCTTCCGCACTTCTTATGCTGATTTCTTCTATTATGCGTAAGGTATACACTCTCCTAAACCTTTCATATATCTGCGTGTTCCCATTTATTTATATAAATGAATATAAGCACTGTGAAGTTAGCAGTGGGCAGTTACAGCAGTGGCAGCAGTAAGATCGTTTTTACTGCGGCAGTAACAGCAGTGACAGCAGTAAGATCGTTTTTACTGCGGCAGTAACAGCAGTGACAGCAGTAAGATCGTTTTTACTGCGGCAGTAACCGCAGTTAAAGCAGTAAGATCGTTTTTACTGCGGCAGTAACAGCAGTTACAGCAGTAAGATCGTTTTTACTGCGGCAGTAACAGCAGTGACAGCAGTAAGATCGTTTTTACTGCGGCAGTAACAGCAGTTACAGCAGTAAGATCGTTTTTACTGCGGCAGTAACAGCAGTTACAGCAGTAAGATCGTTTTTACTGCGGCAGTAACAGCAGTGACAGCAGTAAGATCGTTTTTACTGCGGCAGTAACAGCAGTGACAGCAGTAAGATCGTTTTTACTGCTGCAGTAACAGCAGTAACAGCAGTAAGATCGTTTTACTGCGGCAGTTACAGCAGTTACAGCAGTTACAGTAGTAATATGTTCTTCACGTTCCCATGAATATATACATGGATTTATAATCATAGTCTTTCATTATATTCAACATGATCATTCCCTAATATTTATGACAGAGAACTGTTAAATGGTATTAATATGTAGACTTTCGCATAAATTTTGAAGGTTGATGAGAGTATGAACCGTGTGCATAACAGCTGATAAGCCAAATATACTGGAAACGCGAAATGTTTTGAGTTTGCCTTGCATTGTTAGTCATTTTCAGATCAAACAAGAAAATAAAATGAAGGTGGATAATATATTTTTTCATCTATAATATAACTGTAACGAGAATACATTTTTGAATATCGCATAAAAGGGTCGTACTCGTTGCTATTTTAAGTGCTAATAAAGTCCCGCCTTATACAAGAGCACAGTTTTAATATCTGAAATATTTCTTATGTCCCCCACAAGACGGCAAAGGTTCAATAAACTAGAGGTTATTGTCATGTTAGCACATTAAATTTTTATTAAAAGAGATAATGCTTCTTGAAGAATCCGTAAACAGTAACTTACACAAGTAAAGTCGACTTAGCAAGGGAGCGAACTCCGGCGGATCTTAGTAAATGTTTTATCAGCCGAGATCAATATGATCGTAGCCACTTCTTTACTTCAAGAAATCACTTGATTTAAGAAATACAATGGAACAGTCGGGATTGTGGACGCTGTAACATGAATTTCTTCTTACATTCCTCTTACTTTTGATGGTATTTAGTCTATATCAGACATGTTGCTGTTCGCATGATTCTGATAGGTCATTTTCTCTGGTGTGTTGCACCGTTTGGTGATAGATTTATATTAAGCACAGAAGTCATACCGTACAATTCGTCATTTCATATGGAACATTAATCGTAAATATTTCCCAACATGTAACTGGATGACATAAGTGTAAAAGAGCTTCTTCACTTTTTACTGAAATAATTGGTAGTCAGACAACACCCTAATGTTAGAAATAGTACTTGCAGGGTAAACGGCATTTAATCAAGTCGATCAGATTGAAATCAAAAGGTTGAACATCTTGGAAGGAATGAGTATAATTTAATCATTTCTTTTAGTATTTATCAAGGTGATCAAAATGATCCTTTAGGCAACAATATTCTCCTCCTCCTCATCATCGTCGTCGTAGCCGTAGTCATCATCATCATCATCATCATCATCATCGTCATCATCATCATCTCAGTTAACAAAATTTCTCATTTTAATTGCTGATTTAGGTATTGAAAACAGTTAAACAAATAATTTTTATGATAATTTTATTTTCTTCTTTTATTTAAATAATTTAAAACAATGTTTATACAATAACAAGATTTTATTTAACTTAATAACTTTCAAACAAATAAACATTTTCACAACCTTATCAATAATAACTTAACGATTTATTTAGTGAAATTTTAACATTTTTATATGTAACACACATTGTTTGGTAAAAATCTATATGGGTACAACATTGTTAACTAACTCATAAATTACTTTTACCTTGACCTTGCACTTTAAGTTAACAGATTAGTGGTACGATAGTATGATTCATCAGTCAAATAAAGGAAAGCCATAAACAATTTTTCATGATAATAAATACTTGAACATCCTGATGCATTGACTGATAGACAGGTTATCTTTAACCTGACTCATCTTTTCTCTCTGCTTAGTTAATCATCTTTATCTATTATTGTATCTCAAGTATATCTATACTCTTCTTTCATCTATACCTATGTGAAAATCAACAACAACTGACTAGAATAATATAATTTACAGAGATATGATGTTAAAATGCTGATGAAAATAACACAACGATTGCTAAAAACAATTGAACAACAATAACAAAAGCACTTTAAAATGTTGGTTACTCAACCCAACCTATCCTATAAGGCGTATACCAAGCTTGTTATCTTCATGCAGGTACACATTCTTATCGACAGATTAAAAAATGTTCAATTAAATGAAACTAAGTGGGTGTTCTGTTTGATCAGGCTGGTCGCTTCGTACAAGTGCATGTAAAGCACCCGAAAATCCCAGTCATAAAGATAACGCTAATGTTCTTACACATAATATTAAGTCAATGATCTGGTCTACCGTTGGTTATGCGAGTTTGCTTCGCATCTGAACATTTTAATTAAAACATCCAAGGAAAATGAGTCCTACAGATTTATTGTCCCGCTTTCTCGGATCTGTTGTTGTTTCCACAAATAAGCTGAAAACAATACTGAGTACAACTTTTCAATTGCACGATAAAAGCACCTCATGATTCACAACGATCACAACCAGACTTCTGGATTTCGTCCACACACCAGTTCTATGCCCCAAACACGGAATGTTGTTTGAATGTCCAAATAAAACCTGGCGTATTCTGCTGCATGGATTTGGGATCCATTTAATGATGATAATGTACCGATCGAATGCTTTGTGAATGCATTCACACATCTTCATCGCTCTCCTCTTCCTCTGCTAGCGTTGGCATCAGTGGAGATCTTGGAATCACCGGTGACAAGCTTGGCGACATTGAGCACAATGGTGGTGAAGAAGAAGCTATCTGAGGCTGGAGAGCATCACGCCACTGCTCGGCCTCCTGCCCGGAGTTTGACTCAAATGTCACTCCTGTACCCTCGTAGTCATTCAGCGTAACCCGTACTTGATGTTCTTTAGCAGTGTCTTTGCTTACTTTACAGTTTTTCAGGCTAATATATCCAGATTGTTGGCTGTATTTTTGATCTTTGTACAATACAGCATAATGTTCAAACGAGCTTCTGTACACACGGACGAACACTTGGATTTTCATCTTCTTGCCTTTATGCATCTGTACAATACATAATCGTCCACTTTTTATCTCCAAATTCTCCCCGCAAGGTATGTATTTATTGCACATGTCCGTTTCGATACAGGTATTAACTCCAACAATGAAATTTTTCATGTTTATTTTCTTATGTTTTTTCTCTCTCCAAACTCTCCTCAAATATTAACTATCGTATTTAACACGATTTAGCAATACGGCTTTACCTCTCTCTGATAGCGTTTTCGTTTTATGTCTGCTTCACCGCTGTAACGCTTGTACTATTTATTTGCCGCGTTTATTGATTCATGGCGACCTTACCACGTGATAGGTCATATTCCATATAAGCGAAATTTACGTCACGAATTCGTACTAACAAACTAAAGAACATTTATCATGAAGTAGAGTAGTGTTGAAGGAATTTGAGTGCAAAATAACATACTACGTTTCACTATTTGTAACATTAATTTAAATAACGGTGTTGTGTTATTAATTTGTTGTATTTAAATAAATGACTTGGACTTTCTAGTTAAATAAGACGCCCGTAATTTCTTTGTAAAATGTTTAATATAATTGCATTTCATGAATCAACATAAAATTAATGTTCAATGGTTTAGAACATGAAACGTTCTGTTTTGAGTTCAAAACGTCGCTTTTTAATTTATTTATTTATTAAAATTCAACAAATGAATACTATATATTATATATTATGTTATAATTTATTTATTTATTAAAATTCAACAAATGAATACTATATATTATATATTACGTATTCGGCTTTGAATTAATGTACCTTTATTAATATTTTTCTGAATGAAATTTGATGGTTTTCGGTTTTATCATCATTGTCATGCTTGTTTTTTTCGAAGTTTTTAACTGTCATTAATCAATCTTGCGTATTATGTATTTCATAGGGATTTTAATATTTGGATAAATTGACATAGAAAGTCCACAAAAATGAGTACCCCAAGAATATAAAAATATGAAATGAGGCGCGTCACGGGAAAAGATACCTTCGGACAGTTGACGTCAATCTTTGAAAAGACGTCATAAATTTGAGCAGACATTATTTATTATACATTTAGCGGTAAAAATACCATTTTATCGTCAAAATGTGTAGCAAAATCACATTCTAGTTATAAGAAATTGATTTATAGTTGAAAGCTCTTTCTAAATTTAGTAAAAACTAAAACACCACTAACTTGATGACCGAATGTACCTTTTCCCGTGGCGTGCCCCAAATTAGAAATTGACAACCTGGTTAATCTCTTTCTAACAGACACATAGAAATGGAAATAAGCAAGGCACTTATAATCAATATGAAATATGTTTCTGCAGCCGTGAATCATAATGAATTCTACGCACCTACATACGCAGCCCGATGAATAAATTATGATTAAGGTTAATGCTGAAATATGTTAAACCATTCTTCGTAGTTAGCATACCAAGTGCTGACCTGCTTACTTCCAAAGGTATCAATTGTTCGATATCAACAGTTTATTATGCCAAAGTCAACAGTTGATCAACACTTTCCAATTACAAGGCTGTTCACACTATTTACCTAAGAAGATGAACTTTTCAAATCCGCAAAGACAATAATTAGTCAATCTATTCTTCGTTTGCGTATGTGTTTCTTGCATTTTCGTTTCAAGGTTTACTATCATGTTTTCGACGGATGTTTGCCTTTACCAGTAAAAACCGCAGATTAAGTTAGCGGTTAAACATTATAAGCGCAGGATTTGGTTTTGACGGTTTAACTTGACCACAATGTAATTAGCAATTCAACGTCCAAATGGTTTTCTGTGCATTAAGTTTCAGTGTTCAGTTGTTGCTTAACCATAGTTTGTTTTCCAGTTAAGTTCGTTTTTTAATGAAAACTGATAACGTTATGAACATTTAAATGGTAGCAAACAGTGACATTTTTATCAATATTATCTTATACCCGTCTTGAATCGGGTTTAATCCTTTCCTATCAATACAAGCCCCAGCAATGGTCGTGTCATTTCAGAACGTAAGCGTTTTTTTTTTCCAGACAACGCACCTGGTGGACTTTGTGTTAGATTACATACATTTGTGAGTTATTTGGTATCTGATTTCGGATCAGTTGTTTTTGAAGGTGAAGGGTGTTTTATCTGCTTTACACAATAAAAACAATAAAGGCTTCAGTTTGACGTGGGTAAATAGTTCGGATCAGCTGTATAAGGTTTTGCCTAGGCACTCGTTTCGTTTTATTGCGAAGAAGTTGTCTCTAACAGCACGTAATACTAATTCTAACTTACGGTCAAACTAGAAAGCCATACTAAGCCATACTAATGTCTGCGCCTTTAACACATAATTATCGACAATTTTCGTCTGGTAAAGGTATACCATAGAACATTGAGTTCTATGTCATGTCACATATTTGCGATGCTATTATATTCTTTATATGTATATATATATATTCTTTATTTATGCATGTATACGTTACAACTTTGTCTATGTAACTCTACATAATATATAATTGTATTGATTCCCGAACCGGTACAGTGTATCAAATGACCCCAGTTTGAATGCTATATCTGTCTGATATCAAAACATCCCGTTTTGACTCGGACATTTCATGTCTTATCGTTTTGATATGTCACATAGAAGCTACCTCCCGGAGAACGTCCGTACACCTAGAAGATAACCACCTTCGTCCCAATACAAATCCACCATATCTGTATTCTACAGACCAACGCCGAGCAGGTTCGATTGAATTCAGGTATGCGAGGATCACTGCGTACAGTTTTAAATGAAGATCACCTGAACGGTGGTATAAAGGAAAATAATATGAAATTTTATGCAACATGGTCACGGCAAATGTATTGTTACGTAGGATGAGTCGTGCTTCATTGTATAATTTGCTTTACTCCAATTACTACCAAATACAAATTTTGTAAAACGAAAACAACATAACATAATTCAGTAACTTGAGTTGAGTGAAAATTAGTTAAAAAGAAACAAAGTTATTCCTTCATATCGATATCAGAAAACAATATTACTGAACCTGAATGTGTGAATTGGTTGATTGGAAAGAGTGTAGGCTCTGCCCTGCCATTTCGCGCAATGTTATTTTAATTTTAATTCAGCTCAGTTAACTTCTTCGAAGTTTTAAACATTCACTTTTTGTAAAAAACAAAACAAATCTTTTATATAAATTACAATATACCCATTAATATAAATTATGACATCAACGTGTTCTGAAGAAATGATTTAACTTTCAGACTCAAGTGGAAATCATTTCTTTATAGCGGCGACCGAATTATGCATGATATTTACAGGGTCTGCCACTAAACACAAAGGGTGTTATTTTAAGGTATAGTCCAAAGTAAGAACAATCGCCGGTAAGAAATCGAAATTGCCTCCGAGTCAAACCTCAAGTTTATGAGGGACCTCAAGTGCGACCAACACGATGAAATAACAACCATTGTATTGATGTATCTAATCAACGGGCTCAATTGTGTTATTGTCATGGGGGAACTTAATACCTAGCAGGTTTATAGTACACATTAAATAATAAGTACACCTACAATAAATGACGCATTGTTTGAAAAAGTCATGTCATTATTGAAATTTCACAACTCGGCTCATACAGAGTATCGCATTTCAATTTCATTCATTACTTTTTAAAATCTTGCTCTCGTTTGTTGAACTAGTAAGATATTTTCTATGCTTTGTTTACGATACCGTATTACATTCTTTGGATTAACTATAAATATTTAAACTCACGGTCCTTACGTGCGCATTGCAACACCTATAATAAACAATACCAAAATATTGAAACTAAACTTATTTAAGTAAATTCTAAATAATTATTGAAACATATATAAATAGAATGCCTATAATAAGGCAACGTCTTATTTAAGATTACTTCACCAGATGTCACAGTGTCAAAGTCTCTTATTCAACCTGAGAACCTTGCGAGTCCGACGAGTTCACAAACTCAGCCATCCCTGAAACTGGTTAAATAATTAAGCCCTTACTTCATCATAAACATAGTTTATGGTCAACATATTAAAACTTCAGACATCGTATTCGAAAGAATATTAGGGTTATTCCACAACATTTGAAATACATTTACCGTTAGCACTATGCCAGCTTTGTCTGTTTGGTTCAGGGTTTCATGAGTATCCACTACCTTTATTTGTCGCCGCCATTGAAAAAGTCCTTATTAGCGGCGCATGATGCAGAGTGTTAGGCACCAAGCTCTCTTTCCTCACTACTTTTTGGCTGGAGAAACTGTGCATTCTGGATGTGGTCATTCCTGTATGCATACTTCTTCTTTTTAAAGATTGAAATGCATGCATATAAAAGTAGTGTAAGTTATTTTAATGAAATATCACAGACAGCTCCTTTTGAAAAATAATCCATTAAGCAAAAACTTGATGGTTATTGACCTTTAAAAATAAAATTAAACAACACTTATTTGTACATTTTAATTTAAAATTTAGTTGAATGACCGATAGAGCGTTCAGTGTGACATATTTTACAAACATCAAATTTAGTTGATGGTCAAACATAATAGAGAGGGTACCTTTCTCTAAGATACAGATTCATCAAAGCTATTTTAAAGTACATTTTATATAGATTACAGCCAATATCGTTTGCGATATAAACTACTTCCATTATAAACCGTTAATATGTTAGCTAAGGGGAAAAAACTCTTGAACAGTAAAAGTTGTCTTCAAGTCAATCCTTAAACTATTCATTTCGAACATGAACTAGTCGTTATATTAGAATACATTTTTTGTTTTGAAGCTCAAAAATGTGTGGAGCTCTTCTGACGGTGAAGAAAAACAGCATTATTCTCCTTGTTCATATGATTTACTATTCGTCTTTTCTTAGCAGATCGATGTCCAATGCGCATTTGCTCGGAAATTTGTTGGGGTTGGGTGGAAGTTTAAGGTTGGTGCAATCGAGAACTTGGTTTAAAACTCCGGTGAAAAATGTTTGGGCACTGACCGTTTCAAGACGATAACCCTCGGGTCCTCATTTTCGTTAATTGTTTGTGGTGTCTGTTCTGATATTGATCACTGTATAACCATGCTCTCTTAACTCTCGACTCTTTGGCTCTGTGGGTGGCTGTGTCTGTTGAGCTTGGCCATTCCTGATATGAATATTTTATTTTTTTTAACAGATGTGGGTGTTATTGTAATATCTTATGCGTAATATTGCGTATTTTCAATACTCAAACGTCCAAGGACCAATATAGCAGGTCAATAACTGTTTATCAGAGAAATATTTTCTTATTTTATTTAGCTTCATCACTTTACAAGCATTTAAAACAAAAGTCAATGCCAATGTATGCGATTATGTTTATTTTTTATTCAAAAGGAAAATAGATCAGAAAGTTAAATGGTAAAGATCATAGTTTCCTCATAGCGACATAACTATGCTTTCACGCTAAAAGTATGTTTATCGTAATTGTAAATATATTATATAAAATACCAGAGTTACAATTTGTTGGATCGGATATATACAAGTACCAAAAACGTTCATTTTCGGTACTGTTTTTGCTTTAAATTAAGAATATTCATTCTATTGCCATTTCAATTATGACACGTTACAATTCTACGAAATGAAATGACTCTGCCTGATCCTGATTATTCAAGCTAGCGACTGAGCGGTTAAATTTTCTCGCCAAATAAATACGTCACTACACATGGGAAAGCTAGAAAGCCAATAAGGTGCTAACACCAAAAAGGTAATAGTTCATCATCAACATATCGATGTGGATGACGTGAATTGAGGGATAACGGACTGAGCACTGTTGTGTAGTATGAGGACATATGTTATCCTGCATCCCATCATCCTTATCCGGAGCAACATCGTTTTCTAGAAACAAATTAGTAGATACGAGACCATTTAAACAAACAAAATGTGTTACTCGTACTGTTAAAACGTTTCTTTAAACAATATTTACTAATTCTGTATAGTTTTTATAAGTAAAAGTTTTTTATAAGTAAAAGTTTTCATTTTAAATACTGGATTAACTGGTGACTTCAAAGGTAAGTATTTATATAGAAACCTTAAAATACATATCCAAGAATATCGAGGACATTGATAATTTTAATTCAAGAAATATATCAGTTTCGCTGAAATCCCACCAAAAATTTCAATAACGGAAAAGTTAATACCTTTAAAATCATTACTTTTACACACTGTCTAAACATATCGCATAGGACTCTCGTGCAGTGGCACATGCCTGACTTCAATATCTTTAATACTCTAACATTTGACCTGTTTCAAAAATGAAACGAAACCATTTAGTTCTAAGTCGTCTACTGAAATCCAGATTATAGTATGATTTTCCAAGTCATTTCTCGCTGTAACTGATGCCATGAACTTGTTGTACGAAACGTTCATTAATGTATTTGGTTGGCAATTCTTTTGCCGATCAACTGTTTCTATTCTTTTGAATGCTGTCAAGCGTCCTATTCATTTCTACAACAAATAACTATTCTTATTTTGTAATGAAAGCAATTTACATTGTTCAATTTCACCTTTCACATTTTCTAGGACATCTTTCGTTTAAATATATGAAGCGGTTATAAGGCTATAATGTAACACGATGCGTAATATGCAGTCTCGGTTAGATGGGTAATTATAAATTTTAACCATTGGTTTTAAAGATTATGGATGTCCGATTTACAACAAAAATAATCGCGTTATTATATACAACTGATTTTTTCGTCTTTAACGGTAAAATTCAATATCACCACACAAACGTCCTTCTAAAATATGTTTCTGTACGCAGTTCAAAAGTTTGCGGAAGTCCTATGCGAAAAAGGACTTCGCAGTTGTAACTGGTTTTGTGGAACCGGGGGCCGATTGTTGGCTTTAATATCATGGTCACGACTGTCTGGTTGATGAGTAGTCTTGCTTTTCTTGATTTCATTCGGCACGTTGGAATGTTTAGTGTGCTTTTTCTTTTCTTTTGATTTGAAATGTACAGGCGAGGCGCATGTTGAAACCGAAAGAAGGCTTATACTATCGATATCATCATCATCATCTTGGTCAAACGATATAGAATTCAAATCTTGTGTCAACAATTCATCAAAGCGAGTACCTCTCCGGTCACGCCCCTCTGAAATTGGTCTTTGTGCTACATCCGTTATTTTATTTCTTCTTTCAACATCCAAAAGATCCTCGTCTTTGAATGTCGTTTTTTGCTGATCTCTTTTGTTTTTATGACTTTTTTCTTCAATTGCGCCATGAGTTGTTGGATGCCAATAGTTTGTTGCTCCTTTCGATGTAGTATGCTCGCTCTTCTGTTGACGATCTCTTTGTAAAGCGTCAGTTGCAATAACCGGCCTGTTTCCACCTTTATTACCTGATTTTGATGAACCGTCTAACTGATCAGTTGCTTTTGGTACGTTTTCATTTCCATTCGTCTGCTTTTTACCGACTGTGTCAGAAATAGATTCGTCTCTTTGTCTTTTTTCTTCAACCGAACCTGTTAAAGATTGTTTCTTTGTAGAAGGAACGACTTTGGATATGTTAGTTCCGGCATTGCTGTCATTATCACGCTGAATGTTTTTATTTGCACTTTTCTGCGTGGTTCCTTCTCTTTCCGAAAATTCATTGTCGCTTGGAATTCGTTTTTGAACCAAGCTGTCAAAAGCCAGTTTCTGAAATTCACTCGGATTTCGTTTTTCTATCGCAGTTGTTGATAAGGGTCTACTGGACTGAGAAGTGACATTTGAAGGATTGATTCCTCTTATATCTTCTGAAGGAATATTTCTGTGTGCAGAGCTATTTTTTCTTTCATCCCTTTTGGAATAGTCTTTTTCTCTTAAAGTTTCATTTTCAGTGGATGTTTTTCTTCTCAATTGGACATTGTCTTTAATTTTTGAAGTCTCCCCTTCGAACTGATCGTCTTGTTGCATTATTTTACCTGTATAAGTCCGCATCTTATCTTCGTCTCTATGTCTTTCTTCAACCGACCCTGTTAAAGATTGTCTCTTGGTAGAAGGAACAATTTTGGAAATGTTTGTTCCGGCAGTGCTGTCATTATCACGCTGAATGTTTTTATTTGCATTTTTGTGCGTGCTTCCTTCTCTTTCCGAAAATTCTTTGTCGCTTGGAATCCGTTTTTGAACCAAGCTGTCAATAGCCATTTTCTGAAATTCGCTTGGATTTCGTTTCTCTATTGCAGTGGCTGATAATGGTCTGCTGGACTGCGAAGTTTCATTAGAATGATTGATTCCTCTTAGATCTTCTGGTGGAATATTTCTGTGTGCAGAGCTATTCTTTCTTTCATCCCTTTTGGAATAGTCTTTGTCTCTGATAGTTTCATCTTCAGTGGATGTTTTTCTTCTCAGTTGGACATTGCCTTTTATTGTTGTAGTTTCCTCTTCAAATAGATAGTCCTGTTGACCTGAATAAGTCCGCATCCTGTGTTGATTATCAGTGGAGCCTTTTTGTCTTTGTGTTGACTCTTCAAATGAAGACGAACTTCTGGACTGATGCATCCCTTTAGATTTATTTATTCCACTTTCTCCAAAATCTCCTCGTTCATTTCTGCCCCCGGTTGAGGCTTTATTTCTATCAACAGATACAGGAATGGTATCGCTAAAACGTGTATTTTCAGAGTAATTCAAAGTAGATGAAATCCTTCGTTGAACTACATCTTTAGAAGAAGTGTTTCCGCCTTCTTTCTGATCAACTTGCTGATTCTGTTTTTCCATATTTAATCCAATTTTCTGACTTTGATTCGTCAGATATTTATCTTTATTACCCTTTTCTTCAATTTGTCCTGTTGAAAATGGTCTTTTGGAATTGGGACTTTCTTTTAATCGCATAATGCCGTCTTCTCTCTTATCGTCTTTATACAGCGGTGCCTGTTTTTTCTTGTCTAAGTCTGTTGATTTAGTTCTGGAATCTTTGTCTTTAAGTGTACCTTGTACTGCCGGACTCTTACATTTTGAGATCCCTTTTGACAGAATATTGCCACCCTCATAAAGAAAAAGAGTCGGCCAGACAATGAAATCAACGAAATTTCCCAACTTTGCAAATGGTGTGTGGGTCATGGTATTAAAGCCGTCCCCCTTCCGGTCTGTATCTGTATCCATATAAATAGGAGGGTCTCTAATGGCCATTAGCCAGCAGACCTGTATCCCTTTGTCAATAAAAGCCTTCGTCGGAACTGCCTCTCGTTCTACCTTTTCTGGTAACAGTTGTTGTATGTAGTCCTTAAGTTTCTGAAATAATTCAATATAACATTTTTCTAAAAAAACGTTACTGCATATGGCGTAGTATCAAGCGTTTGTAGTGTAGATAATGTTCTTCGAAGTACTTTGTTAGGAATAAGAAACTTTATTAAAAAGAACAACTATTGAAATACTATCGTGTCGTTCTTGTCTTTGTGTTTGTTTGCACCTTTGTCTGTGTCCATCAATTAAATTAAAGGAGTTAACCAGAAAATTTTCTGCACAGAATTATTCTTTTTAACTCTAGAAATTTCAATTTTGTATCTGTGAAAATGCATGACACTTACTCTCTTTAGATGAATCGAATGAGCATATATGTTGACTTTCCTTTTCTCATTTAACAATTTCAAAATTTCTTTTGGAACTTCGAGCTCCTGCAAAAATAGCAAAAGTGGAATTAAAAGTCACTAGATTAGATTTGCAACAAGCTGTCATTTATTATACAATATAAACGAGTACAGGAAAACTGTTGTTGGGTGAGACTATGGCGTGCTCAGTAAAGAATGTTCTGAACAAGTTTAAATACTTCCCTGAACGCTAATATGATAGTTTTAAACCATGCAGAATGTGTATCGTTGCAGGTGATTGTATACTTCCCATACTCAAATTATCCTTTGCTGGGAATACAGCCGGTATGTACTGTGTTGTCTGTTGCATGATGGGCTAGGCCCTGTCTACGTATTTGTATTGCTTTAGGTTATCAACACATTTAGTCTATCACTACAGCAGGATCTGAGTGGCGTGTAGCGGCTATAGAAAGCCTTCCATTACTTTCAATTTAGTGTAGTTATCAGTTTCAGTTTCCTCCCTTGATGGTTATTTGCTAATTTCAAACCATGCAGAATGTCAATCATTGTGGGGGATTGTGTCTCCAGCATGGTTGGCTAGACACTGCCGCCGTATTCGTAGAGTTTAAGGTTTATCTATACATTTTATTTTGTGTATGACATGCGCTTTGGAAAGCGTGTGCCCTCTAGGCAACGCTGTCACAAACATAAACACACAAAAAACAATTAATGAAAACGAAAAAAGAAGGAAACCAATTGAAAACAATGAATATTGAAGTTCATGCAATAAACATTTTCGTTTTATGAATCTGCTTTTTTAAAATGAACGCAGAAGCATTGAAAAAGAGTTTAACAAATGCAACACATAATTATTATCACTAGCAAAGTGAACTTTTATCTATTTTAAAGATTTTTAAGTTTATTTTAATCGGTGCACGTGAATTTAGCTATTACTTTAACATATTTTGATGTTCAGTATAATCCGTTTCAAAGCGAAAACCTGCCGATGATTTAAAACTTTTTTCTAGATTTACACTTTACGTTTCGCTGACTGAAAGCGACATTTCCTTATCTTATTAAACGCATTACATTTTAAATAGAGCCGTAAGAAATATTAAAGATAGTTTGCATTTCAATTATCAAAACTTTTCCATAAACATTTTGTTTTTCTTTCTCATGTAAATTGTAAATACAACCTAGTTTGACATGTTTAAATCAACATTTTAGGTAAAATGATAGAAGTAATAGTGAAGACTTAATATTTTGTTAACTCGGTGAAACTCATTCTGAATATGAAACAAACAATGCATACGCAGTATCACTTAATATAATGAAAAACATTTACTTAACATATTGTAATTTTGAAGCGTTAATCAGATAGGGTTTCACATCATATGAAATGTGAGAGAAAAACTATGCAGCATCCGGTAGGTTGGCGCAGATAAACTTAATGTGTTGTGAATAATTACCTCTGTGAATTTCTTTATAGCAGTCACTAGTACGCCCAGATCCTCTTCTGACTTTTCAGTACAAACGTTATATATTTCCTGAAAAGAAATGATGAGAATTTTCTTGTTTAAACACCATTTATGAAGTGCAAGCTTGAAGTATAAAAGCATGAAATGGGTCTCGGTTTGGAACAGATTAAGAAGTCATATTGCTAAATATGTGAAATTAAAAAAGGAAAATGTCGAAATTTCAATTGCGAATTGATAAGTCAAACATCTAGATGCTAACAAATACACTTAACGACTTTTCTAAGTATACACCTTCGTAATGGGGCATAACTTTCTTGATAATTGAGCTATTGCTCTTAAACTTTCAATAATACATGCGATAAATATTAATTGATTTATTTTTTTTTAAAACATTATTCAAATGACTGCAAACTGGCTGCTCACAATCATTTAGAATACTGGCAACCTCAGAATACAAATTCACAAATCAGTTAATAACGCATATGAACACCTTCACCCATTGTGGTAACACAGTTCTGAATGGATCCTTTGGGAATCCTAGCCCATTTCGTAAACGCATTCCAAGTTCAGACCACAAAGATTTTCAATTGCTTGAAGGTGCGGAAGAACAACCGGAACAAGGACTTGTCGCTGATATTCCTCAGAATTAAAGTTTCCTTGAATTAAAACTGCACGTGCAGTATGGAAGTCGATAACTAAACAGTATATAATTAAGACTTAAGTGTCATATAAAGGGTATAAAATTTACAATTTTGTTCTTACAAATATGAAAAATATCAGGAGGAAAATATTGTATACTTAGAAAAGTTGTTTAGTGTAAAACAGGTTTCTTCCGTCAAAAGCATGCAAATGATTATTATAGCAAATAAAATGTGTTAAAGTATCTAATTATTATTGTAGTTAGAGAAAATACAGTCAAACCTGTCTCTAGCAGCCACCCAAGAGAGTGACACAAAGTGGCTGCTCTACACAGGTGATTATAAAGACAGGTTAAAATGAGAACAAAATGTCAGTTTTGGACATATTTAAACTGGCTGTTTAAAACAGGTGGTTGCTAAGCGCGCAGGTGGCTGCTGAGGCAGGTTGAACTGTATTCTAAAATCCATGCTGTTAAATGTTTCATCACTTAAATAATATCACTTGTTCAAAGAAGTATATCGTATGGTATTAAAGGCATAACCTATAGCATGGTATTTAATGTGTTAAAAAGATTAAGCACCAAAGCACCTAAGAGAGAAACGAGCGCCAGACAACTTGTGCTTTTCTCGTCATATGAGAACATGCAGGGGCAAGTGATAGGTTGATGCACCCTAGAATCCCCCAGTGGAAAACCGTGTCGCCACTGACACGGTATTTTTAATTCCATTTCATTATTCCATATACCTTCAAGATCGGTATGCATATCGACACTGTTTGACATTAAAACAAGTGCCAGACAATACAAAGGAGGATTTTATTGTAAATAATTATATTACGCTTATTTTGATATATAGTTTTGATCTACATTTTTGAAAAAAAAGGTGACAAATAAGAACATATAGAATTTTTCACCAAATAAAGGAACAATAAGTTAGTATAAAATATTGTTTATACAACTTCAGAAAAAAGAAATCATTATATTTAAATCATCTTCACTTAAATATGCACGGTATAATAAAAATAATAAAAAAACTTACGCAAATAATTTGCAACAGGATTGAGCAAGCTTCTTCGTCATTATGCTTTCCAGATGCTTTCAGGTAGTCAAATGCTTCAGTCCATTCATCTTCATACAGCTCGGAGAACTTGGCCGCCAGTTTTTCTGGGTTTAAGTCGTCATTTTGTTCAGCAGTTTTTGAGTGCTTTCTTCGCTGCTTTTCACTGGCAGAACCTTTAGCTCCATCACTAGTCATAGTTTTATCAGATTGAGATGAACTAAAAATGATATTAACAACGTTCGGTAAATAACATGTTATTTATTTATTTCTGCGTTTACAGTTGCTATCCATATATTTACATTCACGATTTTGCAGCAAATATCTTCAGTAAAAGGTTATTTTATTAAACAGAAATTTTATTCAACCTAGATATTTGAGGCAGGTATAGGCTATAAGCGGGATGTATACATGTTATTATATTACAACTATTTAAAACGCTATCTGTATACTGTACGTATTTTTAAGAGCGAACTTAACACAATCGCACCTTTGATATCATCCAAACACACGGTTTCACTGTCTCCAAAAATTGGATTGTGTCAAAAGTCAACAAAAATAGTGATGCATAGTACTGAGGACAACCGTTTTAATAACAGACTGGATGATGGTTTTGTGATTTTCCTTTTTACTGTCTATATCATAATAACAAAACGTGTTGTTCTTTCTGTATTTAATGAAGTTATAACATGTTCAGATCGTGTCTGCAATTTTAAAAATCATAAAAGTATGATTTGGAACACCACTGATTTATTATGATTTAGAAGACAGCCAGTTACCTTGAAACATCTTCTCTCTTATGTGGAAGCTCTCTTTTCGGTCGAACTAGAATCCCTGCACCAGTTATTTCTGCTCCTTCGTGAATTTTGTGGAAAATCTCTACAACCGACTTCTCGTAAACATTTCCCATACTTTTAGCTTGGTTTGCCAGGATTAATGTTTTCGCATAACAAAATGTTAAAAGACGTTTCCACGTTCAAATCCAAATGCGATCAAATAAATCTGCACCGACAGAAATGCAAAAGTATTGATGTAAATACAATGTAGCTGCATTTTATATGTTTAATTTGCATAAACTATGTTAATGGTGATTTCAAATTAGAGTAGCAAAGCAGATACTGTTACTGTCACTAAACAACCTCAATACGCAAACAAAAATATGCAAGTATATATAGTCAGGACATTTAATAACGCAGCAAACTAAATGTTTAAAATGGTGTTTTTTCATGGAGGACGAACCTTCCGTAACTGAAAATAAAATCAGTAATTAAACTGATATTATATTTTCTGAATGCATTTTGTAGGCCACTCTATTGTGTTATTGTTTGGCCACATTAAAATGTAAATTAATATCTCTTTAAGATGTCAATCACTTTTGGAAAAGAAATGTAAGATGAGCCAGAAACATTAATGAAATAAGAATACATTGGTATGATATGGAAAAGTACAACTAAACGAATACGAATTTCCCGTCTTATTACCATCAAAAGTGGACAGACCTATTACATTCAAAGCAAGATTTCTTTTCATCTATTTAGAACTTATAAATACACTCACTGTTCTAACTGGTCACTTTTTGTCCGTGTTTTTTTATAAGAGAGACATTAACTCAGCTTTTGATTTGTGATCAGTTGCCAACAGCTGTCTTCAATTTAAGTTTTAATCTTGCAATAATTGATTTTGGGACATTATGTCGAGAGTTATCCTGAATTTTGCTAAAAGCGTATCATTCAGTTTATTGTCAAGCAACCAAAGAATCGCTCTAAATCGTTTACTATGTTTTAAGTGGACCCCATCTGGGAAGGAAAAACAAAGAATCTTATCAATTCGCTGCAGTTTTGTTTAAATAAATCCCTTAAAAGAACCCGATATTTACAATTACGTCCCTTTCAATTCAAGACTGTTCTAATATTGACCATGCGGTGTAAGTAAACGGTATTGGATTAATTTAAGAAAACAATCAATAAAGATTAAAAAGACATTGGTAATTGATTCCAAGACAAAACAGTTCGTTTCACAACCTCTCTTGACACAGGGAAGAAATGGAACTACCATACATTGTAAACATATACAATTGATGACCAATTTGGCTGAGTGTAGATTTACAAAAACGAAAGAGGTTGTACGTCTGCGCAATAAGTCTGTTTTCTTTTTTGTTTGTCATTGAAACTGAGTGACAAAAATATAATCATTCTTTGATAGGTATTTGGTTTTCGTAAGTAAATGTACTCAGTTTACAAAGCTATTGTGATCTTAATGTATGATAACTAAGTGCAGTGTTATGTAACGTTGAAATTAATACGTTCGAATTTCGATCATTTACGTGTACTTATTCAAAAATAAAAAATCGCTAACATCAGGAATGTTTAAAATATAAAAGCAACAGCAAACTTGCATGTAAGAATGAAATATCATGTAAATAACTGCAAATCTTTACTGATTCACAAAAATCCATCTTATAACAGATTAACACATTAGACTGTAAAGACGTCCCGAAGAAAGGCATATATCAAAATAAAAGCCATATCGGTATTCCGTATCCAGAAACTAGAATTTTAAGGAACACATTACATAAGAGATGGGAAATTGAGAACAGAGATCTTGAATAGCAAAAAAAAAAAAGATTTCTATGCAATGCAATTTTTACCAGCTTAAAGTTAAAATTTTTATATAAACTTCATTGGTATAATTTTAGTTGGTCTGTTTTGTTTTGTGCGTGTGTGCGTGGGAATGGGCGCGTGGGTGCGTTCGTGATGCGTGCGTAAGTTTAATAAATAAAACTAGTACAATGACTACGAACAGTTGTCGCCAGAAAAATCAATTTTATTCAAATTGAATGTTTCGCCTTTTAAGATACGAATTGCAAATAATATGTTTTAGGTGAAATGAATGCAAAACTGCACATCATTTGCCTAATGGTTTGAAGCTGAAATTATAGTTTGCCGTTTCTGTCATACATTATACATGTATGTGGTTCATTTTAACTCAACTATAAAGTAAATTGAATTGTTATGGTCAGTAAAACTGTGCTATTGTGTGGCGTCTTGTTGCCACGTCGCGGTTGACGTACTCTTACGTAAACGTCAATATGATTATATATTGACATGGACGATTAAGAGTATTACTACTAAATAATCGTAAGGTCGAACCTTACACAAGGCATGCAGATATTACCAAGCCATTACCTTGTACGTGAGTTATATTGAAAATACAATGAAATAGGTTATTTATTGTCTTTTTGATAATATACCTTGTTCCCTATTTAATACTCGATACATGTACACATAACACAATGAAATAGAAAGGGGTAATTCAGGGTACCGTACAAGAAGCATCGAATAATCTTGAAGAAAAGTTGAGTTCATTGCAACCATAAATAGTGGTTTTGTTTTATGTAGTCTTCGGCCAATACACCGATTAATAATATCAGATGGATGCAAAATGATCTGTGACGTTTTTTGGCCGTTGTTAGAAAAACACGTTTTGACATGTTTTCACTTTGATTAAAAAATCGACACCCATGGATCATATCATATCCTTAGAATTTCACGCGTAAAATGATTTACTAAACAAATAACTAACTAAAAGGAGTTGGAAAATGATAGTTTGAATGTCAGAAGGAACGACGAAAAGCCATTTAATGAAAACAATACCCTCATATCTTCTGAAACCATCATCAAAAACAAAAACAAAACGTAACATTATTAGATTATACATGCAGCCGATGAAATATTTCGAAGAGAATTTCATTTTAAGATTGCAACTTATATAAACAAAACACGACAAGAACAAGCAACGTTATTCATTCCATACCTCTTGTTTTAAATTATATTGTTAAATAGTGAAGTTTTGACAAATAACCTTTAACATCAGTTTTGGTTTGAAAGTATAGCGTTACAGATGTTATCTGGATATTGTTAAATTGCATGTGGGTTTGGTTACCAGAAATCAGGAAATTGTGTTTGAAATACAGCAAGTGTGAACATTAACTTCTTTTAATTAAATTTTTTTCGAGCCATGTGACAAAAAGATAAATACATCCTGTGTGGCAGTGAAATGACTGCGGAAACTGAAGAAGTGCAAGGGTGTTGATTAATGCACATAATATTATAACTGAATTTCAATGACACTTACATAGAATGGCGAATAATAAGCTTAACAACACAAACTCGTAAAAATAGAAAGAATACAATAAACATTATATAGGATACATGTTATAGAAACTGGGTTACCGCCATCACACGGTTCCATGGTGGCAGTGCTACTGATATTATTTTTATGTGGCTGTACACGTATCGCGAAGTACATCTAAGTCTTTATTAGCTCATACTTCTAAGCATAGGAAAGTTTCATAAATTTGCTTCAGAAAATTATGAACCTGCCGTGCTAACTTGAGATTTGAGACTGGTTTCCAATCTCAGTTTTATAACCTCCAACCCTGATGAGCGAAGTTACGTTTTCAATACATAACAACACTTTGTGAAGAAAAGCTTCAACAAGTTTGCCCAAGATACGTGTAATGTTATAAGGGAACGCACACGACATAAAACAAACAAACTACATGAACGAAGAAAGAGCGATACGATTTATTATTGTTTAAATCGAATCTGGAGATGAGTTCTAAATCACAGTAAGGCAATAGAAAATTAATTCCTAGATTCTCATCCCCGCCCGCCCCTCGAAAATAAATCCGCCCGAACGTTTTTTATTTTGAAAAAAAAAATTCGTACATCAAAATTTACATAACAAGTACGAATCGGTAAAGTACGAAAACGAATCGGCAATTCATAGTCGGCTGGACTCTTATTTATCTTTAAACTACACAAGCGTCGTAAGAAACAGTGAGAATGATAAATAAAAAAATAAAACCTGTCCACCCGCCCCAGTTTTTCCCAAAAATAAGGATAAGAATCTAGGAATTAATTTTCTATTGCCTAAAAGTTTAAAAATAACGGTCCAGGTTCCATGCTGACTTAACATCCATTTCAACCCACTCAGACCTTCACAGTTCACACCCCTACGATGTCGTAGTTGCAAGATTGCTGATTGAAATTGCTGTAACGGAGATCTGGATATTTTAAACTGAAACAAGGGAATACCTTAAATTATTTTCTGGAATGATTATCTCACGGTTTACAAAACGAATTGAAGGGAAAGTTGGTACATTTTTAATATAATATAATAACAATTCTATGTCCGTGTTTGCATGGGGTTTATGAAAGAATTACTTCACTCTAAAATTGTTTAGTTTCCGTCATACCATATAATGAAGAAAACTCGTATTACACCTTAGTATGGTAACCGGCGTTATTTTAACAATGGCAGTATTTGTAAAAGTTTGATAGAATTATGATTCGACAAAAGTTGGGCTGCTAAAGTAAAGCCAGAGGTGTTGCAGATAAGTTCTTCCTTTAACATCTTCAAGTCAGAGAGTACATAATAAAGATTGCAATTGGCAGGTACTCGGTGCAAATTTGAAAACGTATTATCAAATAAACATAAATTATGTTAAAAGCTTAGCATCAACCAAGCAACTTCATAGAAGTATACGCAATCATTATAAGTCCATAGTATAACTAAGTGGACAGAATACAAATTGCAAAAAGCGTGAACCACACCGGGTACACCAAAAGAATGACACGTTTACCATAGCGTATCATATAAGACAACAGTTAACGAAGGAGGTACGACACTCTTGTAATAAGAGTACCGCTCTTTCGTAGACAAAGTGTTTTCAACAATTCATTTTTTTACCAACGAAGGCATTCATGAAAAGGGGAAACCATGAACTGACGTTATAACATCAGTTCCTAAATACCAAGCCTTTGCAGGCAGAATATATACAAATATCTGTGCTAAATAGAAGAGTATACATATAGCAAGGGTAACTAGAACTCATAATGTAATAGTGAGCTATGGTCATATTTACAATATTAATGAAAACGTTGCAAATTTATTTAGCCCGAATAGGACTTAAAATACAAAAAAAAAACCAAAAAGGTAAACAAAGAAAAAACAATTTTAAACATGTAAAACTTTTCAAAATCGATACATAACACGAACGAATAATCTTTATTTGCATCATTACTTCCGTTTAACAGAAAGAAGGAAGCAATTAGTTAAATTTCTAATACAAAGCATTTCTAAATTCGCTTTATGGCACGAACATATTTTACGGAAAATACCTTGAACACACACTTCCGCGTTTGTAGTGGCTTGGATACCCATGCTGCACAGTTTTCATTTTAATTAGCGACCATGTAAATGATATTATTATTAAAAGATTAAGTCACAATGAGTATATATAATGAGATAAAACGTGGTTAGATAAAATAGTTTAATTAAATAGAAACTACTTTTATTTGAATTGTTCACGACTAAAACAAAATAATCACTAAAATTATTTAGTAAATATGAATCCGAAATTCATTGCCCACATCATTTTTCATTCATTTTAAATTATCATTTATTTCTAATTGTATTCAAAATTATCAAGCAATATGAAAACAAATAATTTATTTGAAGTATGTTTTAAACTGTACAGTTTATCATTTTCATAGATCTTCACTATCATGTAGGTAAACAGCATTACTATGTATCGACATCATAAGGTTATTATCATAAATATTATTTACAGAGTTACCAAGTTAAGAAATGTATGTGATAGTTTTTATTAAATGTTTTATCAAAGAATAAACGGCGTTACCTTGATTTAGGGCATGGAAAAGAGAAATATAATACCCATGAATAAATACGTTAATTAATTTGCAACTATTTTACAGCCAAAACGAAGATGGTTTTAGTGTGGTTTTTGGTGTATTGAGTGTAAAGAGACAATTGGACCGTTGGAAAAGATGAAAAGGCAATTTTGAAAGCCGCCGAGCACGACATATATGAAAATATTGCAGGCTCGGTTTGACTGAGCCTGTTCATGTGCAGTAATGGAAATGCTTATTACTGCCCACGCCGCCTAGCCCTGGATTGAGCGCAACTCAATATTTACCAATAAACAGTACAATTTTGATCCTTCCCAAACGATGGTATGCAAATCGCGGTGAACATGGAACCTTCAATGAGGTATTTTCAGATTAATACCATTCCATGTTCAGCGGCGTGTGGTTCCCACAAAGGAATGTGTTTGCCTTAAACGAGAAGCTGCCTTCCATGTTTGAACAACTAGAAGCCACGTCTAAAATATAATACGATTAAAACATTTGAGTTTAAGAACACTGCTTATCAAAATACAGTGGCAACGAAAACACTTTTTTATTATTTAATTAATACTTAATTTGTTTACATTTTTCCTTGTTTACTTAATCCACCGAAGAGTAAACATTCCTGAAATTAAGACTTCGACAGTCTGTAGAAATGTACTTGTTGTCACAAGGCATTCAAGGCTTATGACGTTTGATTACTTGCCTTACAATTAACAATCAACACACAATTAATGACAATATTGAAATAGTTGATTTCTAACAAACGATGTTTACAAAGCAGTGTTCTTGACTTGTAGAAAGAATGCGACACTTGCGGTAACTTACGTTGCTATCGCTAGCTCGTTAAGGGAAATAATTGGTTTGCCAACATGAATGTAAACAACACAGTTCTTGACATTAGGTGTTAACAATAATTTAACGAACCAAGGTCATATATTATACTAATTTTATCCCGTTCTGTGATTTTCTGTCTGTCTGCCTGCCTGTTTGCCTGCCTGCCTGCCTGCCTGCCTGCACTCCCGCCCACCCATCCGCACGCCCGTCCGTCTGTCTGTCTCAAAAGTTTCAAACCTTAACTGAAAAACAAAATAAGTGTTTATAACTTATAACAAGTACCTGTTAATAGCTTCAAATGTTTTTGTAAAAAATTGTTGTACATGTACCACTAATTAACAAAGAAATATATTCTTTGATATGGCTCACGTGACATGTAAATTTATAAATGTCATAGTTTCATTTTTTTCACTTTTAAGTACAGAAAAGTTATTATGATAAAACAAGAAAACAAGAATTAGCTTTAAGGATTCCTATCTGACATTTTAACAAGCTAGAAGTGACAGTCTGCAAGGGTGGTATTGAGCTAGATGTCACTGATATGACAAAATAAGTCTAATATTGATGTAGAAGTACGCTATTGCTTTGATATTTGTATGGGCGACTTGATGGCCATTACCAATCCAGTGTTTCTTTGACAATGTCGCGTCTATTCTGATACCAATAAGTGGAGAAAGCCCACAGTATAACACAAGATGACAGTGTCATATAACTTGTTTCAAGAAAATATTCCGTAAGATGCTTCGGCTAATGTATATACGAAAAATGTCTCCATAAATTGTCACTAGTTGTCTGAAATCGTATTAAATAAGAGGCAATGTCTGTAAATCATTTGTCGTAAAATTTGTAATCCTTCCTCTAAATACTCAAAGAACATTTAATGAATACATGTATAATATAGCATTACTATAGGCCTTACGAAAAAAACGACGGTTGATATTCAGAGACATTCCTTTGGAAGCATAAAGAGCAGCACAGTTTGTTTTATGAAAAAAACTCAACTGATATTAACATTTTTTAAAAACATTTTCTTTCATATGACGCACTATATTGCAAAGACGAGAATTTTTTGTCATGTAATTGTTTAAATACTTATTTTGCGCGGCATTATACGTCTTGTTTGTTTAGGACAAACGACATTAATATCATTCATGCTTTCAAAACATTCTTTAATGTTCAAATAAACTATAGTTCGATTTTGACCCGTGAGCTGTGACCTTTTGGACAAGTTCATTGTTATAACCCTAAATAGGTTAAGTACGTCAATTTACAAAGGTACCGTTAATTTACTTAACTTATATGACATTAAAAATGTTCAGCAGCCAAAAGTTAGTCACGGCGAAATAGCTCAGTGGATAAAGATCTCGAGCTATGATTCCAAACATTGCAAGTTCGAATCCAATTAAAGTCACTTTTTTTATTTTTGTCTTTCATTTACTTTTTTAAATATTAATTTAGTCCGCATGATATTATTTAGTTAATTGTTAATTTATCATTATCTTTTGCAAAGCCTTTTGATTTAGTTCCTGTTCATTTTTTTAAATATATTGTTGTTGAGCAGCTTGCCGTCCCCCATTCACCGCTGCCCCAAAGGGGCACTGACACTTGTGAATCCTGACTTTCTGTAAACAATTGTAGTTAATGGAACCTTCATTACATTCTCTTCTTTTCAAAACCATTTTGTACAATGTATTGGCATCGTCCGAAAACTGTATTTTGAGTAAGCTCCGATCACGACATCTTACCAACTGACTTGATGAAAGCTTACTCGACATTTGCACGGTTTTTTGACAATTTTGTTGGTGTCTACATATTTGTAATGAAAAGAATGACATTAAAAATAAGATCCGCTCACAGGATTCGAACTCACAACCCTTCTGACACATTATCAGAAATCAGAAGCGTTACTGCCACGGCTATAAAACCTTTTTGTTACATGTTTTTTAATTTCAAAATTATGAGATATGATAGGACCATCTCACTTCCCTATTTTGTGGAATATTCCAAAAATCTATAAATACAAAAGTGCATTCACGGCTCAACGCGTAAAATCGGACTATAAGGATAAGCCAATGTTATTGTCCAACAATATTGACCTGGCACTCTTGCATTTGACCCCGTATTCGTTAAATTTCGTAAGTGTTACGATCTACTTCGAATCGGTAGTCCGGCATCTACACACATCACTGACGTGTAAATTGGATAAATATATCGGTGTATTCGCTGATACCCGTGTTTATCCAATGACCTTTACGAAAATTAATGAAGTGCCAGGTCAATATTGTTGGACAATAACAGCTTTGTAGATGAAAAAGATAACACGGGTGTTGTCAACACCCCCCCCTCCAAAAAATCAAGTTTTTCCCTCTTTTATAAAATTAAAGGAAGTTTGGTATTTCTACACGTAGGAAAGGTTGTATGAATCCATAACTTTAAACGATCTTGCGATAAACTGAAGATGGCCGGGCGTCAGAATGCTTCAAACACAGACGCGCTAGTTCTGCATATGTTTAATGCTTTGTTTTGAAACCCCCTTTTTGCGATGAATTTCTGATGTTATCCGATCAAATATAAGATGTACATTTCACATCCAAAACACACAATCAACAAAATCTCTCTCCCCCCCCCTCTCTCTCTCTTTCATTTAAGGAATATTCACCATCAAAATGTTATATAGAATACATGTAACGTAGTTCACGATTCACGAACAATTCGTCTCTACGTATGCCCATAGTTCCTCCGCATACGGCTGAAATTAGTTTAATTTTCAAAATATTTTTCATGACAAAGTCATTGCTCACGACATTTTATTTTAGAAATGTGTTCATTTGTAACTGTAGTAAGATATTCATGCTTTGATATGACAAACTCATGCCTTTATTATTAAGTTCACACTAAACAAATGAAAAACAAAACATTGAATTGCAAATCTAAACTTAATGCACACTCATACCGTTGGCATTAGGAATCTCCAGTAGGAACTTCCATTTAATACTGATTATCGCGCAAACACTTACCAGTCTTCTGTTAATACACCATCCGGCTTCTAAATAATGAAGACAAATGTTTTGACATTGAATCCAATGTAGAACTGAAACGTGACTGTTTATTTTCTTAACAAACCTGAGAATGATTTGATTAATCGCCACATCATATCCTTTATAAGTGTTTACTTGATATATGCGATTATATATGTGTCTATGTGTATGTTGTTGCTTTCCTTCCATATTGTATATGAATAATAGAGTTCTGCTACAAAATGTAGTTAGTTATGTTTAAGTGTATGCAATAGTAATTAGGACAGTGTGAAATAACAAACCATTTTTTTTGCGTTTTGCATTCAGTGTGGCCCTTTAAATCCAACAATATCAAACAGCCAAACGTACACATTGTATATAAAAGTCAGATTTTAATCAAGGACGCTTTTCACCTAGAATCGATTCTGTACCATTCTGTACAAATAACTTTAAACCACAACATTACATCATCATCTAATTTTTTATCGTCTGGATCTTACCTTAATTCTGACAATGTTCCAGGTTAAATAAATCAAGCGAGAGAAAGATTTCCAAGATACAGAAAGTGTAAACAAGAAAGAAATCATTGTTTTAATGACAGTAGAAAAGGGTTAAAGCAGTGCGGGTGGTTGACTTCTTGCCAAAAAAGAAGAGTGTAACTTGTCCGCTTTCCCTCACAGAAGCTATACAACAAAGTGTAAAACGTAAACGATTACAACATGATAATTTCTGGTCTCGGTATGGTCATTGAGTACCCGCCCCTTTGGCTTTTGAATGCTATTAGCTTCTTATGATTTATATGTTTGTGTGCTTTTGCATGCAACATTGTTACGCTGATGGATGGGTTGGAGTTATTTCACTAAGACAACGTGCTTGTTTTGTGATATGAGAACCTGTTGGGGCAAGTGTGAGGTTGGTGCACCCTGAAACCGTGTTTAAACCCCCAGTGGCAATTTGTTTTGCCACTTACCATTCCAGGGCGTATCCCCAAAGGTACTAAAATATTGAGTTAAATAAGAAAAAAATCCGACCTTAAAAATCGAATAGTTAAATTCGAACCAAAATAAACATAAAATAAGTTAGCATTATATTGCAAAGTTATTAAACTATGGAATGAAAACATTCTATTAAGATAGCGAGGTACACTGTTGTTAAATTTAATGTTCTACACAACCTAATTTATTGTTTGTATCAATTCCAAGATGAACACTCTAGCAGCAATTGTAATTTTCTGTTGTTTCAGTTAATATAATTTTATTTCACTGCATGTAATTGTATTGCTCATGTATGAAGATGAAATTATATGCATAAGTCGAAATAAAAGTTAATTTACTTTCTGTTCTGTTATGTTCGGTTCTGTAATAAAACAACAGAACGATGTTAAAAAAACAGAACGACTTATTGCATTTAAAAGCGGATAGAGCAGTAGCGCTTTGGGAAATAGTCAGTGGCGGATTGCACCATGGGCGATTGTGCGAACGTTGTATTAGTTGTCTAGTTCTGCGAAAGTTTGAACATATTATAAGTAAGACATCAAAGGATAAATCAGTAAGTTATAAACCCCTTGCACAGGCTCACCAAGCAGGGACGTATCCAGAGCTGCAAAAACACCGAGCCAAATTTTTCTTGGGGGAGTGAAACGGTACGAGAGCTAGGGGGAGGGGCAGGCTCCCCGGAATTCGTTTCGAGGGGTACGATTTTGTTTTTCATGCTTTAAAGTTTACTTGTGATAGTATAGACATGGAAATATACATCAATCAAAAAAGCAGATTATTTACCATACAATTAACATAAAAAAGATCCATTAGTCATTACATTTTAAACTTACCCTTGATTGTTTTTGGCTACTTCTCATATTTTACCGAGGCAACGATGTGCCTCAGCGTGGAAAGATACCAGTGCCCAAGGTTATAAAATTGAGCATGGAAACCAGTCTCAAATCTCAAGCATCTGATTGGCTGAAATGGCTTATAAAATGGAATAAGCCTTGTTCGGTCTTCAAAGCTTTTATCAACGTCACACTTGGTATCGATACCAACATCTACCTGTCAATAAGTATCGTCATTATGGGAACACATAACGAAAAACAAAGAAAAAAACAGAAAAAGGTGCACATACACTTTTAGGCGAATGCTCTTAACACAAACGAGTGTAGCCGTCATTAAGTTATATAAGCTTGCTAAATGACGTAAAATAATGCGAACTTGGAGTACATTGCGTATCAAGAGGTGTTCAATATTCACATCACGTAGCATTTGAAACATCTCTTACTTAGCATCTTGTTTGATCATCTAGACAAACGTCATTCTGTTTCCTGTTATCAGAAAGAATCATTAATGATCTTAGCCATAAATTCTTTTGTTTGTCAGCTCTCATGTTAACATAGTCTATTTGCTAGAAAAAGTATCACGAATCTAAATGTTTAGAGCGGATATTTCAAACAGTTTGGCTTCGCCAAGCCTTTACACCCTCACACTGTCTGATGGTAGATGAAGAAAGAAAGAAAGCCATTTCTGCTAAATAAAACTTGTTATTGCCACAGAGGGTAAACATTCTGCTTTCTCAACAGTATCACAGAAGAAAGGAAGAAAGGAAGAAAGAAAGAAAGAAAAAAACATGTCTGCTAAATAAAACTTGGTTTGCCAAGGAGGAACAGATGGCGAACAGTCCGCTTTTTCAACAGAATCACAAAGGAAAATTTTTGTATAGAGAACTTGTGTAAAAATCATAGATTCGGAAAAAAATCATTAATCAGGTATATACCTATGATAAAAAGAGATACTGAAATGTCATTGCGAATTTTACCTCGCTTTATTTTTTTCAGTTGTTTTGCGATAAACGTGTTTCCATGGTTCAATTTGGTGCTTACACAATACCCTACGCGTCTTAACAGAACCATGAACGTTTACTGAATAATTGGCTGGTACTGCTGAACGAATACATATAGATAAACGAACCAGTAATGTCGTCGTGTATTTTAACGGTGTTGTAATTCAAAGCTTTTAAAACAGTTACTTTTTGTTTTCGAAAAATAATGTTTTTAGTTGCAATAACACTGTTAAACTAATCTTTTACAGGAGTAAATGCGGGTGGGCACTGTGCCCCAAACGCTCAAACGTTATTCAGACTTTATTCGATTAAGTGCGTTATTCGATAGACTTGGTAGGCTAATCATCCTAGTGAGCCATACTAAGTCGTTAATCTTGAGGTAAAAATTAAAAAAACTCAAAGACAACATGAAAGCATATATTTAGGCGCCTTCAATGAATTGTAATACCCAGTAAATAATACGGCGTTATACATAAACATTTACTTTTTGAGAATATGTTTAGTGAGTTTAAGTGCCTAAAATGTCGTAATCGATTTGTACTAGCAACTGTTCATCTTATTTAACCTTTTGACCATGTTGTTTATGTTAGCATTTCCAAAAATAAATGAGTCATAGACATACGCCAGTGCACTTATCATGCTGTAAGACCAAACATCTTTAATTGGACGCCTATGTCCAGTATTTTCAATGCATGCTTGTTTCTAATTAAAGGGTTCTAAACATTTTGAACAGGTGTTATTTACAAAACACCAGATATGATAAAGATATCGACATACACCTAGATGTTAAGGTTGTAAGAGACATCTAAACGGGCGTGAGTTTTCAATTCCCATACAAACATGATGCAGTATGCCAATAAAAGATCATGTTTTATATCTATGTCTATCCCTGAAAAAAAGATTATGAGGGATAGGCTTCTTGATAAAAGACTTTGATCGTAATGAATAGGCTGCTAATGAAACCAACTGCACATTTATTATCATTTTATTTCTCAAGTGTAAAGTGAATGCTATTCTTGCGAAAAGCAAATATTTCGCCCAAAACAATTAGTCATTGTGCTAAATTTTTAAGTTATCAAAATAACTCTGAATTCCCACAAAGTAATCGTAAATAATGCTGTTTCAGTTAAATAAATATAACATTAAAGAACACAAACTTTCATTTCCCAGGTGTGCAGCTGGGCTGAAGGTCGCCATTTCAGCCAATCAGATGCTTGAGATTTGAGACTGATTTCCATGCTCAGTTTTATAACCTTGGGCACTGGTTGTACATGTAAACAGGAAACGTACCATTGTTTTAATTTTAAAAATTGAATAATATCAACCTTTTTCATAAGTCCAAAAAATATTTGCGCACAAGTATGCAAATTGTCAAAGCTTTGAAGATTAATTTGACACTTTTATGTTTGATTAACATTTACTACTGCTTGATTACATAGTTTATGTTGAACTCACATTTAATCATCACCTTACGTTGATGAATTGTGAATTGTTGATTTAAAGGTAGGATAAACTGCATGGTTTGTTTGACAACTGAAAACAATCCTGTGACAAGAAAACCCATTTCATGTCATCTTACATCAAGGCTGTGGATTCTTTGTGGATGTGACGCATTGTATTCGAACATCGTTTCATTACACACACGCCAAGAACAGTCATATTGACGAACAAAAATTAAATGAAATTTAATTTACAATAAATGCATACTAATTAAGTCAAAGAAAATCATGCCTACATATAAAGATCACAAATAAACTCATCAATAATTCTACTTAATTTAATCTTGGGTATTGAAATCAGGCCAAACTTCTGAACGGAATAATATTTTGTGTACTGTCAAACAAGGTGAAATATGCTTATAAGGAATGGCCACATCTAGAAGACATCCTCCCAACACAGCCGATATGTTTAGAAAAGAGAGCATGGGCTGCAGTTCAATTAAGAAATCAACAAAAATATACGAAAATGATAATTTGAGAGGTTACCGGATTGGAACGGTCAGTGGCAAAAACTTTTGTCACGACGGGTTTAAACTAGGATCTATGATGCACCAACCTCACACTGTCCCAACGGGTTCTTACAAAAAGGTGAAATATGCATATCAGGAATCGCCACATTCAGAAAAAACAGCCTCCCCACACAGTCAAGAAGAAGAGGGGGAGAGAGCATGGTTAATAAAATGATCAGTTTCAAAAAGACACCACTAACTTATAAGGTATGGAAGAAAAAGTGAATAACTGTAATAGTAATTTATTATACTGTTTTAACAAAACAAAAAATGGAAAGAAACATTAACAAAAACTATATAATGTATTGCCCTATAAATTAATCGATTGATATGACAGCTTTCTTTGTGCTCGTCGTGCCTGTTTTCACGATTAAGGTATTGCGCCTTTCGCTATTGCTTTGCCATTAACAAAAATGAAAAATATAAATATCTCTCAAACGGCACAATGCATTTCCATTAAACTTTTACTTTGCACAAATAAATGCTATAAGTGTTTGATTATTTTGCATACGTTAAGAAAAGTTAGAACGGTAGAGAAAAATAATTAGACCTAACAAATCCCTAAAATTCTACTTGCAATTTATCACAAAAAGGAAGCAACATAAAACAAGAATTCAAATGTCAACACACGTGAAATGATCTGACAACAATATCTAAAGTCCTTGAAAAGAACTTTCAATTGTGAAGAGAGAAATCAAAATTTTTATTTTATGTTATCCGTTTTTGCGACCAGGAAATTGAAGGTAAAATACACTTTTACAAATAACTCACATTGTATACATTTGTTAGACCAAAGTACCTTAGGTATCGTTGTCAGTAACTCATTACTCATCAAGACATTTAAATTGATGTTAAGTTTTACTTCGTTTATGTAATATATTGCAAATAGAATTTTAGGGCTTTTTGGTCTTATTATTTTTCTAAAATATTCTAACATTTTTAGCGTAGGTAAATTAAACATATTTAAATAACATTAGTTTTTGCAAAGTTTGATGGAACTGCAATGTGCCGTTTGAGAGTTTTTTATATTCATGTATTTCTTTTTGTCTATGGCAAAGCAATGGCACGGTAAAAATATGCAGGGCAATGCATATATTTTATATCAGTTCAATAAAAAAAATTGATTGAACAGTGCTCCTAAACAAAATCGTATCTTATTCACCAAGAATATGTTGATACTGTTAATTTTGAAGTAATAAGCAGGTTACAAGTCAACAGAAACAACTAACGACCTTTTTTTAACCATGTTCCTTGGGTTTAGTAACAGCACCTATGTATTTGTTTCGTCGACAAATGAAAAGTCTCTCCTCGCGTCTTCTTCCGCCTTTTTCGGTGACGATTCTTTGCGATTCTGATTGATAAGCTCCTCACTATATAGTAGAAATTAGGAAAACCCATTTCTTATGTAAATGTATTTGTATCAAATTTACAATTTTGTTGTAAAAAGACGACTGAAATCATAATCGCTTTTAGACATAAGGTCAGACTTGTTGTACTTTTATATCTGTGACATTAGAATTCCAGCATGCTCTCTTTCAATGAATTTGTAAATGGATAGATCATATTCACTGTCAAGAACAGAACTAATTTCCCATATTGAGACTTTTTCAGTATTCTCTTTGTTTCAAATTCGCCAGGAATAGCGAACTTTCAAGTTTTGCTTTTCTGTAAATGACAGGGATATCAATTTCTTCATTTTCAATAATGGGAACCAAAATAAGACATAGAGAATATTTTTAATTCTATAAAAGTACCAACTTTGGCAAATTTAGATCTTTTAAAAACACAAGTCCGATTTGTTTTTGCCTTATTGTTCGTGAACATGTTAATGATTTGTCGTCATTGACATGATTACAAGAAGCAAAATAAATTGTATATAATGAAGTTCTCATATGTCGATGATATATACATGACGTTTTATGGCTCTTTTCATCAAAGTGGATCATTCTTTACTGGGCCAGTAAACAACATTGATTGAAAAACAATAAAGTGAGTATTCTTTACGGCACCGCACTAAGTAACACCAATCATATGCCTACCTGTTGTTTCTAATTCACATAGATTGCCAATTGCTTTCATCACCTCGCTATCTTGTTTAGACTATATCTCTACCAGGCATATGACTCAGAGGTTTGATGCTTTGAGTTCAGTGCCAACTTACGCTTTCTGAACAGCAGGAAAGATTCAAGACGAACAACGACTTTGCTCAAATGATCGGTAAAACGATAACAATATTTCATGCATGCATTAAATTTAAAAATACGCAAACAATAAAACAGATGAACAGAAATAAATACCAAGACAGGTTAACCTCATTAAAGTTAAACAAACATAATATTATGAGAAAATGTCACAACCAGAATTACATACATTTACAACACTACATTTTAAAGATTATATCAGAACCATCTAACAAATATCGACAACATAGAACCTGGAAAGCTAACATCTTGGAACGATGAGTGGCAAACTACATTTTCCACTGATAATTTAAACCAGGCTGTAAGGCTCACCAACACCACACCAGCCCCGTCACGTATTAAAAACATAGATATACCTCGTGGGTAACCATTCAAATCCTAGACATCCACTCGACAACGTATGCTCACATCTATAAAGTAACTTTCAGTCCTTTTAAGCAAACTTGGTAGGTTCTAGATGATTAACAATATGAATGAAGCATTTGCTGGCTGATAGCTATCCGTTACAAAACCTTATCGAAGGTTGAGGGACCCGGTTTCAGCAAAAAATACCTCTAAAAAGTGAAGTTGAAAATTTTGACTTAGTACTCATGTTACTGAAAAGGTACGCAGCCGCAACTAAACCAACGGAAGTCCGGTAAATTAACTGGTTTCTGAGATGCAATGTATTCGTAATTACTCGTCAATACATATACGCTATACCCCCCAAACCAATCAACTTACCGGACTTCCGTTGGTGTAATGGCGGCTGCGCACCCTTTCAGGATTATAAGTCATTTTTTTCAACTTCACTATTTAGAGGTATTTTGTGCTGAAACCGGGTCCCTATGATCTAACGCATATAGCAAAAGTATGATTTGTTGATTTCACCCATTGTGAATAGGCCAAATAAGCACATGTTTTATTTTTTTTATATGTATAATAATAGACGAAAGATAGTTAGAATGCGGCTTTTTAAAATTTGATATCGACAAGAATATCTAACAAGAAATAAACCAGACTATTTCTATTGTTGTGAGATATTTTGATTTCAAGAAACATTTTTATTACATTAAGGTGCCTAGAATGGATTGTAAGTCCAAATGTAGAAGTCATAAACACAACAAATCAATGGGAATTGTCATCTGCAGACGAGGATCCTCCTGTGTCCTCAAATTATCTAGCTGTGAACCAAAAGCCATTATCTTCTCTTGTTACCAACAAGTGATATCACGAGAATAAGCTGATGTTTCTAAAAACATCATTTTTATCTTAATGTAGTTATTTCCCATTTCAGATGAACAATGATGGACTATATAGACTAGACCAAACGATGTTCAAACATATGTAAATTCATATTTATTTTTATCTTTAATACACTTTACCAGTCATGCATTCAATATATTTATCAATCAAGTTTAAGAAAAACAGTTCAATAAAACTTAAATTTACGTATGATACATCATGAATTGATAAGGATTTATTAGGAAAGACATGTTTGTTATTATAAATGCGATTTGTTATCTGGAAAGCATAGCTTACAAAAACATAATTTTGCATGTTATTTAAAGGCATAAACATGTTAAAGTTCTCTTTCTCTTCCGCTTCCCGATTTCCTTTCAGATTAGGGGAATGAAAGATAATTTTTTGTAATAATTACTTTTAATTATCTTGATGCATGCAGCCGAGTGCATCAAAAAATACTTCACGGATTTCTTTAATGATTGAATCGATATTTCAGTGATGGTTTTCATTCGGGTATGGAAAACAGTTTGGTTGTTTAAAGTGTGTGAAGCCCGAAGGGCTTCACGCGTACTTTAAACAACCCAAATGTTTTTCATATCCAATTATATCCATCATATTTAATGGTTTTCGTATGGGTATGAAAACAGTTAAATTGTTTAAAGTACGCGTGAAGCCCAGGGCTTCACACACTCCAAACCACCAAACTGTTTTCCATATCCAAATGAAAAACACCAAATTTCGATTCAATTTACATGTACACGCATAATTGATCTCATTAATATACAATAATTGAATCGATATTTGATGGTTTTCATTTGGGTATGGAAAACAGTTGAAGTGTTTAAAGTGTATTTAGATCGAAGAGCTTCACGCGTACTTTAAACAATCCAACTGTTTTTCATCAGTTTACCATCTGAAATTATGATCCGTTCCAGACTTCATCGAAGGGGACGTAGTTGAAGTGTAAATATTCAATTTCAAAAATAACATTCCGAGACCCCCCTTACTTAAATAACTTTCATGACTGCCAAGTATTGTCAGCTTTCAATACTTTATATACTTTATTGTCTTATTTTAAGGGAGCCTTAGATTTTACTATGTTTGATATTTTAGTCAAAGAAGATTCACTCACTTTTATATGAAAGATAATGCACAAAATCTATATGAAATGTAAAATAAAGGGCAAAACGATATATATCGAAGTCCTCTGTTCCGTTGAAAACTTTTCGTAGATTGCAAATTTAATGGCATGGGCGAGCAGGAGAGGTTTTAATAAATAAATGTAAGGGGCAAATTGCTCCCAAATATAACAACACCTCTCTTAGTTAGAATGAAAAATTGCTCATTGTTAAATGGCAAATGCATGTGGTCGAAAACCAGTCTAGGTTAAAAACTGAATTAAGATGTCTACATTGAGGTTAGCCTTAATGGATTTGTAATTTATTGATTCATTAAAGGCGGATTTTCTACTGAGATGTTAGCAACCATTTACCTACTATTAACGACCAGTTATCTGATATTAATGAACAATTACCTGAAATTAGCCTCCACATTCAGTATCTAGCTTGTAGTTCTAGTTACTGGTGTATTGTGACAATCGGTTATACAAAGAACTGTGCGAATACGAACCCTTCTATACCCGGATTTACCGGGTCGTATACAGCTTCATAAAAAGATTTAAAATGATGACGAGATATTATTTTAATCAAAGAATATGAATCACGCAGTCGAACACCAAAACACATATCTGGTGGGATGTTTAAATATATGTTTAACATTTTTTTTAAAAATTTTATATCCTTTTACGCTAACAAAGACAGCCAATGTTGGTCATTCGTAGATATTAGTAAAATTTCCCACAGACCAACATTCACTGCGTTGTTCAAGACTTAAAATTAATAGTGAATGTCAAAATTCTTTCTATTAAGAAGATGTCGTTTTTATTGGTCTCGTTTTTTATGTATTTTATGATCTATTTACAAGAGGGCAATATTCTAAACTAAAATTCAACAATATCGTCAGTACTATGGTTGGATATGTGGCAAAACAAAATTGCCGCTCGGGGGTTGTATAATACATCAACTTCAAGTTATCGTAAAAACAAACATGTACAATTTTCCTTTGTAAAATACCTCTCTGTGCGGCCACATGAAATCAATGTCCTGTCCACATGATCCAATAGCATGCAGGCACACAAAACGAAAGTAGCTTAACGTACTAGCGAAGTAGATCACACAAATAGCCGTATCAAAAGAGCGTTAACATTGTTTTGTTTCATACTTTTTATGCTTTTTCAGATAAGACCTGTAGTTTAATTCGGTTTTGTTGTGTGCTTTTAATACATTTACTCAATCATAATTTAAGTTAGTAAAGTTTAGATATTGAAACACGTTATTATGATATCCGTCACAGTTTTGTATGTGTTATTTTATATTCTATTTTTATCAAAATTGTTAACTGGTACTTGATTTTAGTAAAAGTAGATTACTATTTATCTTCGAAAACTTTTCAAGAGATGAGTTTATGAAACAAAACATTTGTCATAATCATGTGTTAGTCATATCCGGTTAAAATAACACACACAAACAAATGGTGAACTTGTCTAAAACAGGAACAATGCGTATTTTCGATAATGTTAATGCAGCTTATAATGAATTTAACAGTATTTCGAAAACGAAGACATAATCAATCATAAACACATGTCATTGTACTTCCGACCAGGATGCTATAGGTAAACGTCCTGTATTCTTGTTGACTTGTTTAAGCATTTCAAGATTAATGTACGGCTGAGGCACGAGTAGTTTATTCAAACGAAATAACTGATAATATATTCATAATAATAAACATAAATTTATACGAGGATGTACTTTAAAAGATTATATTTTATACCTGTCCGTACATTCTTTGTAATTAAGAATAAACATCTTCAGTCATCTACATCTTATCAAGCATCCTAGAAAGATCCAGATCCGAACGTTTGTCGGATGAAAAATATTAAGAATTGTTGCCATTAAACAATGATGGGTAAATCCAGAAGTCTATCCATGGAATGGGAACATACACGTTATTACGTTATCAAATTCAGATAGTTAATAATAATAATAATAATAATAATAATAATAATAATAATAATAATAATAATAATAATAATAATAATAATAATAATAATAATAATAATAATAATAATAATAATCATAATAAATTCTTTATTTATAGATGGTAACTCTTAAGTTTTGTACAAAGTAAAACAACAATAGTACAAATTTTATTTTCAAGATGCCATCATGAAATATTATAACTACACACAAAAAAATTAAAATTAAATAAAAAAAATGAACAATACAAAATCACATATGTTAATTGGGCAATATTTTGAGAAGGCAAAATATTATAATGTAATACATTATAATACACATACTCAAGAGTAGAAAAAAAGCAACGACAAGTCATTGAGCAGTTACCAGTTTGTGTGTATATCTAGATACATTTTAGAAATTTATTGTCAATAAATGATGTTTGTATGATTTTTTGAATAAATTCAGGGAGAATGAATTTTTAATGGAAAAAGGAATTTCATTCCAGATAACCATACCAGAGTAACTAAATGTCTTTTTCATAAATTCTGTGTTAAGCTTTGGATGGACAAGACATTGCATTGAGTTAGACCGAAGATTGTAAGACGTATTTTGTGTAATTTCTATCAGATCGTGTAAATATTGTGGGGCTAAGTCGTGGAGGGTTTTATAAACAAGAGAGGCTGTGTGATATTTGATACGGTCATTAAATGATAACCACTTCAGTTCACTGAAAAGTTCTCTATTAGTTGATGAATCTGATTTACCGAGCACTAATTTGGCAAAACGTCTTTGGAAGTTATTCATCCGATCTTTGTTGGTTTTTGAACATTGTCCCCACGAGATAACTCCATATTCAAGAATCGGTAGTACATACGCATTATAGTAAATTTTGGGAGGTACTTTGATATTCTATTAAACAGATATAGCTTTGAATTTAATTTACTGCAAATTTTATCTATCTGCACTTGCCATTTTATTGAATCATCAACATTAATGCCTAAAATATTTTGATAATGTACATTCTCAAGCTGAGTTTGATTTAAAGTCATTACTAGAGAGTCTGAGCTCTTTAACCTGTTTTTAAAAATAGATAATACTAAATAAAAGCGAAAATGTTGTAAACCCCCAGCAGCAAATTTGCTTTGCCACTGACCGTTTCAAGGCGTTAACCTCTCAGAGGTTAACGTTTATTGTTGTGGAGTCTTATTTGTAATTGATCATCTAATAAACAAATGATTTTTTTCTCTCAGCCTTTGGCTGCCGTGTGCGGACGCTGTTTTTTCCGCGTGTTGCTATCCCTGATATGCACATATCATTTTGTACAATCATGGTGCATTTCAATTTCATGTTAAACACTTCACAACACAAATTCAAGTTTAAAAAGTCATTCTGTTTTACAAGATTTATGGAGCCCCCAACTCCCAGCAATAATATCTAATAAGTCAACTTCTAGTATAAAAATATTTAAGGAAGTGTGGATTTTTTCATATTAAATGTCCTTAGTGAAAGTCTTTGCCTGCTGTGAGATTTTGAAAAAAAGTAATATATGCATATCAGGAATCGCCACACACACAAAACACAGCCTCCCCACTCAGCGAAAGAGAAGAGAGGAAGAGAGAGAGCTTTTTTTTTAAGTATGTCAATTCAAAAAGGACGCCACAAACAATTAACGAAGAAGAGAACCTTTGGGGATACCGCCTTGGAACGGTCAGTGGCAAAACAAATTGCCACTGGGGGTTTAAACCAGGTTCTAGGATGCACCAACCTCACATTTGCCTCAACAGGTTCTCGAATCACAAAACAAGTTGAAAGAAATTAGAGGAAATTCTTAAATAATAATAGAACGCCTACACCATATTTTGACTTATAATAATTTTCAGAAGTTGCTTGACTGGACTTAAACAAAACAACGCTTTGAAAGCTTCTAAACAAGTTTTAATGTTCAAGATGGTTTTCCTGTATGTTACTATATGAACAACAACCTTTTTATGGAATATTTGGTGCGAAATGAATATTAAAAAAAAACACCGAATATAAAGAAATAGGAAGGATATTTAGTTACATCTAAGTGATGCAATAGACTTCTGAATGAACAAGGCGTGAGTTTTTCAGTTTACGTAAAGAGATATGGATTTTGCCAAAAATGATGTAAACAATAATATTTATATATGTCTATCGCTGATAAAAGATTTAAATAAAATAGGAAAGGGTGCTATTCAAAACATGAAGATTCCTTATCGTTTTGTCTTCAGTATTGAGTAAATGCAATGCTCGCAAAGTATGATTTCATCCAAACAAAAATGTGTGTTTGTTTATTAAAAGATCAGGTTAACTTCAAAATTCTTTTGTTAACTTCTTTACTTGTTTATCCCTTATAGAACCTGATGTGGACAGGGTCAGATTATTGCACCATAGAACATGGGTTATACCATAAGGCCACAGACCGTTCCATAGCGATATATTTACACTTCAACTTCGTCCTCTACGATAAAATAAAATTATTCACGTTTTACATGTTACGATTGCTGTGTGGATAGTATATAGTGCGCATAGATATCTGGTTCGGTTTATCCTGTTATGATCATAGTTTCCCGCCTCTCGTTTTTCTCGTGTTGCCTATATAAAGACTGCTCGTGTATTAAAATATCACTCGAGGTGTTATATTTGACAGCGTCACTTATTTAGTTTGTGTACAGTTTAAGACTACTTGACTCTCGGGCAAAACGTTCATTGGACCGGTGTTTAAAAGAAGGTAAAGCAAATTAAACCATACTTTTGAAAATTTTGCGTAAAATAAATAGAATTAACTGCTAAAATTGAAATGTTTTAAATGACATTGGCAGGGCGTGCTCATGGCAGTGGCAGTTTTTTGCTTGGATTTAACTTCGATGGCGACCTAATACGAAAGAATGATGCTTAGTTTATTTATTTTTGAGTTATTGAGTAATTGTTTAGTAGATCCTTTTGTATTATGAAATCTTTATTATTGATTAAAGTAAATAGTATGATAATTGATAATGATTGAGTTAGCTTACGGTGTAAGACCTGTAAATAGACTTCCCTATATAAACTATAGTAAACATGACATGTTTCAAAAGGCTGGCAATCATAGCTGGTACCATTTTAATAAGGGCTAACTTACATGCTTTTGAAGCTAAGTGTTTCTACTGTCCATTTCCAGCAAGAAAAGTAGAGGTCATGTATCAATTAACAGAGATTTGACACCTTGAAACCGGTGGTCTGTTTTTTTCACTTCTGTGTGAACTTCAAAACTGTTTTACATATGCCGTCCCAAAACCAGGGCCTTTTTTCATATACTGCATTTCCAAACACAAATTTGCTATCAGTGTGTCAGTAAAAGCATCTCATATATTTAACATGTTCCTTTCAGGCCATACTAGCCATTTAATGCCCCCAAAAGGCAAAAAAATTGGGACTATTTAGTGTCAACCATTGTCTGACTAGCCCGAGTAGGAACATCCGGTGGACTATTTAAAAGAAATTATGTATTTTATTTTGAATATTTCACCCATAGCGTCTTTGGTCAAATGGTATTGATGGTATTGACCAATCTTCATAAGCTGGGTGTTTCGCGGTTGTTTTTAATCAGCTTAAATATTGCATTGTGTTGGTGAGGATGACGTCCGACCATGTGTGGTTCTATCAAGCCTGCCATTCTTAGCAGGCTTTGAATGCAAATAGGCCGTGCCTAGTTTGCGTACACGGTTGTTTGTTATATTTTCATTAAATCTTTTGGTTTTCTATTGAGAAATTTTATAGAAATAAACGCATAATAGTTTACTCTTATTAACGTTTTTATCAAATAATAATATTAAAAATACAAAAATTTATATTTAGTCGACTGAATTAGGAAGTAAAGTGTTGTTGACAAGAACTTATTGGTAGCGTCATTTTTATTTGTGGTATTGATCATGGTTGATTGAAACTGTGGTTGTTTTATGATTTTTATCTTACATCCTTATGTCTGTCCCTTTTGCTTTTGTCTCGTGGTCAAAGATGTACCAATCAACATACACGTTTTTGTTTTAGAACTACTAATCTCAACTGAAAGAACAAGACGTTTCAGACGTTATGAAAACGGAGGACAGACAAGCTTGGCACCACGTCCTAAAATCTTTAACATGGCAAGCGGAAAACTAAATGTTTTCCAGAAGTATTAAGGGAAGTCCTTTCGAGATGAAGAATACTCGAAAGGAGCATTTTGAATCATTGGATAAGTACCTTGATTGTCTTACTGTACACGTCTAATTGCTTATAAATTTAACATAATTTAAGAAACTGATTACTTAAAGGAATGTCCGAGTTAGTTTTGGTTTTGATTATAATCGAAAAGTTTTCATGCTTTTTTGGACAAGATTATATTGAATAATTTGCTCAGAATTTGAATGTAAAATTATTGTTATGGTCGTGGTGTTTTTTAATGTAGCATTCTAGAGGGATTGCCAAATGAAAAATTTTAAATATACTGATTATCTTAATGAAGTTGGTTGATTGAATTAACTTCATTGAATTGATTGAATTGACTGATTTCATTGAACTGATTGCAATATTTGACTTGATTGAATCGACTTACTTTATTGACTTATTTATTTGATTGATTTGATTTGATGCCATTCTGTGGCGTTGACCATGATCGATTAAAAGGTCGTGTCGTTTTGTGGCGTTGACCATGATTGAAAAGGCCGTTGAGTGGCGCTTGACAATGATTGATTGAACAAGGTTGTGCAGTTTTTTGGCGTTGACCTTTCAGAGACAGGCTGTGCTGTTTTGTGGCGTTGGCTATTGTCTCTTTTAAATACTGTTACAAAGATTTTTACATATATGTCTTTCATTTCAGAAAAATACATGGAAAATGGACAACTAAAGGTTTTTCAGAAGTTGTTGAATCTGTGATGGTAGTCTACGAGACGGTAAAGAGTATTCGAAAGAGATTTAGCGTCAATGGATAAGAATAAGTACTGTGTCTTTTTATTTTACATAGTCTCTTATTGCTTGTAATTTTGACATTACTTAAGAAACTGAGTATTTAATAGAACAAGTTCGTGCTGTTTTTGGGTTTGATTATGATCACGTTATTCATAGACAGGATGATATTAAATATTTTGGTCTGAAATATTGTTGATGGAATGTTGAAAAATTGTAAAAGTCGTGTCGTTTTTTGATTACAGTCTAGAGGGACTACAAACTGTACATTATCGAATGGATTGATTGAAGTGATTAACTATTGAATTTATTAACTCGATTGAACTTATTGACTTTTGAAATAATTGTATGGATTGATTTGATTGAAATGAATTGTTTTATTTATTATGGATTCATACCATTTTGTGGTGTTGACCTTGATCAATTGAAAAGGTCGTGCCGTTTATTGGCGTTGACCATGATTGATTGAAAATGTCGTGCCGTTTTGTGGCGTTGACCGTGATTGATTGAAAAGGTCGTGCCGTTTTTTGGCGTTGACCATGATTGATTGAAAAGTCCGTTGAGTGGCGCTTGACTATGATTGATTGAACAAGATTGTGCCGTTTTTTGGCGTTGACCTTTCAGAGACAGGCTGTGCTGTTTTGTGGCGTTGGCTATTGTCTCTTTTTAATACTGTTACATAGATTTTACATATTGTGTTTCTTTTCAGAAAATAACATGGAAAACAGACAACTAAAGGTTTTTCAGAGCTTGTTAAAACCGCGATGGTAGTCTACGAGATGGTTGAGTATTCCGTAGAGATTTAGCGTCATTGGATAAGAATAAGTACTGTGTCTAATTTATTTTACGTGGTCTCTTATCGCTTTTAATTTTAACATAGTTTAAGAAACTGAGTATTTAATAGAACAAGTTCGTGCTGGTTTTGGGTTTGATTATAATCGCGTTGTTCATAGACTAGATGATATTGAATAATTTGTTCTGAAATATTGTTGATGGAAAGTTTACTAATTGTAAAAGTAGTGTCGTTTTTGATTTAATTGTCTAGAGGGACTACATACTGCACAATTTGGATTGGATTGATTGAAGTGATTACCTTTATTGAATTCATTAACTTGATTGAATTGATTGACTTTATTGAATTGATTATATGGATTGATTTGATTGAAATGAATTGTTTTATTGATTATTGATTCATACCATTTTGTGGTGTTGACCATGATCGATTGAAAAGGTCGTGCTGTTTTGTGGCGTTGACCATGATTGATTGAAAAGGTCGTGCCGTTTTGTCGCGTTGACCATGATTGATTGAAAAGGTCGTGACGTATTTTGGCGTTGACCATGATTGACTGAAAAGGCCGTTGAGTGGCGCTTGACTATGATTGATTGAACAAGGTTGTGCCGTTTTTTGGCGTTGACCTTTCAGAGACAGGCTGTGCTGTTTTGTGGCGTTGGCTATTGTCTCTTTGTAAAGTTAATACAACGCATTGACATATTGTGTTTTATTTCAGAACTTAGCATGGAAAACCGAAAACTTAAGGTTTTACAGAAGGTGTTAAAACCGTAATGGTAGTCGTTACGAGACAGTAAAGAAATCGAAAGGGGCATTTGGCATCTCTGGATAAGTACTGTGTTTTCTTATTACTCATATATGTAAAAGGTGCAAATGCTTATAATTTTAATATTACTTGTGAAACTGAATATTACTTTATAGAATCAGAGCGTGAGGCGTTTTGGCTTAAGAATGTAATTTACTACACATGCCGTGTTGTTCAAAGATAAAATACTATTTGTTAAATTTTTGCCGTTTGTGTTATAGATTATAATTTATTGTATATGTTGTTTCGTTATGAAGCGTTGGCTTTGGTAACTTTAACTTTGGTTATTTTTTATGCACTTGCCGATCGTTTTCGATATAATCGAAAGGAGTTTTGTAGTAGAATTACAGAGATATAAATCGACTTAGGAAAGTCTTTTAGATGTTTATGTCTATAGGGACTGCAAAACATTTTAGCGTTGATTGTTTGGTTGATTGATTAGTTGATTGATTTGATAATTTCATTAATTGATCGATTAATAATTTGTTGATTAATTGGTTGGTCGATTGTTTGATTAATTGACTTTGGACTGGAACGATAAGCCTTTGCTTTTTAGTCTGATGGTCATGTTTTATAAAAATTTCAGTTAATCATTGCAAGAGATGCGGGCATATCAACTTTTCATACTCGATGTAATGTCAAAGCATTCTAGCAACTATTCCCTTCTTTGTTTTGCTCGATTGAAATGCTGTCAAATATAAATACCCATATCCTAAATTCTCGGTGTTTGTTGTTGGAAAGGAACATGTAATTAGTGAATAATTGATTTACTCACGACTGAAAGAGAGTAAATAAAATTATTCACGTTTTACATGTCACGATTAGTGTGTGGATAGTCTATAGTGCGCATAGATATCTGGTCCGGTTTATCCTGTTGCGATCATAGTTTCCCGCCTCTCGTTTTTCTCGTGTTGCCTATATAAAGGCTGCTCGTGTATAAAAATATCACTCGAGTTGTTATATTTGACAGCGTCACTTATTTAGTTTGTGTACAGTTTCCCGCCCGCCCGCCCTTCTGTGGTTCATCGGTGTGATATATAACGTATTAATATGGGTATTTCTTTCAGATGCGCATCACGGAAAGGCTGCGGCATAATGCAAATAAGCTAGTCGTTTTAAACTGTCAGTTTTATTTTTATTTTTCTCAATTGAATGTTAGTATTTTTCAGTTTCTGGAGTTAGCTTCTTTCTAGGACGAGCTTTGTTGCAACCCACTTGTTTCGATTTGACTTAAACGTAGAATACTACCCGATACCCAAACAGGCAACTGGACCCAAACAGACATAGCAAAGAAATACGAACCAAGACAGACTTAAGTGATCATGATACAAAGTGTTTTCAGCTTATACTGACAAATAGTGACAATTTATTATATTCTGTCTCCCCAAGAAGAGTGATAGATTAGAGTAACCCAGTGACAATATTCTGAACAAACGACAATTGAAAGCTTCAAATGTAAATTAACATCACCTGAACAATTTCATGAGCACCAATTGGATTCACATTACGATTCAGTAGACTTTTCATTGCCAAATCAATAACGTTGCAGGCACAATAATTCGATTTTATGCTGTAATTGAAATGCTGTCAAATATAAATACCCATATCCTAAATTCTCGGTGTTTGTTGTTGGAAAGGAACATGTAATTAGTGAATAGTTGATTTACTCACGACTGAAAGTGAGTAAGTCTTATTCATCAAACGGATCATAATTTCTGTTGGTAAACAGTTTGACGTATTATTTTATAAGGCGTGGCTACAGTAGAGCCGTTCATAATTTATTGGACGTTGCACAATGCTTTGACGTGTAATGTCGCCGAGCACGCACGTTTTGCCACGAGTTGCTGCGAAAAGCGTGCTGTCATTCACTGTGTCGTCAAGGTTGCTGTTCCAGCAGCCTTTTGAAAAAGTCGTAATATCACGAATTCTTCTAATAATTTTTGTACTAATGAGAGTATTTATGAGTGTAAATATAAGGATTGAATCGATATTTTGATGTTTTTCATTTTGGTATGAAAAACAGTTGGATTGTTTAAAGTACGCGAGAAGCCCTTCAGGCTTCACACACTTTAAACAACCCAACTGTTTTCCATACCCAAATGAAAACCATCAATTATCGATTCAATTTTTAAAACAACTCTGTTACTCATGTTCAATTGTTGTTGGTGGTGTCTCATTTAAAATCGATGCTATCTCTCAATTTATCTTTCTTCTTTTTAGGCAATGTTGGGAGGTTGTGTTTTCTCAGTTCCATCAACGCCTGCAGCTTCGTAATAAAAGTGACTCAACGCATTGTAACAAGTTGTGTTACGCAGACGACAAGCGCGTCTCATTGTTTCTCTAGAACAACAAAGTCGCAATGACGAAATACCAATAACATAACCTTTATGTAAAGATAGCTCTACCATGCAAAAATGAATGCAGGAAAATAATTGGAATGAAAAGTTCATGAACAGTGGTAACAACATGTCCTATAAACGCTGATCAATGAGATTCATTAGTATAACTTGTTTATTATCAAATCAATTAATTCTACAAGTTATGTATTAAAAAGTGCATATCAGGAATTCCCGCACTCAGAAAACAAAGCCGCACCACGCAGCGAAGTAGAGGAAAAGAGAGCATTTGTTCATAGAAATATCAATTTTAAAATAGACACTAAAAACAATAACGAAAAAGAGAACCATTGGGATTAACGCCTTGGAGCGGTCAGAGGCACAACAATTTCAGACCAAGAACGCAGTGAAGATTTCAGTGAATATTCACTTGTTGAGACAATCTAGAAAACAATTGTCAGAAAAAAAGAAGTCAGTCGAATGTTGCAAGAAATATACATACTTTTTAATGCTTAATTTTACACATATAATTTTGTGATAATTTAATATTTAAAAAAAATACAACTATAATAAATCAGAGGCTAGTTGCTCTTGTCAAATATTGTAACAGATCATTTTTGGATATGCAAGCTCGTTGAATATGAATTAACTTCTTATTAATTAGATATTTGAAACGACGGTTTGCATCTAGAATTGAATTAAATTTAAAGTCACAACACTGTAGCTGTTCAATTATTATTAAATATACATGTTTAAAAATGAAATATAATTTTGTTTTTTTTTATCCGATCTTCGTAAGAAACAAAATGAGAAAAAAGTGAAATATCCATCTCAGGAATGGCCATATCCAGCAGACACAGCCTCCCCACACACCCAAAAGCTAGAGAGGAAAATAGGGCATGGTTTTACAATAATCAGTTTCAAAATGGAAGCCACAAACAATTAACGAAAGAACCCGAGGGGTTACCGCCTTGGAACGGTCAGTGGAAAAATAATTTGCCACTGGGGGTTTAAACCAGGTTCTAGGGTGCACAAACCTCACACTTGCCCCAACAGGTTCTCGTATCACAAAACAAGTACAAGTTGTCTTGGTGAAATAACTCAAACCCACTCACTATTAGAGTTAAGTGACTATAAAGGACAGTGGTTCCCCTTCTCAAGGATACAAAATGGTATTTTTGCATGCTTAATAAAAGGTTTGGTGTGTTGTTTTGTGAAAGGAACCTTTTTCTTGATTACAGGTTACGAGTTTCTTTGGATTTCTTAAAGAAATGAAATGTCATCTTTTCCGAGATAGGAAAACAATTAAATGATTGACGTCATTATATCAACACTATAATTATAAGATGTTGACTTCAAAAATGCATTTTTCTAAAAACGTCATAATATCACCTCTATAATTTTACTGTCTTCAGTTAATAGATGAAAAGGAACTTTGAAAGCCACCGAGTACAAAGAAAACAAGAAATATCTTTAAAAAAGATAAACGGCGTTGATGGAAAAGATTTATATATACATGTACATGTATATAAGAAAGAAAGAAATACAGAGAGGCGAAGCAGACACAGTTTAGTTATTTTATTTTACTTGTTATAGCTCTTGACGAACCCTCCCTGCCTTCTAAGTATGACCTAGAGTTTAAGCGACCGAATCAGGACAACTCATAAATTCATTTAAAGTGTCTTTCAAAAAAATGTTGAAGCTGATGCAACAATTTCATACAGTGATAACAAGTCGATTAAAGAAGCAATGTCTTACATTAAGTCTTGATCTACATTTATTCAGTTTAAATAAAATACCTCTTGTAGAGTAAGAACTCAAGATGAATATATGTCCTTGAAATTTGATAAAAATACAAACAGCCTGTTACAAAAGCGAAATCTACCAACTTGTACGTAATTAACTTAAAAAAAAGTGTCCCTTCTGAGTTTTGAACCCGGGGCCTTCGCTTGTGAGGCGAGAGTGTTAGCCACTACACTACAACGAACAGTATCAAAGGAACTAGGAAGAAACAAGTAAGAATTAGAAATATCTACACTTCTCTTTCGTTTTACGCTGTGTATTGTATGCAAGTGTTTACCTGACATCCAAGAATATTCCATATAAAATTGTATTTAAACCATCAATATTGACTTAACTGGTTATTTAAATCGTAAATATGTTTGTCTCCAATACAACACCAATCGAAATAATCTATTTGATTTTTCCGCTGCATAATAATAAAAATCCCACTAGATACCTCTCCACCCTGCTAGATGCCTCTATGGTGTAAATAGCTACCAATCGAAATAGTTTATTTCATTTTCCCTCTGCATAATAAGAGAATACGAGTATTATTTACAATATTTCATTGGTCGAAAAACTAGGTCAAAAGTGAGCTTAGACAGCTAACGCCGAAAAAAACAAACAAAATATTTCAGGCTCGGTTTGATGACGCCTATTCATGAGCAGTAATGAAGTGCGTATTAATGTTCGCTTAGCCGCTTAAGGCCGGTATTCCATAGTTCCGTGATGCGTGATCCGTGATCCGTGTCCGTGTCCGCGTCCGTGTCCGCGATTTTTCACTCACCAAATATATCGTTGGGTAAATTCCAGACCTCCGTGTCCGTTCCACGTCGCGGACACGAACACGGACGCGGAACGGACACGGAGGTATGGAATATCCGATTATTAAAGAATTGTTCTGAGAACTCTCGTAAGGATGAAAGATATTTAGACTTAGAGATGAGGTTATTCCGCAAAAACAGATGCAATTGCTAGTAGACTTCCTGCCATAAAGTGAGGTTCCGTATATAAATTCAAAATCTCTGTTGATTTTGAGAAATTTAAGTACATATTTGAAAAGACAGTCTTATCAGCATTTACATGCAATAAATAAATGAGGTCATTAATCTATCACAAGGTTAATCTAATTAAATAAAGCATTTTTTCTTTCACTCGTTTTGTATCGGCTTGGTTTCAGACAAGTTTTAATTTTTGTAGCTAAAGGTGCAAAAATATTGTTTATAAAATCCTGCCATTGTTTCTTTTTTATTCAGTAATTACAAGAATAGATGAGATGATACGCGACAATAAAGATTTTCATTATTTTGAAATATTTTGATCTCATGATATAGATTACATTTCCACGTTAATGTGCCTAGAAAGGATTGTTAGACCAAAAGTAGATGTCATAAACACAACACATCAATGGGAATTGTCATCTGCAGACGAGGACCCTCCTGTGTCCTCAAATTATCCAGTGCACGGTCGCCATTTCAGCCAATCAGATACTTGAGATTTGAGACTGGTTTCCATGCTCAGCTTTATAACCTTCAGCCCAGCTGTGATCAAGACTATCAGTTATTAACCTATTACCAACAAATGATGTCGCGAACAAAACTAATGCTTTTAACAATCATGTAATATTCATCAGTTGTTATTTCCATTTAAATATACAATGATAAACTTTACAGAACAAAAAAAACCCGCCCACACCATAATGTCCTTGTTCAAAAGCAGGATGGGGCGTAAAACTGGGAATGAACAACAACAACAACAACAACAACAAATACAGAACAAACTACATTTCAACACTAATTTTCATTTTTACTAAACTTTACTAGTCATGAATTAAATACATTTATTAATCTTTTTCGATAAATAGATCAATTAAACTTATATTTACTTAGATATATCATGAACTGATGCAGATTTATAAAAGAAGAACATTTTATGATAATGAGGAAATTGTATTATTGATCTGCAAACATGACTGACCTTGCATGAAACATCAAATATCAGAACGCAATTAGCATTTTAACTTCACTTCCTTGTTTGTTCATAAGAAAACTGTTAGGTGAGGTGCGAGGTTTGTGCTCCAAAAGATCTGGTTTTTAAAAATGGCGAATTGTTTGCCACTGACCGTACCCAGGCGGTAACCCCAAAGGTCCTCGTTTTCATTAGTTGTTTGTAGTGTCTTAATAGAAATCGACCATTTTATAAACACATGCTCTCTATACGTTTTTGCCTGTTAAGGGAGGTTGTGTTTCCTGAGTGTGGCTATTTCTGATAGGCCAGTTTCTCTTTTCAAATAAAAATATTGATCAATAGCAAAAACAGTTTAGGGTATTGAAACTGGTCCTTTCTGAAGACTTTATTATATGAAGTAAATATTCGGTCAAGGAAATTAAACACAAGGAATAAACATTCGGTCTTCAAATAAAATTAAATACATTATGAATATCTAAATCACAAGTTGGGCCTTTTGCAGGAGGCAGAGTGAAAAATGACATATGAATGGTTAAATATTCGTAGACTTGTTCATATTATCGCAAATCTGAATCGTTTCTGATGATGAACCATTAGGCATGAAATAAAGAGAGGTGTAGTTTTTCACAATGAGCATATCAGAAATAGCCTCATTCCGAAAACACAGCCAAATACAGACAAAAAGCAGACAGTAAAATAATGCAACCATGAATTTTATACATCAGTTATCAAGTTGTGAAAATACTGTTGCTGTTGAGTACTTAGAAGGGATTTACACTTTTAAACGATTAGTATAGGTTACATAAAAAAACCCTAATTTGTAACCAGATTTATATTAATGAGTGTGTCATATGAGTGTCTTGTTACTGATAAGTTACTGATAATAAATTTAAGATATGACAGAAGCGTTAATTGATGTTTGTCTTCATTTTAAATAGATAATACCTAATTCTTCGAAAACTTTACAAATTAAAATATATCTCTCGGCCTTAGGCTAAAAACATCGTTTGTCATAAACGTGATAAGAACATCATTCAAAACACACACATACATACTAACATAATTGATGTTGTTACCTATAAAAAACACGAACATTGCACTTCTTCAATAATGAAAAATGCAGATGGTATTAAATGAATCACTTTTTGGCACAGAAGAATGATTTTAAGATCATAAACAGAAGTACGCTTCCAAACCAGTAGCTAAAGGTTAATACCCTGTATTCAGCAGCATGTTGACTTGTCTACACAATGCATGGTTCGTGTACCTATGATGTACGCTTTCTGTATTTAAAATATATCAATGAGAACTGTATTTTACTGTAATAACAAAGAACTCGTTTTTCTAAGAACAGATGTGTATCGGATAGTCGATTACTAGTCTCACCGAAGTGTAGGGCAAAGTTTTATCTAGGTTAAAGAATAAAAAAACAGATCTTCTGCACATTCACTGCAAATTATAAAATTCAGAACAAGTGACAAGACAAAGAACATAAATGTACCATCGAAGTATTGGTTGCCAAAGATACACAAAGCACGATAAAATAATGTTTTATTGACTTCTCTAGTTAAACTATGCTCTTAACAAAACAACTCTTCTAGCCATTGAAACAGATGAAAAGGGAACTTTGAAAGCCACAGAACACGACAAATATGAAAATATTGCGGGCTCGGTTTGAATGAGCCTGTTCTAATTAATCTCATTAAAGATTTATTAATTATTGCAGAAGTAATTACATAATTTGAGTATAAAATCACTTTTACTACAAAGTACTGTTCAGCCAGTGTTTTATGAATAGAGATTATAAATTGAGTAAGATAAAAGGCAATGTCAATTTCTCGAGTTTGCTCAAAAAAGGCATCTATATACTAGTATTTAAAACAATAGCTTCCATTATGACATTCTACAGCGTTCTGCGTGCTTGGAATTTTTACCGTTTAAAAATTGATCGATTTGCCGACGTGTTTGTTTGCATGACACTGGCTGGAATGTTAATACTTTGTAAAGGTTTCCATAGTTATCTTACAAAGGAAAGTAGTTCAAGCTCGATCAGTTTTTGTTATTTCGGCCATCGTGTTCAGGCTTATATTAGCTCCAGAGCTGAATATTATAAAACTGAGATTTGAAACCAGTCTCAAACCTCAAGCAGACAAGTCACCATTTCAGCCAATCAGATCTATGAGATTTGAGACTGGTTTCCTAGTTCAATTAATAACCTTGGAGCCTGGTGTTCCATGAAGAACAGTGTCAGAAGCTTCTTGTTGTGTGTGTTTTTGCATGCACTACCGTCGAATGGTGTGTGGAGTTAATTCCCAAAGGCAACGTGTACCTGGCTGAAGGTTATAAAGCTGAGATTGGAAACCAGTCTCAAATCTCAAGGATCTGATTGGCTGAAATGGCGACTGGAAAAAAACGGCAAGTCATTATGTGTCTTTTTTCTGTTTTAGCTACGTATTTAGAAATTAGGCATACTTGATATATTGATTGTGAACATTTAACGATACCAATTCTGGTAACCGATTTAATGTATAAATAACCACCGTCACATTACTTTTATTCTACATTTGAAAACAAAATATGATTTAAGAATGCCTAATATCGTAACATTTCCACCTGCTACACAGTAAAGTGTCAATAGCATTTCATATACTGACACAGAGCCTGGTGCGATTCTTATTATATTGCTAGATTTGTATGTAATTGTATACGAAAAAAATCGATTTGCTTTAATTATCCAAGACAGACATTCGAAAGGACCGCATTTATTTCCAGGCCTTCTAAGCGTTTAAATGGAAACCTGAGATGAAAAACACTAAAAAACTCTCATATTAACAGAAAATATTGCATCCACAATCATTCCAGTGATGGAAATATATTAAGTGTAATTTGAAGTGCAAAAGCAAGACATTTAAATCTTAGTAACTTCTTCATATTGCAGTTTTGAGGTCAGAACTCATTGCTTACACAAATCAAACTAAAAACAAAATGTCATCAGCATAACCATGAAAGGGGGCACTTGTCAGAATATATTAACAAAGACCGCCACAAAGAAGGGATTAACACTTTTAACCGATTAAAGTTTTACGCACATATATCTGTGAAAGTATTCCAAACTCGCTACAGAGATTGAAGCAAATTAATGGAATTCTAGTGGAAAGTCACCGACAAATTAGCCTCTCTAATACGAAATTCAATAAAAGCCTATAGTGAATACAGAAAAGTGTTAGCATGCAAAGGAAAGCTGTTCAAATTTTCTCATTGTCGATATAGGATGGCTAAGCGTATTAATGGTTATTTTCCATAATCGTTTCATTCGGAACAAAGCTGTTAGTATGTCAAAGCAAGATTAAAAGACTCACAAATCACATTATGCTAATAGCAATGAACTATATTTCAAAGATAGTTTATGTAAATGTGTGACAAATAGGGTGTAACGCCGGCCTCGACTTCATGGGGTGCACTTATTAAAGTTAAAGGAATCAGGAAGGCTAGCTGACGAATGACAAATTGATGTGAGAAACCCTTAGTGTGATTAACTAAATTAGTGAAATATGCATATCAGGAATTGCAAAATCCAGATAAAACAGCCAACAAAGAAAATAAAAAGGAGCATAGGTAATTAAATGATCAGTTTCAAATAGACACCACATACATGTACAATTAACGATTAAGAGAACCTGCGTTTTTGACCTTGGAAACGGTCAGTTGCAAAACAATATCTCGGTTCTAGGGTGCACCTACCTCACAATCGACCCAACAGAACAAAGTTCCATTAGAAAATTTCAGATCGTATTAGTGATATGAATGCTTTCTGACATTTCTAAGAAGCATTTTTGGTTACAAGGTCTTCTTGTACTATAAATTTAGTTTATAAGTACAGGTCTGAAGGTTATACTCGTAAAACTGAGTTTGGAAGCCAGTCTCAAATCTCAAGCATCTGATTGGCTGAAATGGCGACCAGTCGCCATTTCAGCCAATCAGATGCTTGAGATTTGAGACTGGATTCCATGCTCAGTTTTATAACCTTGGGTACTGGTTGTAATATAAAGGTTTCTTTAAAGTGACAAAAAAATTAAGAAAAGACAAAGTTACACAGTATTATTCTTACTTCTGTTTAAACAAGTTTATCAGTAAAACAAAACGACACTATTTCTTTATTTTCTGTAAAAAATGCCCATTGAGCCACAAGTCGATGTTATAAACTGCTAGTATTTCTTGCTCACTTTTTGAAGGTTAATCAGTTATTTGGTATAAACAACTTAAAGGGATACAGTTGGGTAAGTAATATACTACTCAAATTTTAATAAGGATCAATTAAAAGATTGTGTATATTCCTTACATAAGGTTAAAAAGATAAAATATAGCTGTACTTTTGAAAATATGTTCATTTGACATCAGCTTTGTGCCGAAAAACGGAATGAGCCGACAAACTGTTGATACAGAACAGCGGTTGAAACCTGGAAGGGGAATAATTCTGGATAAAACGAAAAGCGATCTCTATCAAATTTTGTAGTATATATAAAGGTGATAAGTAAGTACCGGTGTAATGCCAAGTTATAAAAAGGTAAAACTAGTAAGTGATAATTTACACACAAAGGGTACGTGCTCGAATATGTCGATTATCTAAGAAAAAGCACAAGCGGTTGGCATTTTACATATAAGCCCGAACACGGATATCATTAAACTATTTATGTGTTTTTCCAAATGATGTGATGCAGGCGGTGTGAATAAACATAGGTTCGGTCGAAAGTTTCATAGGATCAACCAAAAAATCGTGTTTGACAAAATAAAAAGTTGCACTTAATTTTAGAAAAAAAATTATGAGCTGACTTTTTACATCGTACACACAATTCGATGCATTTGATGCAAAACAACCTAACAAGCCCTTGGTGCGTGAAATCATTATAAACGCCAAATGTCAAGAACTGTGTTGTTTACATTCATGTTGGTAAACCAATTAGCAACGTAATCTAGCGCATGTGTCACTTTTTTCTACTAGTCAACATTACTTGTACTGTCAACATCATTTGTTAGGAATCAACTTTTTCAATATTGTCATTAACTGTGTGTTGATTGTTGATTTTGTGGCAGTTATTCAGACGCCATAACACTTGACCTGATTGTTAACAGTGCATTTTTGCAGACTGTTGCATCGTTATAACTAGAAAAGTTTACTTCTCTATGAATAAAGTAATCAAGGAAATATGTAAATAAATCAAGAACTTAACAACTTAAAAACTGTTTTGGTTGTTAAAGTATTTTGATAATTCGCGTTCTTAAACGCAAATGTTATTGAATGTTTTACATGTGCCTTCGATGATGCAAACATAGATGGCAGCTTGTAACAGAGAGCACTTGTCTGTTAACCAAGAAAAAAATCAAAGTTCATTAAACCCACAAAGTATTGTTAATTATTATAAATACTGAACTGGGCTCAACCAGAGGCTAGCTGCGTGGGCGGTTATATGCATTTCAATCACTTCCCATCAAAGGCTTAGTCAAACCGTGGTGTTCAGGTGCTTCCAAAGTTTTCGTATCATCCATTATAAATGAATAAACATATTGATTTTAGTGTCTTCTATTGCTCTTTTCCATGCCAGACGGACGCGTAAACCACTGTGCTATCGCGGCGATATGTTATAAATTGGAAAACAGTACCTTTAACGCGTAAATTTGACTTAACCCGTGTTAACATTCTATTAATAATTGTAAACATCGCCAATTTAGCTTGGTTAACCTATAGAAATAAATTATGAATAAAAATAATAGAAAAATGATATGAGCCACAAATTCTAGCTACACGTACTATTTAGTTTGTTGAAAGTGAATGTTTTGTTTGAGTTTGGATAATAGACAATGAAAGTAGTTTCCATTTACTTAAACTATTTGATCATGGAACGTTTATGTCATCTTAAATATAATAATAGTGGCGTTATCTTTATAGATTCATTTCTATCATTATTAATTAAGATGAAAACTTATTTCTCTAAGCCTCTACAAACGCGGAAGTATGTGATTTTCAAGGTCTTTTCCGTCAAATATGTTCGTGTCGTAAAGCGAATGCACACATTACAGAAACGATTTGTAGATATAATTGTTGCTTCCTTCTTTCTTTTAACAGGAAGTTATGATGCAAATAAAGATTATTTGTTCGTGTCAACTATCGAGTTTGAAAAGTAAAATATGTTAAATTTTGTATATATATGTTCACCTTTTTGTATTTTACGTTCGTTTCTAGCTGAATAATTTGCAATATTTTTAAAAAACGGTAAATATGATCATAGTTGATTATGACATTATAAGTACCCGTGTCCCTACTTGTTGTATGAATGCCCTTACATTAAGCACGAATGATTGTATAGTTATATACAACGAAGGACTGGTACATGTATTAAGAATCTGACGTTATAACGTCACTTTTATGGTTTATCCTTGTCAGGTATTCCTTCCGTGGTAAAAAGTGAATGGTTGAAAACATTTGACTAATGAAGAGCATCGTACACACACAATTCGATGCATTTGATGCAAAACAACCCAACAAGTCCTTGGTGCGTCACATATTTTCATATGTGTCGGATCTGATGACTCTTCGAGGCGCTAATTCACCAAGACAACTAGAAACTGGATTAAACCTCAAGTGGTTAAATTGGTTTGGCGACTGACCTTTTCAAGGCGGCAATCCTTTAGGTTCTCTTTTTCGTTGTTTGAGTTGTCACATTTTAAATGGAACAATTTATAAACAAATTCTCTCTTTACCTCTACGTTTTTGCTGTGCAGGATGTTTGTGTTTTGTGGGTGTGGCATTTCCTAATATGCATATTTCACTTGTTTAGCCAATGATGAAACCTAAAGTACATATTGGACGCGGTGTTAATAGATACTTACCGGCATACTTACCGGACGGACGGACAGAAAACATGGCGACTATATGCTCCACCGAATATCTTCGGGGAGTATAAAAATATAGCAACGTTCCCTTCAAGTCGTTTGGTAAACAGAGCTGTAATCAATTCAGACAACAATATTATTAGTTATTTCCTCGTTGCAATTTATGCTATGTAGTTGTTCAGAAACAATGTAATAGTAAAGAGAGAGAGAGAGAGAGAGAGAGAGAGAGAGAGAGAGAGAGAGAGAGAGAGAGAGAGAGAGAGAGAGAGAGAGAGAGTGAGAGAGAGTGAGAGAGGTTATAACACCCTAATATTAAGGCAAGTCCGATGCAAAAAATACCTTAACTGAAACAATTCCACTAGAATAGAATGAAAAAAAATAAAGATGATGTTTTTATAAAGATGTTTAAACTGAAAACGTATTTAAGCATACTTTAAGTATAATTTTAGATGGTTCCATTTAATTAAATGTTAACATGACTTAGCGATTCATAATGCTACACAATAAACAATAACTGATATCTGTATTTAACGCATTGTAAGTAATTACACAATTAAAACTTTGTCGGACAATTAATTATAAACTTTAAGTAAATTCTTAACGTTTAGAACATTTATACTTTACCAAGAGAGATACAGATATCTATGTCGTGAAGTTGCGTTGTAACCTTTAGACAAAAATTATAACTGCTTATTTCATTACTGTCAAAAGATCTGACCACAATTTGGTTGACAAAATATTATATGATACTTTTTGGACAGACAAAATTCCATACGTTCCTATGTGATTATTGCGATGTAAATATTCATTTTTACGTTACAACATACTTTGCAAACATCAAACCTATGCTTTCAAATTACATTCTTATGTTCTCTTGTTTTTTGGTCGATAAAAAATTTATCCTATCTAAGTGTAACGTAAAACGAAAAAAATGCGATCACAACTACAAGGTACGTAGTATAAGAATACGTTATTTTTTCAAAAGTGATGAACTAATTTTTTTTATCTCTTCTACATTGTTTACATTTTTGCTTACGTTTTTAAACAAACATGAGTTAATTAACTTCTTAACCTAGATACATAGCATCGTTATCATGTCTCCGCAGCTGGGCTTACACTTAACATGACAGGACATATAAAGAACATACATCAAATACCTGTATTTGCCATATCATTCACTCATTCACTCACTACTTCGATTATAAGTATAGCAAATAATTAAGAACTTCAATGTGTTTCATTTTAAGACTTTTTATTATATTTTGAAACATTTAACAACAATTTCGAGAAATTTGAACATTGAAGCTAAGAAATGCTACTAATTAAAGCAGTACTTTTAACAGCAATATGCATATTTAGTTACCAGTCACCTTTTTTCGTACGTTTTTCGTTACAAGAATTTAACGTAAGTTATCAAAGAGTTGGACAGTGATTTAAACAATTGTTAAGGAAGGTATCTACAGAAAAAAAACGATTTTTTAAACGATATGATGTTCGAACCACCGACCGATTCGGCAATCCCGAAATTGACCTTTGTCTCAAGCCATTACTTGTTCTTCTGTTAGGGTTTTTTTTTGAAGTGCCTTGTTCGTTCGAAGTAATGTTCTCCTCACCTTGTACGGACGAGTTCGATATGTATTGTTTTCACATGTTTTATATACCGTCAAATGATGGCAAAACCATGTATAATGTTTATGCCAATAAATAATTTGACTTGACTTGTTATATCGATGTTATGTAAAATACTTTTGAAGATTGATACATCTATTATCCTCTGTACAATTCAAAGTATGGCCGAACAATGCGATTTTATCTTCGGAAATTTAATAATCCCTTAAAAAGGTTTGACAGACGACTTCGATATTTCTGCATTTCGTGTACATAAATTGATGATGAGTCAAAATGTGTAATAAAACCAACATTATTGATAAAACACTAAAACGTCAAGTCATTTGACGCGTTTTACATTGATTTGTTAATAATTTTATTAAGTCCTTCGCCACAAAACTCAGGTTTCTTACGTATTGTCTATTTTCCAAATAAATATTTTTCAAAATCAAATTAAGTAGTTAATTTTAATTTGATATTGATATGCAACTTGCAAAATATGCGCATCAAATTTTAAGTGCAGTTCGCCTAAATATTTCTTGAGGTAATTCATTTTAAAAACATTGAGATTAATAGCTGTGCTAAAATTATATTAATATCTTATGTCAAAGTTAGACATTAAATATAATATGTAACTCATGCCAACGAATTATATCTTTTTCATGCACGCAAATCCCAAATTTCTCTTAGAATCATGATTAACTTGATCAAATGTCGGTTAAATGAAGATGATTATAAACTTTAAATAATGCAAAGAGACTGGAAATGATTGTCAGAAGCAACGAAGTAAACATCTCATCGTATACATGAATGTTTAAAGAGGCTCCTGTTTAATGGTAATTTCTGAAAAAAAAGTGAAATATGCATATCGGGAATGGACACATCCAGCAGACACAGCCTGCCCACTCAGCCAAAATGTAGAGAGGAAAAGAGTATTTCCAAAATCCGTTTAAGAGTCTATTTCAATGGTAACAACTTGTTAAATACGACCTGCTCGTTATATGAACTACTATAAATGAAGTATCTCATAATCGCCCAGCAATTCTCGCACTGGCACAGATTAATCTTTATATGATTTTGATGTTTTTAGTTTGTTTACTAATAACAATATCGTTTATCAAGTGATAGGCCATAGTATTTGGGGATCGGCCATCATATTAGCCCTCGGCCTCTAGCTAATATGACTAACCTTGAACCTACAACAAAGCCAATATGAATTCACTTGATTAATAGCATTATTATATAAAAAACAACCAAAACGATACAAATCTATTCTTTTACTCCTCGCTGATTCCATGTTAATTCTAAGATTTAAATGACATGGTAAGGCCGCGCTGGGAAGAGGACATATTACTGTTTCTTTGGCAAAAGGTAAATTACATGCACTTTATAAACATATAATAACACAGAAAACAATAATTAATTGTGTTATGAATTTTGTAGCTTAAACCTCTTTTTTCTCGTCAGATTTATAAAACATGAAAGACGCGAACCAGGTGATAAAAAATGCAGCTCATATTTGAAGACCGTTTTTTTTACTTTATTAAATATTTATTTGTAATGCCGTAACTTGTACACGTTTTTCGTTCTTTTGATCGTTAAATATTCCTCGATTTGAATGACCTGAATTGGACGGCAAATATATAAGATCCGATTCATATCAAACATAGGTAAACAACCACTGAGATTGCCCAACCCTGTTCGCAAATGAGCGCTTATTTAAAGTTTTATCGGCGATTATTTTATAAAATAATAATTGAAATAACCGTGTAAGTCAGTGATTGCTAAAACAAATCTAATATATATTTGTCCCTATCCCTCCACCAATTAGTTCAATGTTTGCATTTTTTCATTAAATATAATTTAAACATATAAAAATAATTCAATTCGTTTAGTATCATTTAAAATAAACAAACATTGTGTATTATGTCTTTCCCGAATTTTTAAGTTCAGCTTAATCTCAATCATTTTAGACTTGATCACAAATCTCAGCTTTATAATATCGATATATTCATTTGTCTCGAGTTATAGAAACCCATTATGGTTGCTTCATTTCTCTCTTTACAAAAAGTGAAGCCTAGGGGAAATGATACTAAAACCTTCATCTTCAAAGCTGATTACTTTGGAATTACACAAGTTTAGTTGGCTATAAAAGATTGTTTCGAAGGCACGAAACATAATTATTCCGATTGTCTTAAACAAACAAGATGTTTGCAATACCGCGTGGAATAAATATTTAAAATACCTAACGCAAATGAAAATACCTTAGACAAACACTCGTATACATCATTCAGTTGGAAATCCTATGAAAGATGAAAGCCAAAATGTATGTTGTTATTTTTTTAAATCAAATTCAAGTACGTTTGTGCTTGTTGCATTGCGTTATAAACAGGCTATATATGAACATTTCTTTTCAGTTTTGTTACCTTCTGGACACTTAAAAATTCATGCTGTGTATTAATAACCTCTTTAAAATCGTGCAGCATACGAATTACAGACCTTGCTTCCTAAGTCATACGATGTGGGAGTACTAGAGAAATAGATGAAATGGGATCTTTGCAGATTCTGATTGATTGAGCAAAGAAACAAAAGAGCGGAAAGACACTAGTTCTTGAGACACTGACTCAGCGTTTTTGTTTTGTTTTGCTGGTTGTTTTTCTAATTAAGTAATAAACAAAACAAATATTTATACTATTGATGAAAATGTATATTATTTTGAACCCAATAAAGTATATAGGTATAAGAAAACAAAATATATAGTAACCCATGTTATGTTAAGTAAGTAATATGTATATCATGCTTAATCTCCTATTATATAGTATATATGTTGCCATGAACATGTCTTCTACTTCTATGAATGTGTTGGATTGTATTATGTTTGTAAAAATCAGCCATTGTTAAGGGCAAGATTCTGTTATTGTTTATGCCTAATAAAACTTTTGAACTTTGAACTTTGATTGAGGCCTGATCATGAGCAGTAATGGAAATTCATATTATTACACACGTCGCCTAGCCCAGGTTGAGCGCGACAAAATTTTTACACCAGTGAACAGTACTTGTTTGATCCATCACAAACGATGGTAGGAAACAGTACATATAATCTAGATATAGTACATGTAAAACGACTAGAATGTACATTTATATGTCATCTTGTATACAACGTTCAGGATGTCCTTTTCTCCCACTTATCGGATGTTGGCCAGACACGACATTTTCTTAGAAAGATCTGGAGTGGTAAATGCCATCACGTTGCAAATAATGTATAAACCATTCGTAAACATTTATAACAGACTCGTCTTGTCACATTATCACCATAAAGGTTAAACAATCAAGTATCAACTGGGGAGATACACAGGGCCCAAGATCATAAAACTAAGATTTGAGATAAGTCTCAAATCTCAAGGATCTGATTGAGATGATTGCGATTTGAGACTGATCTCCAGATTTAGTTTTATGATCTTGGGCCACGGTCAGTCTTTATTCGAATACTTTAATATACATGTTGAATAGTTAACTATTTACTTACATGCTTTTTCTGTACATCTCAGCTGAGCAAGTTTTAGCCTCACTACACAATGTGACTGAATACTTGCCCATGTGAACTAAAATATTATGTGGTTGACTATCTGAAACATTCTAATTTTAATGAATTTATTCTGTTCGAAGTATAATGGTTCAAATTCAGATTTTATCAGGTACAACAAAATGAATATACAGTTGAACATGCCTTAGCAGCCACCGGCATTCATCAACCAACTGTCTTAAACAGCCAGTTTAATTATGTCCGAAAATAATATTTTGTTCTTATTTCAACCTTTCTTAAACAGCTGTCTGTGTTAATCAGTCACTACCTTTGGTGGCTGCTTGAAACAGGTTTGACTAGTTGTTTCTTGCTGTTAATATGTGTTTTATCATTGCAGGTAAGAGTATTTCCACAAAAGGAATATAATACTTTGAAGAATAGTAAAGCAGGCAATATTTAAAGATATAAAGCATTCAGAACTTAGTAAATCATTTTTTGTATATCTACACTCTCAAAAAAAAAACAACAACAAAAAAAAACGAAAATGAAGGGTTTAAATTCACAGCCACTCACTGTGTCTGTTATTTTATACGAAATACTAAAGCCAGAGATACATTCGACCGAAAAGTAAGTGGTGTGATAAATGTTGATCATTTCAGCGTGTTGTTTCAGCTCTCAAGTTGACAACCTCGTCGGTGGACTATAGCTCGTACATGTGTGTTTGGTAAAATGTATATAACATACAGAAAATTTTGCCTCAAACAAACTTACATAAAGTAAACTCTTTGAGATTGGAACGATTTTCATATTACCTTAATTTGAAAGATAAGAAAATCGTGTCGTTACGTTGAACTTGTAAAAAGAACTCATTAATATTAAAGGATTCTTAAACATTTTGGTTGATAAAATATCACAAGACACTTTTTAGACAATTGTTTTTAATCAGATCAAATTGCTATCGTCAATCTATAATTATTGCGATGTAAATATTCAGTCTCACATTTAACAAACACTGCATATGTCAAATTCTGTATGTGTGACATATTCGTATAATTTTCTTACCGGAGTGTTGCGTAGCGACAAAATTAATATTTTTTAATCTAGTTTAATATGCCTTTAATGCTGAGCATTCTTATTGAATGTGTGCTTAACTGTGTGTTTTTTTCTTTGCAAGATGTCCTCCTTATGACTTTAAAACGTGTGAGATTATCTGTGCTTGTTTTATTGCAAGATGTCCTCCTTATGACTGGAAAACGTGTGAGATTACCTGTGCTTGTTTTCTTTGCAAGATATCCACCTTATGACTGTAAAACTTGTGAGATTATCTGTACTTGTTTTATTGCAAGATGTCCTCCTCATGACTGTAAAACGTGTGAGATAACCTGCGCTTGTTTTCTTTGCAAGATGTCCACCTTATGACTGGAAAACGTGTAAGATTACCATACCGCTCTAATAATATTATGTCTTTTTGAAAGGTCGACACTTCTTAAAGTAGACTGTTAAGTTCACCTCTGTAAAACACAACATACATCAGAATATCAAGGTATTATGAATTCATTGGCAATTATGTAATATGATGGGAATTACGTGTTAAAAGTAAAAAACTATAAAAGACACGGCAAGAAAAGAGGACATTGGAAACGATTGGATATTATTTCAGCATTTTAGTGATAATTACTTTCACGACATGGAAGAGGCACTGAACTTGAAAATCCTAAGCAAAATAAAACAGCTTTAATTCGTTAACATGTTTAAGCTTTAGTTTCCACGTTTGCTAGGATAAAATGTACCTGCAATTGACGAATACTCTTTATTATGTTGCCACAAATGATGTCAGTATTTATTCTGACATTAAAGATGTATATAATATGTCTGGATGTTTTTTTAAAGCAAAAACGTCTTACCGCATCGCGGTTGACAAACAACATCTTGAAAATGTCATGCACGTCTAAGCATTATAATGAAAAAAAAAACACAGCATTGAAGCTGTGCACGATGGGGTTCTTTTAAACTTAATAACTCTCAGTATTTTAGTCTATACATGTAACTAATAGAATTAATACTCACTTTACAACATCTGCAGTAACTGTTGCTTCCACTGCAGCTTGTGATGATGATGATGATGATGATGATGATGTTAATGATGTTGATAGTTTGACGATGATGATAATGATGATGATGATGATGATGATGATGATGATGATGATGGTGGTTTTGGTTTCTACGATTCCGGCATGATGTTATTATTGTGTCTTTAAAATAATAAAATTCACGTGTGTAATCGACCCAAGACCGAATATGTCACACTTGTGATATATACGTTCTGTGACATTTACAGTCCGACAATGCTCCAATAAGAAATATTCCATTTGCCGTTCAGATAACATGACCGAAATGGCACTCTCGAAAAAGTGTCAGAAATATGGAATATCTTACATTATTATTCCCCACCGAGTAGCGGCAGGGAGATAGAGGAATGGTCTTAGTACGTCCGTCCTTTCTTCCATGCATGCAAATTTCGTGTACAGTCCACAAATTTTCAATCACTAGAAGAAATTTTATAAAAATTGAGTCAAATGTTCTCCCCATCAAGATGACGTGCAAAACCTATGTTCCAACGAGGCCGGCTGAAGGTCAAAGTCACCAGTGTTGTATGGAGATTTGAACCATATATTTCGTGTTTCATACCTTCTGAGCCCCTGGAATGAGTTTTATTAAACTTAAGTCAAATGTTCATTGTTCATGGCTCAAGGTCAAGGTCACTCGTTGTCTTTGAAGGTCCGAATCATGTATTTCGTATTTGCTCCATAACTGGACGGAATGTCATGAAACTTTGGTCAAATGTTCACTTTATTGAGACGATGTGCAGAACCTGTATTTCAACTATGCTGGCTCAAGGTCCAGATCATATGTGTTTGTCAAAGACTAGAGTCATGTAATGTGTGTCACTACCATAATTTCTATCTAATTTTACATCCAATAATGTTAATACTGTGTTAAACCTCATGATCGTTGCACAGATATATGTGTTAATTTGCAATTTAGCATCCATAACCTTCCCAAAATTACCGAATGCGGCTGGGATATTGCTGTCGTTCCGATTGCCTTGTTAAATTTAAATTGAAATTCTAAGATACCAGATGTCACTCTTGGACCATTATATATAACTTTTTTCTTATTTTTTAATGGAAAATCTTATTTATCTTCCAGCTCTATGTGTTTTATCCTACTTTCAGGTCGCAACACCAAGTAAGGTAACAGCCAGTATAATTTTTGTTAATCACGATTATACTTTATGCAATGATTTTTTTTAATTTTTAAATTCCTTACTTTTTTTGACTTCCTATCAACATAATTATCAAGCTTAATTACGTATGCAACAGGAATGCGAATCGTTTAAGACTAAGTACAATGTCATAAGATACATCGCGTCATTCCATACCATGTAGTATGAGCCATCAACGAAGTCTTTAAAATAAGCTTTTAGCATAAAATAATTGAAAAATAATTTAGTGCATATTTAAATAAATTGAACTTTGTAACATTCAAACCACTTAAAACTAGTAATAAAGTATTTTGTTATCTTAGTTAGACTAGTCATTTCCTAAATATAATAAAATGATGTTATCGTTTCATCAGTAATACCTTTATGATTCGGATCAACAATCACAAAGGTATTTTGTATCACTCATGTGCGGTCATTGGCAAGATATTCGTGCAGTTACATGTATGGCTTGAATAATATTTTATTACTTCAACAATAATCTGTAATGAGTTTATACCTAAATTGCTGTGAATCACTTGCAACTGCTGATCGTTGGTTTTGCACATATTTTAATAATTTATCAGATTTGGTGAATGTTCTTCACCGCAAAATCAATAATTTCAGTGTAAGATCCATTTCTTATTCATCGAAAATTTTCATAGATAATATGATTATATAGAGTTTTTGGCCGTTAACAGAAATATTCAACAATATTAAAAAACAAAACAAATAAAATAATAAAAAACAATATTTCTATTTCAAGCAACAAATTATTATTAGCCATTAAATGTTGGAAAATGAGTTAAATTTGATTTTGTTATTGTGAGTTCTCTATTTGTCACATACGTCAATATTTCACATACGGTTTGCTTTAATATTTTGTACATTGTAGTAGTGTTTAAAATTTAGATGATAATAAATTAAAACCACGAATTTAGAAAAATGTATGTTTAATCAACAAAACCCAAATTAAATTTATAATAAAAAAAACAACAAAAAATCAATAACATTTAAAAAACAACAACACACATATATAACCTCAAGTTATTTTTCAACCAGTATTTCATGACTATTTTATTAACAAATTGAAAACGAATATGCCAAATTCTTGATTGTATTGGTAAAAGTCATCACTGAACTCAAGGTAAAAGTCATCAGTGAACTCAAGGTAAAAGTCATCAGGAAACTCAAGGTAAAAGTCATCAGTGAACTCAAGGTAAAATTCATCAGGGAACTCAAGGTTAAAGTCACCAGGGAACTCAAGGTAAAAGTCATCAGTGAACTCAAGGTTTAAGTCATCAGGGAACTAAAGGTAAAATCATCCGTGAACTCAAAAGAACGTTCAATATGCTTGCTTTGTAATTAACCCATCTGACGTTTATACATTTGCTTACCGACCTGTGTGAGGTTCAGGTGCACCCTAGAGCCTGGTTTAAAACCCCAGAATTTGTTTTGCCACTGACCGTTCCAAGGCGGTAACCCCAAGGGTTCCTTATGTCGTTCATTGTTTGTGGCGTCTTTTTTGAATTGACATACTTATAACAACATGCTCTCTTTTCCTCTCTTCTTTTTTCGCTGCGTGGGGGTTGGGGCTGTGTTTTGTGAGTGTGGCGATTCCTGATATGCATATTTCACTTTTTACCTTTTTTTTCACGACGTTGGCCGAAGAGCTTTAGAGTTTACGCCGATAAGTTTGTGTAATCTTAAAAGAGACCTTTTCGATTCGATCGGGTTCTTTTAGTTTTGCATTGAGTATATTTTTTCGTCGTGAGGCTTTTCCGGACATGAATCGTTTACCTAACACTGTTAATTCACAATAAGAGTTTTATGGACTTCAGTCGACGTTAGAGCATAAACTATAATTATAGCTTTGTATCGTAGCAACTTCAAAATGAAAAAATAAAAGATTCATATATACAAAATATGTATTTGATAAAGGGGTAATAAGACATTTACGTCTGTCGCACGTCACACGCAACGCTTCTGTAATAGTATAATGAATATAATCTTCCGTTGTTAGACAGCATTCATAAATATTCGGATCATTTTATATTGAGAAATCAGAACAAACTTGTTGCATCATTTGTTATCATTTCGCCATCAAAAAGTTGAACCTCAACCCGGGATGAGCATATAAAAGCATAAGCTACGATATTTCGATTTTTGTAAAAGTTTTAGTGTAAATGAATGTCTAAACAACATTCCACAATTATTCACTTCGTTGGATATTGGCAGAAGCTTATCTTCGTCCTCGCATAACGGATTATCTATAATACAGTTTGTTATCTTGGCGGAGTAGAACGGTTCTGCTCTTTTGATTTGCATGAGATTGCTTGTTTGGCAAAAACCACTGTAGTGAAGCGTAAAGCAAGAAATAAACACACCCTTGTCATGTTCTATTTGTATCACAAAGAAAAAAACATTAGACCACCAAGACTGATTTGGAAACTCATTTTTGTTCAAGCGTTTTATATAGAACAATGTTAATCGTATGAAATAGATTTACCAAAATCAAATATTCTGAATATATCAACAGGTCTCCAGTAATAATATCATTTCAACCGGTCTCCAGTAATAACATCATTTATTTACAAATTTCACCAAATTTGCTTTAATGATTACAGATAACCTGATTCAAATAAATTGGAGAAGTGTATATGTACGTAGTTTATTTTTGCATACACTGGTTTGATGGTATGATAAGAAATGCCAAAAAACCTTAGTAATATTTGGTTTTTCAGGGAAAATTGTGTTATGGTGAAACAAAAACCCCCATTAAAATATCCTGCACAAATATAGTTCCGGTTTTGTTGTATTTATTATTGTCTTGCGAGGACAGTGCTAGATTGTCTGTATGATTTATTTCTACAAATAAAAGTAATGTATCATCAAAATAAATGAGTAAGTAAGATAATTTAAAGCTTATCACAGCTACATTCACTGTTGCTTATTAAGTTTTTTTTAGTTTGACATCAGTCATAACGACTGAGTCTAAAGGTACGTTGTAAGATGACAGTGACCAAATCATCATCATCGTCGTCGTCGTTAACGTCGTCATTGTCATCAACATCATTGAATTATCGTAACTGAATTCACTAAGATGTCGTCATCACCATCATAATGATAACCAACCCCACAACTATCGCCACAACTAGCCAACACCGTCGTCGTCATCATCATCACCGTCTTTTTATCATTATTATCATTATCAGAAATAGCATCATCAGTGGCAGCATTACAACCATCACCTTTTCCCTCCTACAATTAAATGCTTTCAACAGAAATGGTTCTTGGTTCAAGAAAGACAAACAGAAGGATTTTGTTTTTATGTAAGTGTGGAGGAGTTAAGTTTCTCTTTAATGAACCAACTTTAGGTGTTAACCTAATATTGTAGTTTAATGTGTTAAAAAGTGTATACTTTGAGATAAGACCAGTTATTGATCGAAAAACGAAACTCCTGATGATAAGTAGGCAAAGAAAATCGGATAACTCCGGTCGTACGCGACGAATGGTAATCGGCTAATTTTACTTTTTGCGACGGTTATACATGTAGAGTAATAAAAAACTGCGTATTCCTATCAAACTTAATTAGCTTTCGTCTTTATTCGCGTAAAACAAACCTTTTTTTATAATGGGAAAGTAAACTGGTGGTTGTAAAACAATTATTAGAAAAACACAACTAAAAGAAGTATTGCTGCGTAGCAAAATACTGTTGTTAAACTAATCTTTGACGGCAAAAGATGTATGGTTTATACATCAATTTTAATTTGAATTGATTTGTCAACATTACTGACGTCAACTAGACTCAACTTCTCACATCAGTCCATCGAATAGTTTGTGTGTTGATAATAAAGGTTGAAGTTAAAAGATAAAAATAACAATAAACCAACTTGAACTTAGATGATTGCAAAAATGAATTTAGAAAGTTTAATTTGGACGTTGTTTTTACATAGTGGCATTTTGATTTTTACAAGCAGCGGACAGGATGTTGTGTCCAGAGTAAATCAGCTATCAACGGCCGTTGCGAACGACCAACAACGAATTATACAACTAGAGAATACAGTGTTGAACTTGGAAAATGTGTTGCTCTCCGTGCAGTCCGACATGGTCAGCATGTTTCGTTTACTGAACGAACAGGTAGATCGTGTTTCCAAAAAGCCAAAGGCAGCCTTTTACGTTCGTCTAAAGACAAGCTATACAGATATTAAACCGGAGGAGGCAATCAAGTACACAGATGTTTTAACCAATCTTGGTGGGGCATACGACAGTAAATATGGAATTTTCACAGCACCATATGACGGACACTATGTGTTTTATGCTTTTACTCTCGGGGAGATGAATGCTTCTATGTATACGGCACTGGCAGTGAACGGAGTGAAGAAAATGAAGGTATATTCGGCGGGGAATTATCATGCTACAGGAAGTAACATGGCACTGGTGCATTTAAGAACAGGAGACCAGGTAAACATGGTGAAAGATGGAGGAAATGGTAATAAACCCCACTACCTTCATCATGTCTGGACCTCGTGGACCGGCTTTTTATTGTACCCGGACTAGACAACGAATATTGTTGTTTTTCACGTCACGATGGTTTTGTCAATTTTAATACATCTATGTTGATTATTTTGATAACACTCTTATAAACGTCTTTTTTACATTCAACCAGTTTTTTCTGTTTTTGTTTTGAAACATTTCGTTATAAACTTAAGATATTTTTAACTTTTTTGTTAAATTTTGATTAGTCAAATTGTTATAAATAGTTATAATATCATATAATTTGATTAGAATCATATAAAAATGACGAAATTGTGATTAAAATGACTGGATTTAATTTTTATAGTTTCACACCTAAAATCTTTTAAAAAGGTTAGTTTCACATTAAGTGGTGTATTATCTTTTTAAGACGGAACGGGTTAATCTGTATATATTAATATACTTATTATTCTTCACATTTCATTATTTCTATAATTGAAACGACAATATGACCGAAGCGCAAATAGTGAAAAAAGTGTCATGTTTCTTTAATTATTATAATAGTTTCTAGTTTTGTTACCTGTTTGCAAAGCGTTGTTCTAAATGATATGTAATATATTAAGGTAAATTGTTCCTTTAAAAGTAGAAAATTGATTTTAATAAATAATTGTATGAGAAGTAGTTATTCGGCACTCCGGCCAGGACTACATTAATTTTATTATTACGCGTAGTTCTAGATATTGACTTGCGAACTTAAGGAATTGCCACTCTCCTCCCAACTTTGTTCATCGATAAAAAGAAAATTATCAAAATCTCAATAACAGCAAAATGCCGTTAAACAAAATTGCACAAATGTATGTTATTAATGTATCTTAATTTTGCAGATGGTAAGACACGTTAGAAGAGTAAATAAAAATAGCGAGATCTAAAAATTCCCTAAACTTCTATTTAAATAAATTCACAAAACCTAAACAACACAAAACATCATTTTAAATGCCCACATGAGTAATATGATACTGACAACAATTTATTGTGTCCTCGTGACTTACATATGTAAACTTTACGAGATATTAGTAAAAGTGTGTTTGACCTTCAGTTTTCTTGTCGCTTCCTGGTCGCGTAAACGGATGACAATCACTGATTTCTCTTTTAGTAGTTTAAATTTTTTTACAAAGTACACACCATTTTCTTGTCAGTATCATTGCGCTCACGTGGGAATTTAAAATTATGTTTTGTATCGCTTAGTTTTTGTGAATTAATGTAAATAGAATTTTAAGGAATATTTAGGTCTAGCTTTTTTTCTTAACTTTTCTAACATGTCTTACTGTATGCAAAATAAAGATACATTAGTAACATTCATTTGTGCAAAGTTTCATTGAACGGCATATTGCCATTATTGAGATTTTGATAATTTTCTTTTTGTCGATGAACAAAGTTAGGAGGAGTGTGGCAATCCCTTAATGCGCACCTTCCGTAGAATCGGTCAGTGGTAAACGTATGTATAACGACATAGCAGTTATGAGTTAAATTTTTCGTATTTTAAAACTTGGTTTTGGAAATCGTCAAACGGTTTTGATGACAATCATTGCATATGTTGAAAAAGTTAATTACACCAAAAATCATTTCCTTTAATTACTTTATCATTTTTTTATTTATAATTTTGCAATATGATTGCTCGAAAACATGTTGATAAAATTAAACATGTTGATGAAACAAATTAATATACACAGATTTCATCGTTAACACCCAATCATACGTTACAGAGTAGGCCAAACTGTCATAAACTATCATACATTAACTGATGAGAAATGATACAAATAAAACATAAGCAAATTATTTTAATGATTGTTTTGTTATCCGATTTTACATTGTATGACTCGGTTCAATGTTCTTGCTGCCTATTTAAATTAGAACATGTTGCATTTATGTATTAGCATTAAATGTTTTAATAACAAAAAGTAAAATATGCATATCAGGAATCGCCACACACACAACAAGTTACAATTATATTTCCTAATAAATACCATGTGTTGAAATGTTTCCACTATTGTTAACGTTTACCAACATAAAACAAGTTTACCTCAGTACACTCTTAACACATTTACCACTATCAGCCCCTAACCGAAATACGATCTCTACGGTACGTGATTTCGAAATGTTGGGTTTTCAGCCATACTGTTATATACTGTTACTCAAGAGAACAAAAACAGGGTCATTAAAGACATTTATTTGAAATAAACCATATAAAAGATGTAGAACAGCGTTTTGTTGTTTGACTTTTTTCAAGTTAAAGCATCTTTAACACACTATAACTAAGCACGAAAATTGCTCGATAAACACTAAGCTAAGAATGCGTTTCGGTGCATAGATATGAACGCCGATGCTTCGCTTCTCGTAATACAACCTTCCGCGTCTGAACTCTAAAACTTGATGACTCCTGCGATATATCAACGGGAGCTATTCATTATTTCATTAATAATTAGCTAACTTATACAAATATCTGCAAATAATGCGCATCTGAATTAAAATTTAGCTTAAGAAGTTAGTGGATAAGGAAAGACAAACTAAACTCATTCAACACATCTAAGCTAACATGAGTTTTCTTTCTTTTTGAGTTACGTGCTGAGTGTGTTTTTAATTAGCATTAAATAAAGAAGCTTCAACTGAAAATAGAGAGTGCGTCAAAATAACCATTGAAACCATTAAACAATGATCAAATAAAAATGATCGAGATTAAAGTAAACACTTGTGTTGATAATTTGACTTTCTCATAAATATATATAAACTAAAACAACAAAGTTCAGACTAATAATTTAAAGGCACACACCTCTGAAAACCATTTTTTCCAGACATAAATCTTTGTATTACATGCAACTATTGATTATTAACTACTAAAATGTATGGAAAAGAGGTGAATTTGAATATATTATTGTGATTGTTCTATTTGTCCCATACGGCTATATTAAACATACAATAGGCTTTGTATAGTATGTAGCAGTGTTAAAGATTTAAATAATAGATTACAAATGTACAACCACGAATTTAGAAAAATAGGTATGTTTTATCGACGATACTCAAATTAAACTTAAACAATAAAAATCTTTAAAAAAGATAAACGGCGTTGATGGAACAGATTTTTATAAATAAGAAAAAAGTAAATATAGAGCGGCGAAGCAGACAAAGTTTAGTTATTTAAAGTTTTTTGTTATAGCTGTTGACGAACCATCCCTGCTTTCTTAGTATGGCCTATGGATTAAGCGACCGAGTAATGGAAACCCCATAAATTCATTAAAAGTGTCTGTCCAAAAATGTTAAAGCTTTTGCAAAGATTTTGTCTGGTGATAATACGTCGATTAAAGTAGCAATGTCTTAAAGTAAGTATTCATCTACATTTTTTCAGTTTCAAAAAATAGTTCTTGTAGAGTTAGAACTTAAGATGAATAAATGTCCTTGAAATTTAATAAATATGAATAATAACAACTTGTTATTGTCCAACAATATTGACCTGGCACTCTTGCATTTGACCCTATAGTCGGATTTCGTAAACGTTACGATCTTCTTTTAAATCGACATGAATGTATATAACCAGTTTATCCAATGACCTTTACGAAAATTAATGAAGTGCCAGGTCAATATTGTTGGACAATACAAGAGCGAAATCTGCCAACTTTTGGGTAAATAAACTTTAAAAAAGTGTCCCTCCCGGTGGTTGTAATACAATTATTAGAAAAACACAATTACAAGAAGTATTGCTGCGTAGCAAAACACTGTAACAGTAAAGCTAATCCTGTGAAGGCAGATGATGTATACTTTATACATATACTACTCAAAGTTTGATAAGGATCGCTTATAAGATTTCGTTTATTTCTCACTTAAGTATTTGCTGTGATTCTGAAAATTCGTTTATTGGACATAAGCTTTGTGCCAGGTATGTCGTTAGAATATTCTTAATGTATGAAAAAAACTTACCTTGGGTTTGCCATTAAGAAGATCTTTAAGAAATAAAAAGTGATCCCTATCAAATTTTGAGTAGTATATTATTTAAATTTGAAACCTTTTGTCAACATTATTGACGTTAATACGACTCAACTTCTTACATAAGGCCATTAAAGTTTGAAATCATTTAAATATTTAAGTATGATAATATTTAAGTTTGTAATTGCATTTGAAACAGAAAAAAAACGCAATAAACTTACTCGGACTAAGATGATTGTAAAAATGAATTTAGAAAGTTTTCTTGGTCTGGACATCCTGGACTGGTTTTTTATCGTATGCGGACTAGACAATGTGCATTTTTTTCACGTCTTGGTGTTTTTATGTTTAATTTAAATAAGCAGATAATTCAGATAAAAATTTTATTAACGTCTGTTTTACATTTGATTTATTTTTGTTTTGATAAATTACGTTATACCATTTATCGTTTGAAAGTATTTTTGAATCAAAATAACTAAGCATTATGTGCTCAAGATTAAGAAAAGAATGTACATCGTCACTGACTGTAAGTGGTTACTTTTTAAAGAACTGTCAAGTTGAACGCAACTACACTTGCAACAGTTGTACTAGTTTTCACTTTCGTTAGCTATATCTTGTTTGTAACTGGTCGTAGGCTGCACTTCTCATTTCATCTTCTTTATTGGTTTGTAGGTAGCTTAACTTATTGACTTAACTTGAAATTCACTGATCTGAGTATTCATGAAAAAGTGAAATGTTCATATCAGGAATGGCCACATACAGCAAAACACAGTCTCTAAACATGATATTTCCCCGTATAAAATATGTGCTCTGTATTTGAACAGCGCTGTCTCGTACAACGACTATAAACATGTACTGTTTGGGTTTTTTGTGGTCATAATGCAAAAGCAATAGAAAATTTACAACTGTGAACTAGAGGGATCGAAACCGCGGCCGATAGAATAAATACGAGTTTAAAGACTGACTCACGTTTAGCTGATTTTGAATATGTCCAGGGACAAAAGTGCAAGCTGTGTCGTAATCATTCATTTGTTATATTTACTTGAGGTTTTCCAAGCCCGTCATAGTCAATTTATGGAGATCTATCAAACAAACACGGAACGATTAAAACAAGGAGTGTAAAGCATATATAACCTGTTTTTAGTGCAAGAGGTATAAACGAAGAAACAAATTTTAGAATATCCTAATATACATTGAATTAAACCCTTACGCTAAGAAAAGATGCCTTAGTGATGCCTTACTAGTCGAAATTGCAAATTAATCAGGTAAATTAAATATTAATTTGCCAATGATGCGCACATAAATTACAGTCAATTGAAAGAAGTTAGTGGATAAGTAAAGACATACTGAACTCTTTCAACATATTTTAGCTAACCCGGGTTTACTTTCTTATTAAGTTACATGGTAAGTCAATATAACTGGTTTTTCTATATGAATAAATTTAATGAGAGACTGGTTTTCATGTAGGTACACATCTGTAAGTTTTGTTTTTATTTTAGGACAAACTTACAGAATTATTATGATTAAAATATAAAATCGGCTTGGGAAATAATTTTTATTTTTTTATATTTTTAACTATTAAAAAGGAAATATGACAAAAAGACAAACATGATCTATGTTAGACTATAAAACGTAGCGTTATGTTTTTTACACTCACTGTGGTTTTCGGATACACGCACCGGAGCAGGATTTTGTATCCATATAAAATAGGCTAACAAACAGCCTTAGCAAACAACCTCCAACGAATCCGACTATTCAAGTATTTATTGTTGAACTTGACATATTGAGTTCCAAACTATATTAACCGGGAGAGATATTCAAACACACAAACCTAATGATAAATACTGACGAGGCTTAAGACAGTGGCACTGATATTTTCACTACAACGTTCGTTTTAATGACTTTACACTTGGCAATATGCATGACATTAGTTATTCAGCATCGTTGGTGATTGGAATCAAGTAAATGAAACAGGAATATATCATGAATCTGTAAGTAAGAAAACACTCTTATTGATGCAGTTAGATCTTTAATCAAGATAATTAGCCCTGACCTCAAGTTCTCAAACTATTGACCAAGTAGCAATGCTACTTCTTCTCCTAATTAATTGAGACAGTAGAACTATATAGTCTCAATATACACGTTAAGGAGAGAAGTCTTATACAAAAAAAAACAAAAACAAAAACAAAACAGCCGGTTTACAGAAGGCATCACGCTTGCTACGTCTTAATTAATAATCTCCTGGACGGCATGAAAAAGCAGGACGTGACAGAGCTTAGCCATTGATCTTTCCTCTGCATTTGATACAGTTGATCACAGTATCTTGCTTGAAGTCCTTGAGAAGCAGTACGGCGTCTGCGGTACGGCGCTGGATTGGCTCGACTCGTACTTACGTCCACGCAGCTGCTATGTCAAGGTAGGCTCATCGACTAAAACTTAATTAGGGTTCGTCTTCATTCGTGTAAAACAAACCTTATGTTTTATAATAGGAAAGTAGTTGCAACACAATTATTAGAAAAACACAGTTACAAGAAGTATTGCTGCGTAGCGAAATACCGTAAACTTAATCATTTGACGACAGATGATGAATGTTTTATACATAAATTTAAAACATGAAACGATTTGTCAACATTACTGACGTAAATTAGACTCAAAGTTCTTACATAATTTTCTTAAATATTAAATTCATTTAAATAGTTGTGTGTTGATAATTAAGGTTGTAGATAAAAGAAGGCAAAAAAACCCCCAATATAATATAAGAAGATAATAAAAATGAATTTAGAAAGTTTAATTTGGACGTTTATTTTACATAGTGGCATTTTGATATTTTCAAGTAGCGGACAGGATGTTGTGTCCAGAGTTAATCAGCTATCAACTGCCGTTGCGAACGACCAACAACGAATTATGCAACTAGAGAATACAGTGTTAAACTTGGAAAATGTGATGCTCTCCGTGCAGTCCGACATGGTCAGCATGTTTCGTTTACTGAACGAACAGGTAGATCGTGTTTCCAAAACGCCAAAGGCAGCCTTTTACGTTCGTCTAAAGACAAGCTATACAGATATTAAACCGGAGGAGACAATTAAGTACACAGATGTTTTAACCAATCTCGGTGGGGCCTACGACAGTTACACTGGAATGTTCACAGCACCATATGACGGACACTATGTGTTTTATGCTTTTACTCTAGGTGAGATGAATGCTTCTATGTATACGGCACTGGCAGTGAACGGAGTGAAGAAAATGCACGTATATTCGGCGGGAAATTATTATGCTCCTGGAAGTAACATGGCACTGGTGCATTTAAAAAAAGGAGACCGGGTAAACATGATGAAAGATGGAATATGGGGTAATACACCCCATTACCTTCATCACGTCTGGACATCCTGGACCGGCTTTTTATTGTACCCGGACTAGATAATGCATGAGTTTTCGCACTTCCAAATGATTTTGTTAATGTTAATATGTAGATTATTTAGATACTAGTAATACTTATAAACGCCTGTTTAACATTTGACTCATTTTTCTTTTTTTTTTGTTTTGTTACATTACGTTATAAACTTTAAATTAATTTTATTTTGATTTCTCAAAAGTTCATAAAATTGGATTAAAATGGATGAAAATGGACATTTAAAAGCCATCGAACATGACAAATATGAAAATATTGCAGGCTCGGTTTGATTGAGCCTGTTCAAGGGCAGTAATGAAAATGGAAATTACTGCCCGCGCCGTCTAGCCCCGGGTTGAGCACAACTCATTATTTACACCATAAATAGTACAATTTTGACCATCCCAAACGATGATATGCATATGGCGGTGAACAAGAAACCTTCAATGCGGTATTTTCTGATTAATACCATTCCATGTTCAGCGGCGTATGGTCCCCAGATAAAAGAATAGGCTTGCCTTAAACAAGATAACAATGGGTGGGACTAAACCGAATTTTGACAGGGGATCAGAGAATATAAATTCTGCATATCAAAGACAACGCCAATGGCAAAATTTAAAAAGCAGGAAATATATCCTTGGGATGATTGAACAATATCCAAATCTATATTGGCTTGGATATTGAAACCACCCATCTATAAACTGGCCTAAATATCAAAACAAAAGTAATTTTAGAAGTACTATTAACAAAGTACATAAATATCGTGCTCAACGACCTTCAAAGGACCTAACTGATAACAGCTTTAATTTAATGTACGGGGAGACTTTCTTCAGCCGTAACACGGCGAAAACAACGCTGCTGTGATATTAAAATCATGTTGAAATGATATAATTGTAAATGAAAGTGACTAGTTTTAGTCTTAATAGTTTTACACGTAAGGGAAAAAAATCTTTACAAAATAAGTTTGTTTCGCATTTGGTGGTCATATATCGTTTTAAAGTATTTTTGAATCACAAGAACTATGCATGAAGGGTGCTCGATTAACAATAAGCTAAGATTGTACAACATCACTGACTTTAAGAGGTTACTTTTGAATCACAGTCAACGCAACTACACTTGTAACAGTTTTACTGGTTCTCACTTTCGTATAATGTAAGCGATGTCTTTTTTTCAATTTGTCATATGTCGTACCTTCCCATTTCATCTTCTTTATTGGTCTGTGGGTGGGGTTAATTGACTAAATTGGAACGTCACTGATCTGAGTATTCATAAAAATGTGAAATATGCATATCAGGAATGGCCACATTCAGCAAACACAGCCAAACAGTAGATAGGAGAAGAAGAGAGCATGGTTATACAATTAGCAGTATCAAAATAGACGTCACAAACAATTAACGAAAGCGAAAACCATTGTGGTTAACGCCTTGGAACGGTCAATGGCAAAACCAGGTTCTACGGTGCTCCAATATTACCTTTGCCCTAACAGGTCCTCATATGAACAAACAAGTACAAGTTGTCTTGCTGGAATAAATCCAACTCGTTAGTTTAACAACAATTTGCCAGCAACTATTCAAATAGGAGGGGACGGGGTAAGCCAGGTCGTAACTGTGCTCCATACCAATACATACATGTAATCCTTCGTAAGGGAATGATTTCACCCGTATGAAAAATTTGCTCTATATATGAAAATCGCTGTCGCGTACGACAACAATTACTCATGTACTGCACTGGCCATTTCGTAACCTTACTGCAAAAACAATAGAAATTTTACAGCAATAAACAAGAAGGATCGAAACAGCGAACAATAGAATTAATATGAGTTTAAAGACTGCCTCGCGTTAAGATAATTTTGAATATGTTCAGGACAAAAGTGCAAGCTATGCCGTAATCATTTGTTATATTTACTTGAGTTTTTTTGCCAGCATATCATACTCAGTTTATGGGGATCTATCAAACAAACACGGAGCGATTCAAACAAGGAGTGTTTGGCATATAACCTGTTTTTAGTGCAAGAGGTATAAATGAAGTAACATATTGTCTAAAATCTTAAGAGACATTGAACCCTAAAGCTAAGAAAAGATGCCGTAGTGATGCCGTACCAGTAAAATTGCAAAATAATCAGGTAAATAAAAATATTAATTTGTCAATGATGCGCATCTGAATTACAGTTTATTTTAAGAAGTTAGTGGATAAGGAAAGATAAACTTCACCCTTTTTAAAACATCTTTAAGCTTACACGAGTTTTCTTTCTTGTTGAGTTACATGATGAATGGCTATTCTATTAGCATTAAGGTACTGCGCCTTTCGCCATTGATTTGCCATAGACAAAAAAAGACAAATATGAATATCTCTCGAACGGCACGATGCAGTTCCACCAAACTTTGCACAAACCAATGTTATTTATATAAGTTTAATTCACATACGCTAAGAAAAGTTAGAACAGTAAGAAGAATAGTTAGACCCCCAAAACCCCTAAACTTCTATTTGCAATGTATCACAAAAAGAAGCAACACTAAACATCAATTTAAATGGCTTGATTAGTAATGAGAACTAACACCGATACCTAAGGTTCTTTGGTCTAAAAATGTTTAGAGTGTGAGTTCTTTGTAAAAGTGTTTTTGACCTTCAATTTTCTGGTCGCGATAATGGATGACATAAAAATAACAATGTTGATATCTCTCTTCACAATTGAAAGTTCTTTTCAAGGACCTTATATATTGTTGTCAGTATCATTTCACGCATATTGACATTTGAATTGAAGTTTTGTGTTGCTTCCTTTTTGTGATAAATTTCAAATAGAATTTTAGTGATTTGTTAGGTCTAACTATTTTTTTCTACTGTTCTAACTTTTCTTAATGTATGCAAAATAATCATTCACTTATAGCAATTATTTTTGCAAAGTTTGATGGAAGTGCATTGTGCCGTTTGAGAGATTTTTATATTTTTCTTTTTTTTTGTCTAAGGCAAAGCAATCGCGAAGTGCGCAATACCTTAATTGAGAATTTCAAGAAAATTCTTCAAACTATAAACCAACAGATCCTGTATTGGACTGAGGCTAACAAACGTAGTGGTCGTGTTCGTGGGAAGGTCGGAGATAACGATATGAGAAAACACGCAGCTACACTAGCCAGGTTCCGACCGGTTAGAACATTGTCTTAATTAATGTAGAGTTTTACATCGATAATCCTATCCAGTTTCAAAGACTAGGTAACACACACCACAACTTCTTCGTTTTGGCGTGTTGTATCTACATGTATTTAGCCCCCCCCCCACCCCAGGTGGTTTGTTTCATGACCTCTCGGCTCATTTAGTGATCGTTTAGAAGAGCTACCTATGATCCATATTCCACCGACTGTCTCGTCCTGCTTCAATGGTTTGGCCTGTTACTGAAGGTTATAAAGCTGAGATTGGAAACCAGTCTCAAATCTCAAGCATCTGATTGGCTGAAATGGAGACCTGTCGCCATTTCAGCCAATCAGATGCTTGAGATTTGAGACTGGTTTCCATGCTCAGTTTTATAACCTTGGACACTGTTACTGAACCAGCCAACAAAAAAAACATTATTTTACCGAGACGTGATTTCTGTTTTTGGGGAAGGTATTGTTTGTAAGTACATGCATTAACATAAACACAGCAAAAAGATAAATGTCGCTTTGTTACGCATATTGTTTTATTTCATGAAATCTGTCACAAGCTAAACATGATAGTTACTCAAGTCAATTAAAACTTTATCTGCTTCATCGCACCCTTTTCATGTATGAACCTAAAGATCTGTATCAACGTCATTTATTGATTGTTATGACATTTCTTGTTTTAAAACACTGAGCTTTTTTTGAAAACATTGCAATATTTACATTTTGACAAGTTAATGTTACACCTCAGATGTTATACTATCAAAGTGCCAAAAATTCACAAATTCACAAACATACTAAGTTCAATTAACAAATAAAATTTCCAAATGAACACGTTTGGGAACATTTTTGCGACGAAAACCCTGCAATATGCGTGTAGTTCTTGAAAGGAAATGGGGTTATTTAGTATTAAAATTATTCCAGTATGTTATTCAGACGAATTCAAAACATTAATATGTTTGTTAATTTAACCGTGATTTCGTTGTAATTTACCAACGACGGTGTCAACCACAATGTAGTATTACAGAAATGTGTATTTATTTGATGCAGAAAAAGGTCGGTGAGTTTCATTACAAAGCTGCATTATTTGTATTCAAAATATGAACACTTGATTAGTACATCAATGATAACGGTTTAACAATAACAAATTCAAGAAAACCAGTTTATTTTAGTCAGCATTTGTTAACACTTACATTCTAGTTATTTTATGTTTCAAACTTTATACGTTGTACAATATAACCGTTTATTTTTAAACACAGCACACACAGGAAACACAATTTAAAGAATAACGGTCTTTTTTGTGCTTGTTGATTACACTCAGTTGTCAGTTTGTAGAAGATATCCAGAAAATGTACTCCATGCGTGATGAATGTAGAATGGTTTTGATCCCCAGGGTCCGTGTTTAACCATTTTCACGACATCTCCTTGATTTAAATGGAGTACCGCCATGTTGCTTCCAGATCCACGGAATTTTCCGCCGGAGTAGAGATACATTTTGTTAGCTCCGTTGACTTGAAGTGACGTTTCAATAGCCTTATCAACCGCAGAAAGGATGTTGGAGTAAAAGACATACGTTCCTGCAGTCAGAGCCGTAAATTCTCCGTTGGCGCCGTTATACGCCTTGCCAATATTGATTCCTATATCAGCGAAAACAATGGTTTCCCAGGGTAGAATGTCTTCATACGATTGTTTAACACGTGCATGAAACGCAACTTTTTGTCCCCTTAATGCTATAATATGCCCGTTGAGAAGGTCAAACTGTTCCTTAATATCGTCTTGAACGTTGTACATATTTTTGACACTTTCTTCAAGCATCTTTCTCGTGCTGATTTCCACTGAAAGGTTAGCTTTGAGTTGAGCAATTTCTTCATGAATATTCATTTCGTTCGGTGAAGCAATATCTTGCCCGCTTGCAGCAACGTTTGTTACACACATTAAAACTAAAATGATAGAATTACGTGCCATGTCTGTTGAAAATAATTCGTGAACTTAAGAAAGCAAACACAAAATCACAAAACGATTGTGTGTAACACTCTTCTGTTTCTTATTTTCTACTATTTAAAATCTTCCCTTTTTAAGTTTAAATAGCAATAAAAATTGTGACAGTATTGTTGATAAACAATAAAATTCTGTTTATGTAAACATTATTTGTTTGGGAATTGCGTAAAGTATTTAGAAATCAGTAAATCGGTCAAGGTACAGATTGAAACCGATAACCAAGAAAACATTTCCAAAATAGGAAGTTTAGAAAATTTCATTGTATAAATGAGCGGTTAGCCAGTAGAAAGCGTTGTTGAATTTGTTGTTGCTAATATGGTCGCTTCGTTTTTGCTATTTTGGTTTGGATCTAAGTTTGAATTGTTTATTGCTGTGTACATTCGTCTTGCCTGGCACAAGCTCTCCGGGTAGTGTAAATACAGTACGACAGTTTGTAAAGAATAGCTAAAATATGGTATGTGAACGAATTGTAAAATTATTTAAGGGTAGACCCGCTCAAACCCCTACCCACCGTCAAGAAGACGACATGCAATATTACATGCAAAAGCGACTCAAGCTCATTAAAAATAGTAACTTAATGTAGAGTAAATTATGTTTAAAGATATACTTGACTAACGCATTTAAAATTGAAAAAAAATTATAGGATATGGTAATTATACAAATGTCCTTGATAGCCACAGAATAATTAACAACCGCATTGATAAAGGGATTAATAACTATGAAAATAATAACCATGACGAGCACGGCATTGACGGTCTGAGATGAATAAACAAGATATTGATAATAATCGGTTTGGTAACCATAGCATTAATAAATATTTCAGTGATATCTTTAGTTTTTTTTAGAAATAGCGTTAATAACATGGTAATGGTATTGATAACAATGACATACACAACAGCTCACAATGTGTTGGACTTGCAAAATGGTTTGACTGTTTGAATGTAATTTGCATGTTTTGTTTACTCAAAAGTCGCACAGAACGATGAAGAATAATCATTTATTGCACACATTAAAGAGAAAATACTTGAAGTTTGACCTAATGATTTGATTTTGAAAGCGCTGGAGTTAATTGCTATATTAAAATGGCAGTACCATATGTCTAACTCTTAGCCATGTCAATTGTACAGGGAGTTCCGCAGAACAAGAATAATTGTTACTATTTATCTCATTTGCTTAACACGTGCCATTTGAATTCTATAACGGATTTTTAATCGATAACATTTTTATCAGCCAAGAGCCTTTCGGGAAAAATACATCCTTTTTATCATGATAAAGTTTAGTATACAATATTAATGTTTCTATATATACACACTGATTGAAACAGTTTTAAAATAATCGAATTATCTTTGAAGTGCCCCATTCCCCTTTTTTTCATCCACTTGATTGACAACTGTCAAATATTTAGATTTCTCCATGTTTTCTTATTGTCTTTCATATTACTCTGCCCTTTTAGGTTAACAGTATTTTGCACATGGCGTGCTGAAGCACGCGTTTGATGACCGAAATTGTTGCTCTTTTTTCCAGCATCTTTAGATGGTAGAATTTTTGTCGAGCTCTGGTTATTATTTATTGGTTTAACGACTATCTGTTTGGCTACCATCTTGTTTGGATTAACTGTTTTGTCGTTTCTGTTATTGCATTCGTTCAAGTTACTTGGTACTTCCACTGATGAAACATTGTCACCCGAGTCTTTCGTAACATTTTCGTTCTGAAGAATTTCACTTCTGCACTGTGCAACTCCTTTTGACAAGATACTTCCGCCTTCATTAAGGTACAGAGCTGGCCACACGACGAAATCAACCAAGGGACCTGATTTGGTATACTGTTTGTGTGAAGTAGTGTTAAATTCTCTCCCGCTCTGCGCAGTGTCTGTATCCATGTATACTGGAGGGTCTTGTATGGCCATAAGCCAACATAATCGCAAACATTTGTCAAAATATCTGTTTATTGGTGGAGCATATATATCCTTTTGATCCGGTAATGTTTCCGTTAAGCAACAATTAAGGGTCTGAAATTAATAATCGATATGATAAAGTGTTGCTTAGAGACAATGAAAATGAAAGAAGAGTTATTGTCATACTTCGTAGAGTTATCGCATGTTTTGTAAAAAAATATGTTTGATATACATTGGATCAGTTTTATTCCCTGTTCAAAGTTCTATTATGTTAATATCCTGTTAGGATTGCTGATACAAATGTAAACATACCTGCCAGTAGAGGTACTCGGAATCTCCCTAATAAAGAAGGAATTGTTAACGGACACCAAAAGAACCTGGCATCAACTGTTGTACAATATCTCTTAAAATCATGCCATCGAAGCATTGTTATTACATGTAATTAGAAGACAGATACTGTTCTTAAAGTTTTTCTGTACTTGTTAATGTATTATGCTACATTAAAAGAATATATTTATCTTTTTGTCATTAAAATGTTACGTGATGTAAGGCCACTTAATAGAAAACAGAACACATAGACTATAATTACCTTTTCTTTTAAACTGACTAATTGCTTAATGAAGCTCCTTTTGCGGGAATCTTTCAGTAATTTCATCAATTTTTTCGATTGTTCGGCGTCCTTAAAAGGAAGTAAATGACATGATATTGACAGAAGTGTTGTAAAAATTGTAGATGCCTTTTCATCTGAGTTATTCATTTTGCTGTTCAGGTATGAGAGAATGTATGTTTTGAAAGTGTACGTTTCTTAACTTATTATTCGTTTATACAATGTCATCAAAGTTTTGTAATAATTCATTATTACTTATATTCATTTTATTGCATTTAAGTTGATACATGTATCAGGAAAGACTGGTATACTAATAATTGTTTAAAAGAGTTTAAGGATAAGATTCAAAGCGGTTTAGATTGTTTCATTAACTTAAAGTCTTTCGATATGTCCTAACATTTGCTATTTTTGTATTTTAGGAAAGAGATGAGAAAGGGAACTTTGAAAGCCACCGAACACAACTTATATAAAAATAGTGCAGGGTCGATTTGATTGAGCTTGTTCATGAGCACTCATGTAAGTGCATATACTGTACACGCCGACTAGCCTCGGGTTGAGCGCAACACAAAAATTCAATTCGGGAGACTCTATAATGGAAAACAATAATGATTAGAGCTCAACGCCAGGGCCATCATACAACAACTACCGCAAGGTCGTTCACTGAGGGTCGACGCCAACGGACGAATAAAGCAGCGCGTGCAACGCGAAGAACAAGGACAATAGGGACTATGCCGTCCCGATGGGTCAATAAAATTGGCTCACCTTAACGTATGCGGCTGGACTGCAGAAAATGAAAGTTTAAGGGCATCTATTGTGCGTGCTATAGACGCTGATATTACGTCGATTTGTGAAAGTCATCTTAAAGACCAAAATATTATTTCATTAGACGGCTATTCGTGGCTAGGTCATAATAGGACGCACTTACATAGAAACGCTCCAAAAGGTTCCGGTGGTGTAGGGTTATTGATTAAAAACTGGATATGTGAGGAATATGATGTAAATGTCATTGACAAGTCATACGATGGTATCCTAGTTGTTCAATGTATAAACAAAGTGTCCGAATATAACTTTGTCATATTTTCCTGTTATTTGCCCCCAGAAAACTCAAACTGGGGTCGTGATGCACAAAGTTTCTTTTCTCATATATTAACTCAGATATATGGCAATAGTGAGTCCGATAGTATATTTATTCTAGCTGATTTTAATGCCAGAATAGGGTCATTGTCTGATATTTTAGATGATACTGATAATATTCCGCAACGAAATGTAATTGACAAAAGTATCAATCAACATGGGCACGATTTTTTAGAATTTCTAAATGATGCTAAATTTTGTGTTTTAAACGGCAGAATGAATGGTAGTGACAATTTTACCTCTGTTTCTAGGAAAGGAAGATCAGTGGTTGACTATATTTGTATACCGCATGATATTTTCCACCTGTGTTCTTCCTTTGAAGTAATTACTGTACAGTCTATTGTTGATAATCACAGTTTGCACGGTCTTCTCGGGGAAAGGTCATGTTTACCTGATCACTCTGTTTTGGTAACGGATTTTACAGTATCGCATACCACGAAATATTGCTCATCAGGGTCAAATGATCGCGAGAAATGTGGGTCACGTTATAAACTGAACAGAATACCCGAGGACTTCATGAACAGTGAACTGTCTAGACTTGCTTTGTTGGGATTAATCTCACAAATAGAACGTTGCAGGGAAACACAATCGGAAATTGACCAAATATATGAGACCTTATGCAGTACTGTTCTGTCTGAAATGGACGCTAAAATACCAAAATATGAAACACATAAACAATCAAGTAAACGACATAAACATAAAAAGCCGTACTGGAATGAAGAATTGCAATCACTATGGGACACCATGCGCGATAAGGAGAACAAGTTCCTGAAATGCTCCGGTGATAGACGTATCCGAAATGCGCTTCGGAGTGATTATACAAGATCACGTGATATCTTCGATAAGACATTGCGTAAATCCGAACGGTGTTATAGAGCTAGCATTGCGACTGAAATAGAGGAATTCACATCAAGTAACCCTAGGGAATTTTGGAACGAAATTCAAAAGTTGGGCGCCAGGAAAGATAAATCTATACCTTTACAGATTGTAGATGACAGTGGTTTAATCCAAAGCGACGAAGCTAAAGTTTTTGAAAGGTGGAAAAGGGACTTCGAAAACTTATATAACGCCAGAGATGGTAATGACTTTAATGATGAATTTTGTGATCAAGCAAAAATACATAAACATTTGCTAGAATTGCAGCAAGAGGACCCTTTATATATACCGAACGAACAATTAAACAGTAACATTTTATTAAGTGAGATTAACAATATTATTATACGTTCAAAAACAAAGTCTTCCAGCGGAATAGACGGAATTCCTTACAATGTGCTTAGATTTCCAGAAGTTGTCACAGCCTTACACCAACTATTTCAGCTTGTATTTGATACTAGTATAATCCCCTCCCAGTGGAGAAAAGCCGTAATATGCCCTATATTGAAAGATAGTAACTCTGACGCCCGTGTCCCTATGAACTACAGAGGGATAAGTCTTTTGTCCTGTATAAGCAAAATTTATAGCTCATTCATCAATAGAAGGTTGACCAAATACTTAAATGATAATTCCATTCTAGCAGAGGAACAAGACGGATTTCGAGCTGATCGATCCTGTGAAGATCATATTTACACACTAAGTAGCGTGATTAGAAACAATGAAAGTGTATTCTCCTCCTTTATAGATCTACGCCAGTGTTTTGACTTTATCGACCGTGATATGATGCTTTACAAATTACTGTTGAATAAAATAGATGGGAAAGTGTACCGGTCAATTAAGTCCATTTTCAAACATTCAGTCTCTTGCATCAGAATTAATTACAAGCTCACCGATTGGTTCGACTGTAAAACCGGAGTAAAACAGGGAGATAACTTGTCCCCGACTCTCTTTAGCATCTTTATCAATGATCTAGTGAAAGAAATCAACGATCTAGATCTAGGTATCCCATTAAACCATTCCCGTATTTCAATTCTTCTTTATGCAGATGATATAGTACTTTTGGCGAAAAATGAACAGGATCTGCAAACAATGTTAAACAAACTCAAAGAATGGTGCAAACAATGGAGAGTTCTGGTAAACACAAATAAATCTAAATGCATTCATTTCAGAAAAGGCAGAACGCAGAGAAGTGACTTCGTTTTTTAGAATTGGGGATAATATCTTACAAACTGTTGAAACATACAAATATCTTGGTGTAATTTTTCATGAAAAGGGTAGTTTTACTTACAATAGTGATGCTCTATCCAAAGGTGCCGGACGTGCTCTAGGAAGTTTAATATCAAAAGTATACAAACTGAAAAACTTCGGGTTTAAAACATATTCAAAATTATACGAATCTTGTGTAATACCCATTCTTGACTATTCTGCCTCTGTATGGGGATTTAAACATTATCAGACTATCGACAATGTTCAAAACAGAGCAATGAGATTCTTCCTTGGAGTGCATAGATTTACCCCGACACTTGCACTGATTGATGATACAGGGTGGCTCCCAAGCATGTACCGTCGTTGGCTTATTATGATCCGATATTGGAATAGACTTTTATCTCTAGACGAAAATAGACTTACAAAGCAGGCATTTGAATTAGATTACTCGATCTGTGATAAAAACTGGTGTAGTGAAATAAAGAGTATACTTCTTAAGTTGAACTTTAATACACAGTTTGAAAACAAAACGATTGTTAACTACATAGAAGCTAAAGACAAAATCATGTCTTACTATAGTTCAATATGGTATCAAGATGTTCAAATGGTGCCAAAACTTCGCACGTATAGAACTTTTAAAACTAACTTTAAGTGCGAGGAATACATGTCATTGAATCTAAAAAGAAATGAACGGTCTCTATTGGCACAGTTCCGTTGTGGTATTTTACCCTTACGTATCGAAACAGGTCGATATGTGGGTGAAGAACCAGTCAACAGAACTTGCAACTTGTGTAACAGTCAATCAATAGAGGATGAAACTCATTTTCTGGTTGAATGAACAGCATATCATGATATAAGGAACTATATATTCCAGAATATAATATACTTACAAAATTTCACTATTTTAGACAGCAAAGAAAAATTAGTTTACCTGTTAAATATGCAAGCAACGAAAGTGTCCAAATATATTGTATCGGCCTATCTTAGAAGAAGACGTATTATTTATAACTGATGTTTGCATGTTTGATTTCAATTGTATTTTGTTTATATCCATTTTGTCATATCTTAAATTAATAATCTGTTTGATCACTGAAATGTTTCATGTATATATATTTTAAGGTGACATATAGGTCCGTTGGGCCGGGTGTTGACATAATAATACATGTATTGTACATGTATGTATATTTGTACATTCATAACACATGTCACTATAATAAACAATTTACTTACTTACTTACTTACTTACTTACTGTACGGTAGACGTTTTACGTTTTTTGAAAGAACTGTTTTAAACATACAAATTAACCAGTCAGCCAACCTTATATATGATTATTATGTTACAAACAAATTACGATTAAAAATTACACTTTAGATTTTAATGACAATGTGTATATGTATTTTAGAGATAGTTATATACCGGTATTACTTGTATTAACTACATTTAAAAACATAGATACAGCACACTAAAAGTACCCCGTTTAGGACAGCTATAGATAGAGCACACTTAAAGTACCCCGTTGAAGACAGCTATAGATAGAGCACACTTAAAGTACCCCATTGAAGACAGCTATAGATAGAGCACACTTTAATTACCCCGTTGAAGACAGCTATAGATAGAGCACACTTAAATTACCCCGTTGAAGACAGCTATAGATAGAGCACACTTAAAGTACCCCGTTGATGACAGCTATAGATAGAGCACACGTAAAGTACCCCGTTGAAGACAGCTATAGATAGAGCACACTTAAAGTACCCCGTTGAAGACAGCTATAGATAGAGCACACTTAAAGTACCCCGTTGATGACAGCTATAGATAGAGCACACTTAAAGTACCCCGTTGAAGACAGCTATAGATAGAGCACACTTAAAGTACCCCGTTAAAGACAGCTATAGATAGAGCACACTTAAAGTACCCCGTTGAAGACAGCTATAGATAGAGCACACTTAAAGTACCCCGTTGAAGACAGCTATAGATAGAGCACACTTAAAGTACCCCGTTGAAGACAGCTATAGATAGAGCACACTTAAAGTACCCCGTTGAAGACAGCTATAGATAGAGCACACTTAAAGTACCCCGTTGAAGACTGCTATAGATAGAGCACACTTAAAGTACCCCGTTGAAGACAGCTATAGATAAAGCACACTTAAAGTACCCCGTTGAAGACATCTATAGATAGAGCACACTTAAAGTACCCCGTTGAAGACAGCTATAGATAGAGCACACTTAAAGTACCCCGTTGAAGACAGCTATAGATAGAGCACACTTAAAGTACCCCGTTGAAGACAGCTATAGCAGATATCAGGTTATCCAGATCGTCTTTCGCTTTATTTCTACACACTTGGTACGTTCTCTGGAAAAAAGTCATATAATTTTCAATTACTTTGATACTTCCGACCTTTCAGTATTAAGTATAAATAACTTGCATTATTGAGGTCGTGGAATCGATTTCCCGATTCGGCTAAGTTTAACAGTGGCTTATGTATGACTCTAAATGCCACGTAACATGTATTAAGTATGTTACTGTTGTATAAAGTAAGAACAGTTTTATTTTCCTTTAGAAAACTAACTTATGTTAAATTAAATAAAACTAGTTTTAAACTTATATCAATTTCTATTGACAAGTAATGCTTGCAGATCATACTTTGCCAAATTGAATGACGCTTTATAAAGGAATGCTTTAAAACTATTCCTATATAAGAATAAATTTATCACTAACACATAAAATGTTAAGCAGTATCGAGCAAGATTCTTTTTCCTTAAGCGTGTCATCTTTTGTTAAATAACCATATGCATCTGTCCATTCGTTATCATACAATTCAGAAAACTGTTCAGCAAGTTTGGTCGGTCTATTGTCATCGCTTAGATCGGCAATGTTGGCATTCCCGTCCGTCAGCTTAGCACCTGCCATTGCACTCAGTCTAAATACAAATAACAATTAACCATCAAATGCTAGTTGTGTTAGTTGTGTTTTCAGATTTGGTGTAAGAACACCGGAAAGGTCATTCATTTCATCTGAAATACAAACAAATCTAAATGACAGTTTTGAAAGTATCTACGCCTCGCTTTCAATCCAATACTTAAACCAATTATATCAAATTCTTAAAATAATTATAAAAATGTTATCAAACTTAAAAACGTTTGGTTGAAATCGTTTATTTAGGACGAAATAAAATATTTTAAAACAAACACGTAACATAAGCCTCTCTAGAATAAAATAGGTTTTCAGCTAAAACTTGATCTATGAACAAATGTTATCAGATAACAATTCAATGATTTCAGTTTGAAACAGTAAAGCTTCATATTTTGATTTTAATTAATGCAAGTTGAGGTTCTTGCTAAAGAAGCAAAAGCTCATATGATTTTACTTCATTCATAATTTGCACAAAATTATTGCCAATCTCATGCGCTTTTAAAGGAAGCTTTTGATGCCAAAATTTATTTGCACATTTCTGCCAGTTTGTTGAAAGTCGATACATGTAGGGTAGCGAAACATTTAAACCTTTCGAACAGTATGACAATGATTTTTTGAGAGTCCATAATTCGATGATAAATGAAATTAATTTTTCCGAAGCCAATTGTTTCAGAAGGTTGTATTTTCACATGAAATAACTGCATTTATAACTATTCAGAAAAAATTATTACATTTGTATTTATACCCCAGAAATACTATAGTGCTTTAACAGTTACTGTATTAACTTGAAATTTGAAAAAAAGAATCACTTAATTTCAACGATTGCAATCAACTACTTAAATACCTGATAAGAAGTTCTGCATTCTTTTTCTTCAAATCATCAGTTTCTTCTTTTTGTTTAGCTAAAGCATCACGACACTGATTGAGGTCTTTTTGTAACCATTTGGATTTTTGATGAGTTTCGGATACTAACGTCTGCCTGAAAGCGCTGAGTAACATTAACATCCTTTGTTTGAATACTATTTAAATCCCTATTTCGGTATTCTGGCATATAATAAGTTTAATGATGCAGTGTTTGACTTTCATTAACGTTTATAAAATTGGATGGAAAGGTTTCCTTGAAACAGATTGAGACCTGATGAAAGAAATTTATAATCTTATGCACTTAACACACACGCTCTAGATATTGCTTTTAAGGTGCTACCTTAATTGATTGGGATAATAAGTCAAAATTTATATAATGATGAGAAGGAAAACACACCATTCCAATTAAAAATTTATGTTAATAAAACGAAGCCTCTAGGAACATCAAGAACGATTACACGCTAATTGTTAATATATCTAAAAAATATGCGTCGTCACAACAAACACGAAGCAGATAACCTAAGGGGTTGTCGCAATGAATGGATCCGTGGCAGATCTAAAGGTCATTAAAGTTTCTAAAATATATCTTGAATGAAAAGGAAAATCCTTTGCGTTAGCTTACAAGAAATGTATAAATATTAGATCAGAAAATGCCAAGTACCATATCCAAAATTCGCATCCTATCAGAATTGTCAGGATTGAACAGAAAATGTATACATGTTTTGCTTACTGCCAAAATTCTAACAGTTCCATTGTGATGGGGATAGTGAAAGTATTGACATAATTTCTAGTTTATTCTTTATTTCCCGGTTACTTCTGACACTTACTCTGCCCAGAAATCCGTAGATGCTTGTGAAGAAATCGCTGGAAGATTGGATGATGGTTCTGGTCTCTCGATGGACTTGTCTCCAACCGATTTATGACAACAACTTCCCATCTTCATCGTTTTGAAATGCAACAAGCTTTTAAAGTAAAGATGAGAAGAGTAAGAAAAAAGTGAATATGTGTGCTTCTGAACGTGTTACTGCTAATTAAAATACCTCTCTTAAAGAAGTGGCAGACTAATGTATTTCCTAATATGAAAATAAGTGTTTAAATTAGTCGCGATATACTTTAATGTATTTTTATATAGTTGTTCTGGATATCGGTTTAAACTTAAATACAGCTTGTTTTAGTAGTTTAAAACTGAAACAACCAAATCAGAAATAGCAACATCCAGAAAACACAGCCTCCCCACAAAGCCAAAACAGAGAAAATTAATTTGCACAACAGTGCTAGCAGTTTTAAACATAACGAAAACAAAATGAAACGTATGTTAAAACTCTGATGTATTGCATTCTCAAATGCTAAATAAAGCAAACATAAAATGGGTTTTCACACAAAGCTCTCACGCCGAAATAGTGTATAAATCGAAAAAAATTAATAATACCTTAGTATCTTCGTTGAGTTTACTTTACAATTTCGGCAAACAATACATGAAGAAACTATTGAAAACGGAAGTAAATTGAAATTCTATTCACTGAAGTTCTTTGCTCGATTGCGTTCTCAAGATTTATAACTGTGTATTGACAAGAGTTTAAAGGTTTGAAACTACTTAGTTGATTTTTATCTGTGTTCTGTCACAAACGACACTTATCTGGCTGTTGATGGTGACTAGTTTTCATTTCAGTAAATTATGATTACATCTCAATAAATGTCTGTTCTTAAGCAACGAGTAAATTAACCACAATACCCCGAGGTTAATAGGTGTTGAAGCTCAAGGTCTGTTGATGCTCATTATTTATTGGCCCGGTTAAATTTCATGTTAACGTTTTAGCAATATCGCTGCTTGTGAAACGGTAAAATATACAATTTAATATTAATTTGATTGATTTTCGTTTTTTTCTAAGAGACGACCGTTAAATCACGTCGTAACTATTAGACCTTGAGCTGCCAATAGACCCCCCCCCCTTAGGGAATTGTGAAGGGTATGTTTTTCTGAAAGCCTATACCATTTTACGCATTTTGCAATTTGTTTGCACTCTGGCGAGTGGGGCGTTTTTCCGTAACGCCTGTTTGAATATATTACCTTTGAAAAACGTTTGTGTAAGAATGAAATATTTGACAATTATAAAAGTTCTAAAATCAACCTATTTTTTCTACACCAGAAAGCTCTTTTCTACATTACTAATGCAATAAAACATCTGTAACCTAAGGTATTGGCCTCAAATAGTGATTAAGTTATGTTACTTAACATATAAAAACCTAGTAAAATAAGATGTATGAAACATTCTTACGTGCAGTAGTTGCAGTAGCAAGTAATTTGTGCTAATAAGTAAATATAGTACGATAATGAGAATTTAGGACAAATGTAATACAGTGACATACATTGGGACATAAGCCCGTAACGCTAAATTGAAATATGTTACCGAAAGAAAAGAAAATGGGAAAACAGGACATAATGTATTAGACCTTGAGCTGCCAATAGACCCCCACCCCTGGGGGAATTTTGAAGGATATGTTTTTCTGAAAGCCTATGCCATTCTTCGCCTTTTGCAATCTGGTTGCTTTCTGGCGAGTGAGGAGTTTTACCGTAACGCCTGTTTGAATATGTGACCTTAGAGAAAATTTTATGCTAGTATGAAGAAATACTTGCCAAGCATAAAAGTTCTGAAATAAACCTATTTTTTCTACACCAGGATGATGTTTTTTTTTAATTTTTAATGCAATAAAACATCTGCAACCTAAGGTATAGGTCTATAAATAGTCATTAAGATATGTTACTTCACTTCAAAACCTAGTTTAAAAAGTGGTATGAAATATTTCTTACTTGCATTAGCAAGTAATTTCTGTTTTATTTGTTTAATTTATTAATATATATAATAATGCAGTATTTAAATGTAATAAAGTCACATTGAGACACACTTCTTAAAAAATAAATAAATAAAATATATAAAAATAAAAAAAATACCATATCATAAATCACCATTTTAAAATATGTTACCCAAAAGAACGTATTAAACAATTTTAGTAACTGCACAATAGCGATATAAATTACATACCTTCTTTCATGATAAATTGCGACAATAATGTATTTTAAGAACCAACACACATCAGCCTGCACTTGTTTGTAAAGGAGACATTTTAAGTTGAATTTCTGTATTAAGTTACAATTATATCCTTAAGAAATAGTGATTCTGGTGATAAATTTAATCAATTGTTCTCAAAGAAAGGTGACCCAGAAATTATGAAATTCAAGTTAGAAATAAAAAGCTATTAAGTTATTTGCATTTGAGAAGCTATTAGTGTGTTGTCAAGAATATCATGAGTAAATAAATGTGTTTTATTCATGATATCATATTGATTTTTATTATTTATTTTATTCAAGGACAAGCAATATACGTCTCCATTAAAATTACCTGTAATTGATGCGTAGCGACTGTTATAACCATAAGTAAGATGAGGTTATATGACTGTTGCTTTGATAAAACAGTAAACAGTAAACAGTGCCAGTTTTGTTTTAATAAACCAGTATCTTAATCCAGTATATCGGTTAACAACCTTCCTGCACTACTACTAAATTATCCGTGCTCTTAACATCTTGTCTTACAGCTATAAAAGAACACGTAATTAGGTATTGTGATAAGGTTTTTGAAACTTCTGGCAAAAATTTATTTTGGTCGATTAAAAATTCAAATGACGTTTTGAAAAAGCTTAAATCAAATAATTTTCGGGCGTTCTGTTTGTCTACTTATGATTTCTCAACATTATACACTTCGCTCCCTCATAATTTAATAAGAGACAAACTAACCAGTCTCATTGAAAAAACGTTTGCTAGAGAAAATAAAAGCTTCATCGCTTGTAATGAACATAGGGCATTTTTTACAGATGGTTCTTATGATAATTATACATTATGGACTTGTCAAGACCTTATAGAGTCGCTAACTTTCTTACTGGATAATATTTATGTTAGATTCGGTACCTCTATTTATAAACAAGTAATAGGCATCCCAATGGGTACTAATTGTGCACCCCTTGTTGCTGATCTGTTTTTATACTGTTATGAAAGAGACTTTATGTTATCTCTTTCTACTGAACATCAAGATGATATAATTACAGCTTTTAACAACACCTCGAGGTACCTTGATGATTTATTAAATATAGACAATAACCATTTTCCATTACTGGTTAATAAGATTTATCCCAAAGAACTACAACTTAACAAAGCGAACACTTCAGAAAAGCAAGTAAACTTTCTCGATCTAAATCTGTCCATTGAAAATGGTTATGTCACTACTAAAATTTATGATAAAAGAGATGATTTTAATTTTAATATAGTAAATTTTCCGTTTTTAGACGGCGATGTTCCCCGTGCAACATCTTATGGGGTTTATATCTCACAGCTTGTTCGCTTTTCAAGAGCTTGCAACAATGTTAATGATTTCAATGAACGTAATCTTTGCATTACAGAAAAACTCTTAAAACAAGGTTATCGGTATCACAAATTAAGGAAAACCTTTTGCAAGTTTTATCGCCGATACCCAGATTTAATTCATAAATACAAATGCAGTTTAAAATCACTTTTGCAACAAGGTATTTCACAACCAGTTTTTTATGGTGATTTAATTTATAAACTTAAAAAGATTAAAGGCAGTGTTAATTTCTCCCGGTTATTCGTAAAAACCATCTGTAAATTTAAAAAGAAAGGTTACCAACATGATATTTTACAGCGCTCTGCAGGCCTGGTGATTAACCCTTCTACAGTTGATCATTATGCTTACCTCTTTGGTTTCACGACGGTGGCAGGGGTTTAAGAGTTTATGAAGGTTATTGGGGAAATCTTTTCTTAAAAGAACCTGGAAACTCGATTTGTTTCTTTTATCCCTGTCATCGTGTTCTTGCTGATTTCACTCCAGGAGCTCTGGTCTCGGTAAGATCATTGAGTACCCCTTTCGGCTTTGCAATGCTCTTAGCTTCTTATGTTTTATATGTTTGTGTGCTTTTGCATGCAACATTGTTAAGCAGATAAGTGGGTTGGAGTCTTTTCACCAAGACAACTTGTACTTGTTTTGTGATATGAGAACCTGTTGGGGCAAGTGTGAGGTTGGTGCACCCTAGAACCTGGTTTAAACCCCCAGTGGCAATTTGATTTGCCACTGACCGTTCCAAGGCGGTAACCCCTCGGGTTCTCATTTTTGTTTATTGTTAGTGGTGTCTTTTTTGAAACTGATTATTTTATTAACCATGCTCTCTCCCCCTCTCTTCTTCTTGACTGTGTGGGGAGGCTGTTTTTTCTGAATGTGGCGATTCCTGATATGCATATTTCACCTTTTTATGTATCTTGTATTAAAATAGGTAATATATAAGAATTATGTTACAAAAGGAAATTAAGGTATTGATGCTGGTGTATTTTTAATTTAAATATTGTTAAACTTTAGAGGTTAATTATCTGTGTACTGCTCAATATGTCTTGAAATAAATATGTATGAAGTAGATGGTCGGCCTTTTTTAAATCTTTTTAAATTAACAATAAACCTATCAATATGGCTCAGTGACAACATTGTAGTACAGCTTACGTTTGCACTAATTATGGGCTGTTGCATCCAGTCTAAAGCTAATTCAAAATACTCTCGATTGAGACAGGTAACATTAATATGTTCTAACAAAATGTAGAAAAGAAAGAATAAACAAAATTAACAATTTTTTTATCATTTTATTGTTCTATTTATGTATTTTGTCATCTTATAATATGTTACCAATTTTTACTTTAATAATAAGCAAAAATAATAAGAAAAGCAAGAAACTGCAAACAATTAGTTAACATTTTGATAAATATTTTTACATAATATTTTATTATTTTAAAGTTGATCTATAGCAAATTTAAAAGCTACTTAATTTAAACTTTAAACTGCAAAAATTAGCTGTTTTAATTTTCTGATGTTAGAAATGTTTTTAAAAGTAGTTTTATTCATCTAAAATACTAAGGTTCAGTGTAGAATTTGTAAAACATTTAAAACAGCATGAGCATTATATAGCAATTTTTTAACTCAAGTAAAAGAATTTTTACCTAAAAAAATTATTATACATAAGTCAAAGTTAACTTGTCTATTAGCTGACCATCACCTGCATTACACAGATTGTCTTTCAAATTAGGATGTTTCTCTTTAACAGTTATTTGTCTTAAAAAAATAACATTCTACAAAGATCTTCAGGAATTCTTAACAAATTCTTAAGCTTTCTTTGAACAATGGAAAAAAATAATGTTTTATTTAGGACAATTTATTTTTCATATTTCACATGTTTTATTTACCAGTAATATCAGTTATTATTGCTCTAAAAGACCTTAACTGGTGCTTTCAACTTTGTTTTAAGTAAACATAGTTTATAGAAAGTTCATATTCACATTATGAATGACTTTACGGTAATCTAGATACACACTTTAACACGGTTTAGATTTTTTTCTTTATTCTAAGTCATTTTTCTAAAAACATTAATTAAATAATTAGGTAACATATAATTAATATTAATAAGTTTTATTTGTAACACTTTTGAAAGAAATATTTTTAACTCTAACTGTCTTTTCACTTTTTTGGAAACAATTCTAAAAAAATTAATTTTTTTTGAATTTCAGTCTAATCATTTAATTTATAAATGAATTGTACTTTGTCAATATTGTAACTTCAGAATTGTATGTTACGGAGAGGGTTAAAAATGGACAAGCTTAAATACTTTAACATTTTAACCACATAACATAGTATACACTATAAACTACTTACTATTATTATTTTATAGTTTAATCCAAAATGATTGCATAGTTGTGATACAGTTTTGTAAATGTGTTCAGTTCTTTGTACAACAATATCAGTTTTAGAGAAAATACTTTATTCAATCAGTAATATTAGTTAAAAAAACGACTGTCAATTTAATTAGAAATCTACACAGGGCTAACAAACATCAGGACATTGCACAGAGCGCACATGATTAATTTCTTCAAATAGATATCAGCTAACACCATTAAAACAAATAAAAACAAGGAAATAAGCCTTATTTTATTGAGTAACATATGTTATGTATGTGAAAAATTTGAAGTCATGCAAGTTTCAAGAACACTTACAGTTATTAAGCACAATTATTCAATTAAACACTATATTTTTTGCTTGTTCATCTCAAAACACGAATATTATGATTGAATTAGCAATAGGGTAACATATTAGATTATGGCAAAATTTTTACTTTTGCCAGTGTGATTTTCATGAAAAACACACTGCTTCATATTGCTTGATCACGCAGCTTTCAAAAACATATATTATGGCCTAAATTTGTTTACAAACAAAAATCCTACAGGTAAGTTTCTGACTAAAATTTCATCTTTTTAGGGTTATGTGTGTGACATACTTAATATGTTAGATAAGAGTAAAAATTTTGAAATGAAAACTACATCAATCAAAAGAGAATACATCATCCTTATACAAAAATATAAGTTTTAAGAAGTCATAGCTGGAATAGAGCAAAATTAAAGGTTCAAAATCCATATATTTTTTTCTACAAATTTTAGGGGTAACATATTAAAACCTCCGTAACACCCTTATGCCCCCCTTATGCAAAAAACTGCAAAATATCCGGGACATAACAGGCTTTCAGAAAAATCATGTCTACAAAATTCCGTAAGGGGGTGGGAGCAAACATGTTCCTGGCCACCGGCCTATATGTTTTATACCAATTCTAACAGATACATGAAGTCCTCCGCAAGGAAAGTATCTCATCACCTGCATTAAATATACAAGGAGTGATCGTGAAGTTCGTAGACGTTTAGTATAGCGTCAGTCTTATTCGTCGCATTACTCACTGGGGGCTAACGCGTGTAACAGCAAAGTTTTGCGCATCGACAGCAAGTGTATGTTTCTCAACAGAAATTTGTTTAAAAAATGTCCCGCTAGAAAGACCTACACCTGACTTGTGTCTGTATAAATAAAATCAACGTAGAAAACATGACAAATAGGTGACTCAAACAACGAACAGAAATCAAGGTTTGTAATGTATGGTTTATTGTACGTTTTTCAAAACATTTAAAGCTTGTCAATGATTGATTTCATCTGATATTGCGATGATTTTGCCAAATATGACATAAATGTATGAATATTACATATAAAATATTATAATAATTCAATTGCATTATTTGTTTAATTTCTTATTAAAGTGGCCATTAGAATTAGTTTCAAGAACCAAAACATTACTTGTCATATGTTAATTAATGATAAATCAAGTGTTTCTATGCCTCGGTAAAAGTAAAATAATGCGTACGTGTCTATCCGAAATCAATAAAAGTGTGTGCGTTTCTATTCGACAATGTGTGCGTTAATCATTGAAGACAGTTTTCGGTTTGTTTGGACATGTGAAAGCGAAGATGCGGTAATTATAACATTTGATACTGGTAAATCATTAACAAAGACATCACCGGATGTTTCTATTCGAGAAAGTCAGACAATCGCTGACACAAGTAGTCTCCACGTTTTGCTTTGTGGGGCATAGGATGGCCTTAAAGGGACATGTTAAGTAAATCACAAGGTTTTACTGACGCAATGAAAGCAAATTTATGTCTCTATATATGAAAGGCTCTAAAAACGAAAATAGGCCCTGCTTAGTGTAAATTATTAAAAAGTTTGAGGGGTGTGTTTCGTAATGACTGTATCATCTATAGCATTATTATACTATCATTTTTAGCAAACACACCTATTTCTGTTGTATCATGTAGTGCGATCTTTGTTGAATGATTTTCCAATAATCTGTATCACTTATGGCGATGCGCATTTGCTGATTTTATCAAGTTTATGCTTTTAGGTAAGATGGAGGAGTTCGTATACATATATTGTCTATACAAATCGGGTATATTTGGAGAAATAATATATCATGGCGTACAAAAATACGAAGAAAAGAACTTAAAATAATGAAACAGATTGATACAACAATAGGGACTATAGGTTATTATTAGTTTGGAGCCTTGTATAATAATTAAACTGTCAGGCCCAACGCAGCTGGGCGACCATTGAATTTTTCATACAAACCTCGAAACAAACTATAAACTGTTTTGTAACTGATCAATTGGCATACACATAGTTTAAACAAATCAGTTGTCAAAATAGTGTTTTAATGGCTAGTATAAATGAATTATGAGAATATGTTAGAAAGAAATTCGTTAATTTCTTTAACTAAAATCAGCATGGGAACATACCTGGCCCCTAAGGGAAGACCTTTGTGATAGTCAATCCTTGGGCGGAAAACAAGACATTGATTCCTTTGCTAAAGTTCCATTTGACCATTTACTCCATGGGATATGTAGTACGTTGTTTTTGCTGTACACTGTTTGCTATTACATTTATTAGAATATTTCTGAAAACAAGTGACCATTGATTATTCCGATCAAATGACATGGATGTTCCAGCTGACGATGATCTACATTGGTCTTACATTGAGTAAAGGGTTAATCATCAGCTTAAAATATCAGTATTTAAATAACTTGCTTTGCCTCAGAATTTGTATGTCACGCCTACCTGGGTATGTATTTATAATCGTGAACCTTCAGTTTCGAAACTATTACTTTAAAAAAACCTCAGACTATGTTTATCAAATCCAAAACATTTTGGGACGACATTAGTTATCGCTTGTTGTAAATTGTAGTTCTCAGAGCGACCTGGTGTTAACTAATGAAGTTAGGTAGATCCAATTGTTTCGTGTCGCCGCAGTATATAAAGGCACCGAGGCCCTTATATTTCATAACGTATCACATATTTTGTACGAAGAACTTTTAATACATGTTTTTACATCAAGCCGTTGTTCTTAAATCCGAAAAATATACTAAAATCATCTTTAAAAAATCGCCATAACTGATACACATAGATCACTAGAAACATACAAATGATTGAGTTCACATGTTCAATAAATGATACAGTCTGGGTCGAAGCTACATGCATGTTTGTTCTAATGTTTTTATGTTTAATTGATCAGCTATGGTATTATTATTATTGTAAGAATAAAAATGATATGTTTTATCATCGCTAGCATGAGAATACCTCTTGAATCCTGATTAAACATAAACATTTACGCTGATTTTGTAACAGTACACATTGCAAACGGTACTTTGTGTGAGTGATTTAAGCGATTTTTTTAAGTATATTGCATAAAAAAGGTAATAACGTCTTTCAAAACAAGTGCTACGAGAATCGCCTGTTGAACATGTATTTTTGATTGGATATCTCATTACAATACATACAAAATCTCCTAATTTTTGAACTGTTTACTTTGTTTTTTTTGTGACAATCAGTGTGCTATATCCTGTAGATGATACAATCGGTTTATATTCAGTGATTAGACCATGCAACTGTATAAATGTGTTAAGTGTTACATTTAGACATGAATATATTATAATTATACATGTATCATATTTTGCAATCAAATCTATTTGTACAAAGAGATAAAAGTTATCGAAGTTGTTTTTATAACGTCAACGTTTCTCTTTTTTCTGAATACTGACCCATGGCTTCAAGAATGGCTTATGAAAAAAACTTTATTTCTTTTTCAAGTATTTAGCAATGATGATGCGTAGTGCAAATAGTTTAACGTACAACCATTAAAATATAACAGCGCACTGTGCAGTGTATACAGATTAACCCGTCACACTATGGCAGCGTTATCACGACGATTTTATGGCGTTCAAGAACGTCAGGGTCCGCGCAGTACGAATCACTGCCGCAGCAACGCAGTGGTATCGCCAGTAGAAACTGCCGTCGCTAGGTGTTCTGAAAAAAGCGCAGTGGGATCGCCGTAGAAACGCAGTAAGATCTACTTCAACGACACAGGAGCTCTTTGAGCGCGCACAGAGGTCGCAGTGCGAATGCTGTGGTTGTAAGTGGCGCTTGTACGGAGATTTTATGGCAATCTCAGAGACGGCGGGCCCACGACGCTTATATGGAGTGGTATTTATTTTATTGAGATCTTACAACGACTACATGCTCCCAGTGCGCTTCTACCGCTTTCATCGTCGTTTGCATGAAAAAGACGAACAAAATTATATACATTTATAAGATTTTCTAATAAACACTCATTTCACTATGGCTGATTTACGCAAGCAAGCCTGGATACTGCTTGCCGATATACAAGTCCAGCAGATAAATTGTGCATATCAATCTGGGACCCATATGCATAGATTCAACTCTTCGAGAACAAACAAATAATTGATGAAGATGTGTCTATTCACTTCCTTTTATAGGAAATGCAAACGAACGTCTTCAGCATGCCGTCAGCGCAGTGTGAGCGCCGTGAAAGTGCCAGTGCACGCAGTGCAAGCGCCACGAGAGCACAGACAATCGCCAACAATAAATCCGTAGAAACGCGTTAGAACACAATGGGAGCTCCGTAGGAACGCCTCGGTCGCTGTGTGGACGTCTTGATATCTCCATCTTCACGAAAAAAAAATTCTTTCTATCTCACGGCCGCAATCTTGTCTCTTTTGAAACTGATCATTTTATTAACCATGCTCTCTCTCCCTCTCTTCTTCTTGACTGTGTGGGGAGGCTGTTTTTTTCTGAATGCGGCGATTCCTGATATGCATATTTCACCTTTTTTTGAAAATTAAACAACGCCGTGCCAACGCAGTGGAAACGCGGTACAGTGTGACAGGGTCTTTAGATTATATTAATAAAATTTTACACATGAGTAATCTTTAGGTAAACGTGTTATCTTATTTTTGCAATATCTAACATTGCTTTCCACTGCCGAGGAGTTTCCCAGTTAATTCACCAAATCATAGATCATTGATTTTTGTCGCCATGTACTTTAAATGTTCTTTCTTTATATCCTATTTTGACGAAGAGACTGTCTCATAGATGTACGACAAATATTCCTCTCTGTGGACCACTGCACTTTGATTTGACTCATCATGTTTCACCGCCAAATGAAACGCAGAAGTATCGACATACAGCATGGTCTATTCCCTGAAAACTAAAAAATGATTTCGTTGATTAACACAAGCATACAATTTTACTTCGTTGAACAGCATACACAGTCTCTGTGCAACACGCACACACCATCTTATGCTGAAAAACAGCCTTACTGGTGGTTTTTAATCAGAAACACAGAAGCAATAAGCGTATAATTATCATATCACATCAGTTATACATAAAATTTGAATTTTTATACATGTAATTAGTATTATCTTTGTGAAATTAATATTAAGAAGGTTACTTTGTGAAGGAAACCTTAAAGTAAACTAGTTTCGTGACATTATCTAAACTTAAGCACTATGAATAACAACAAGAGGTGTCAGTTTATATAAAAGAACATTTACCATCATTATTGGATCTCCATTGGAAGTAAAATTAGTCCAAAATATGCAAATATGAAACAAGCACGTGATAAATGTCGTCGTAATGTAAACAATTTTTCGATGTACATCGAACACACACTGTCGTTTCGCAACACTTGTCGTCACACGCGTTAGCCCCCAGTGTTACTATGAAAAGCATTATATTATGACCTCTTCATCGGCTTAGTGCAACGCAACAGAAATTCTATAGCAATGAAAAATGAGTTACGCTGTAATGTGTTTCCCAAGGATGAAACACCCTTCCGCTCTCATACAAACATAAGAGGTAAGCAAATCGATCCGCTGTAGAATATCATGTAGGTATCCCTTTTTTAGAATTTACAGAAAGTCTTTACAAATGAAGTGGAGAAATCCTGTAACGTCGATAAAACTTCCAAAACGTTTTATTTAACTTATCCCTGCCGATAACACTGTTTCAATAGTTTTTCCGTTCTACAAAGATTGAGTTAATTGAAATCAAAACACTATTTTCAGCTCTAGAAAAGCATGCTGTGAAATATAAATCCGTAAAATATTGCATCTCCATCTAAAATTTTTAATATTAACAATGTTAAACTGAAAAGCATCCTTATTATTTTATTCCAGTTTTTTGTTAGTTGCAAACCATTTTCAAAAGAAGATTAAAATCTACGAATTAAATTTCTTTAAAACGTCAACCGAGTATAAAATAGAACAAAAAGGATTTTTGAAAAGAACAAAACCTCATGCTGAGCGAGAATGCGAAAGAGAAGCCATTCTAGTTAAAGGGGTAGATTCACGAATGCCCAAAATTGGCCTAAAATTATCTCAAATTTTCAAATTGCATTTACATCACTGAAAGTGTGCTTTTTATAATCAGTAATGGTTGTTTTCTTGAAAAGATAAACAGTGAAGACGAACCCATAAACCAAAATAAAAAATTATGTATGTTAAATGTGTCTGAAATTTGAAAATCTTTGCCAAAATGCAATTTTTTGTTAAATTTTCATATATTTTGGTGATTTTCATATTGGGCACAGGCTTCGACCAAACTAATTTTAAGAATTTTCTTTGTATAAATGTGAGCTGAATTCATGGTCAAAATTTGATTTTGGTCGAGAAGTGTGCTGTTATCGAAATCCTCTTAAATATGCTGTGAAAATGAACAAAAATATGAATTTTTGCACATTTTCCTCATTTGTAGCAATTTTGATGGCCCCTTGTCAAACTCCTTTAGGAGTAATCAATATAAAATTTTGAGATATGAAAAGTATAACCATTTATGTATTCAGTGGCATTAAAATTTAAGATATGTAACAAAATTAAAAATTTTACATATTTTTAGGCCAATATTAGGCCTTCGTGAACCTACTCCTTTGCAGAATTATAATAAAATAATAAACATTTCAATGATGTGCCCTTGATATAATATTTCGTTTTAAGAAATTAGTGGGTGAGGAAAGACAAACAAAAATCGTTAATCATATCTAAGCTAACACGAGTTTTGGTTCTTTTTAATTGACTTTTATAGTATAATCAGCAATGATTTTTTTAAAGCTAGAGGAAGATCTGTATTCGATGAGTGTTAACCAAATGGAGTTTGCTATGAAACACTTTAACACATTGCATAATCATACGACATAAAGTATATGGGAGATTTAATAACTACAAAGCCACATCTAGTACATATAATCTATTAATCTTTATATATAAACAGCATGTGCATCACATACAGATATAATTGTTAGAGACTGAGACATTAAAATTGATTGATTAAAAAATAATTACAGAAATTATAAATATAATCTAGTGTGACAATTATCACACATTTAACTTTGGTTGAGTGTTTTTATATAGAAGTTAAATCTAAAATGTATATTTCACAAGTCTTACTCACTGTCAAAATCTCAGTAAATATAAAAACCGAATTTTCAGTATCCGCGGTAAAGGACTTGACGGTAACCCATCTTACCGCAAAGAGACCTGATATTTGTCTAGTTGTGCGACACCTAGTGTAGTACTACAATTTTTATTGAACAGAATATAAATCTCATATATAACAAATAACATATTAATAATCAGACATAAAACAAAACAACAAATACAACGAAATGTGTTTAACAAAATATACTATTTTACAAGAAAGATGTTTAAAATACGCAAAGTAGTATCAATAGAGCGACATAAGAGTATAAATATCATGAAAAACAAGTGAGTATAATTTTGGGGCGCGTCACGGGAAAAGGTACCTTCGGACAGTTGACGTCAATCTTTTAAATGCCGTCATAAATTTGAGCAGACGACATTATTTATCATGCAATTCGCAGTAAAATACCATTTAATTGTCAAAATGTGTAACAAAATCACATTTAAGTTATAAGAAATGGATTTGTAGTTGTGAGTTCTTTCTAAATTTAGTAAAAACTAAATTATCAATGACAATGACCGAAGGTACCTTTTCCCGTGACGTGCCCCATTATTATCAAAAGCCTTCAACAAAACGATACACCCCCGAGCGTGCTTAAGTGTTAAACGACACATGTGTTTACAGTCTTAACCGGTTACAAATACAGACGTTCTTACAGTAATATGGCGTATTGAAGCAAACGTTTCAAGATGAAAATGCTTCATCTAAACAACGGAAGTTTGCTATTTATACTTTAAGGCAGGTGAGGCAATGTTGATACTTGTCTTGTGTGGCATGGTTTTGCTCTTCTCAGCGTTGATATCGCTAAATTCGCAATGATTTGGAACTGAAAAAAAATGGCGACTTCGAGTACTGCTTTCCTCGTGTTGATCAGTTTTCCTGTCAGACCGACACCTATCTTTTTTCAGGATCTTCTCATCCGGTCCATTGGTAGAATTTTTTGTTACTTTGGTACCATTACCTGAAATCAGACCAGCTGCCCTTGCTCCACCCATATTTCGGTCCTCATCCAATACATGCGATGCTTGTTTTCCTAAACATGAAATGCTGTTCTCTGGATTTTCCTTTCTCGGCGACACGGGCTTCTGGTTGGCTTTGCATTGAGCAACTCCTTTTGTTAAGATACCTCCTCCTTTGCAGAGGTAAAGTGCTGGCCAAACAACGAAATCTACAAAACTTCCAGATTTTGTGTACGGTTTAAATATATTGGCATCGAACCGTTCATTAACGATGACGCTTTCTGTATCTATGTACACTGGAGGATCTTGAACAACCATTAACCAACACAGCGAAAGACACTTCTCGAAAAAAACCTTGACGTCGATCCTATCTTGTTCTTCCGGTAGCAGTGTACGTAGGTTTAAGTCTATGTTCTGAAATAAATTGAAAGACTTATGGGATATTAAATTAAGATATAAATAAAGTTGACACCCGATTTAACTTTCGGATCAGACACATGCTAATTAAGTTTTTTGAAGATTTTTAAAATAAATTTAACAATAATGTATTACGGAATAAAAAGAATGCCCACTTCTTGAGAAATCATTGCATACAGATGTTTTTAATTTTGTCAAAATAACAATATGTTTCCTTTTATTCACATGCTATGCTGTCACTTATAGCGTTGTTTATGCTGTGTGGCGGTCATCAAAAACACCCCGTACACCCAGTCAGGTTGGTCACGATACATATATTTGGTAAATATTTTGTAGCGCTCAACCGTGGCTGGTTGGCGTGGTAACTAAATTAAATATGCTTTTCCATTACTGCCCATGAGTCTTTCATAATCTTCTTGTTTTTAAAATGTGTGAAAGGATACTGATAATTGAGGGATTTAAAAAAAGATACTTTACAGTTTTGTCTGTGTCAGAATTTGCACGTTTTGAGGTTTTTATTTTTAACTAACTGAAGCAGAACAAAAACACATCTTCCAGAAACATTATCGATTACTTTCGCTTTCGGATTGACTTAAATGAAATAGGGCGCGTCATAGGTAAAGATATCATTGAACAGTTGACGTCAGTTCCTGAAATGACGTACTAAAGATGAGCAGACGACATAATTAATTATGTTATATCTTACCGTTTCTTTTATATCTTTTATCTTCGTTTTTCTAATGTCCTTAAGCATTTTCAAAATTTCGCTTGGTGGTTCTTGTCCCTTAAATAAAGCATGTCATATTCGGGATAAGTAAGAACATTATGTAATAAGAAAATTGCATTTAATAGTTAAAATGAATCATGTAAAATATGATAATATTAATTAACAAATACATTTAAGATCCTCTAAATCATCAACATTTCTGACATTTCTTTATTATGTTCGTTTTAAATATATATTCTTTACAGTCATATTCCTTTTAGGTAATAGGAACGTAAGGAATTGTGTTTCCCACTATTTTTTAAACAACTTTAACATATTACCGCACTAAATGCTTTGTAAGCGTTCATTAAGTTGTTCATTTCTTGTATCGATAGGTCTTTACATTTGGTGTAAGTTACCTGAAATAAGAGAAATACAAATTGTGTGAACAGTAGAAGAAACTACCACGCTTAATTTAATATTAAATACAATTTGCATGCCTTTCCATTCTGGCAAAATTGCAAGTTAAACTGCATCCCGTATCGTTTCCCACAATCATGACTTATCATGACAAAGTAAGGGGCGAATAAGCAAGTATTATGTAAGCACAAATGGTAATTGACTCCAAAAATACATTGGCAACAATCACTTACGCACAGAATGTTTAAAAGAACTTTGCAAGCTTCCTCTTCCGTTCGTTTGTTATCCGTTGTCAAGTGCGCATACGCGTCTGTCCATTCATTGTCATACAACTCGGAGAACTGTTCACCAAGTTTGGTCGGTCTATTTCCATCACTTAGATCAGCAATATTTGCGTTGCCGTCTGTAAGTTTAGCGCTTGCAAAAGCACTGAGTCTGAAAATTAGAATTACAGTGTGAATTCACAAGAGTTGTAGGGAGGAAACATGTTTGCCAGAGTTCAAGTCAAAAGTTAACGAACAAATCCAAACAATACCAAAACACAGGAAACTCTCACAAAAACTAAGCCACATAAACAGTTTAAATGCTCATGTGAGTAAAATGTTTTTGACAACAGTATGCGATGCTATTTTATCTAACAAATGTATACAGGAAAAATATTCGTAAAATTGTGTATTATCTTATATTTTCATTTCGCGTAATAGATGACAAACGAAAAAAAAAATATTGATTTCTCTCAGTAGATACGTGAAATTTCTTTAAAAGAGCTTTACATTATTCTTGTTGTCAGAATTATATTTCTAATGTGAGCATTTAAATTGAGTTGTCTTTTGATGTTATTAAAAATTTAAGAAGTTTTTTTTAGATCTAGCTATTTTTCTTAACTGTTCTACATTTTCTCAAAGTATTTTGAATAAAGATACATTTTATAAAATTTGTTTGTGCAAGGTAGTATTGAACTGCCTTTTACCGTTATTGATTAACGAATAAAACATAGTACCGAGATTTTGATATTTTTATCGATGACAGAGCATGGACAAAGGTAGAAATATAGAAGTACCTTAACACCTCCAAGGTGGTAAGTAACCTATCATTTCATAATTAACCATCTTTTCACACCCATAGAAAGACGAGTATTAGCCCATGTGCGCTTTGACAAATTGTGCACTATCAATCAAATTACTTAGTTACAATTTCAGAAATAAAAATTCATTATAACAATCAACGTAACTACGTATATGTATGATGAAGGTAAAATGATGCAAGTAAAACCATTCATCACATGTTCAGTTCGGACCCCTTGACACTTATTTTGAGCGGTATCACGCTAGAGCTTCTTTAATGCAAAAATAATAAACAACAGTTATCTCTGACATTCCCATCCGGAGTTCGAATGTAAAACAAATCACATTATTAATTAAATCGTCCTTTAAGTTATAGGGTATGCAATCACTCTCACGGTTGTGGAGGTACAAAATGTTTCTTTCAAATGCTGTCAAAAACAATTCCATATAAAATTATAGTTTAAATACCTTGTAAGTAAATCAGCATTCTTCTTTTCCAAACATTTTATTTCATCTCGTTTTTGCGACAGCAAATTTTCCTTTTCTCCAAGCTTACGACTCAATATTTCTTCAGTTGCTCTAACGTTCCCTTGAAGTCTGTTAAAATTAAAAAAAGAAGATAAATGATTCTAGAATTAAACGATCACAGTTTATTATAGGCACATATATACCCATCAATAAAAACAAAAAGGAGATTTTGCTGGAAAGAAAATTTACCTTACCTTTTACATTCTTCAGTTCTCTTCTGCAATTCAGCCCTTGTCTCTTTAAGTTGTCTAGTGGTATCCTGATGTTTTAGTGTTTCTTCTCGCAACCTTAAGGAAATATTAGAAATAATAGAACAAAAAATAAACTTACTTAACTCCAATTGCAAATTACTGAAACAATAAACGACTTCTGTCTGACTGGAATATATTGTCAGGCAATAACGATTTCAGGTTTGTACGTTGTAAATTGGATTTGAAAATCAATAAATAGGAGAAATTGTATTTATGTTCAGACTATCATTAAACAATTATAAAAGGGCATAATCACATGTAAATTACAGCTTAAAAAAGTTAGATTCAAGAACTTTGAATCAAAGTTTTATACCTTTCTGTGTGTCGAACTTCAGCGTTATGGCATTCACTTTCTTTGTTTTTTAATGCAGCAATCAAATCTCTTTTCTTCCGCTTCTTGCTGAAAGATACACAAGATATAAGTGTGTTTTGTACCATTTAACACTGAGATTGACAGATTTGTGAAAATTTAAGTCTTTTGATAAAGTATGATAAGCTCTTTGTCCAAAATAATTTACCCCGCGCATAAGATTGATACATTTTTCCCCAATAAATACACATTGGTTTAAAAGCACTAAAAGCTATATACAAGCAGATTATAATTGATTTATCACAACATTACTAACTAAAAACTATACTTTCGATAAAGCTATCTGTTCCCGAATTCCCCACAATTTATAGAAGATCAACTACACGTGCTCTAAAACTAAACGTTGTGAGCACAGTAAGAGAAACAAAAGATAGGTTCATAAAGAAAAAAGTCCCCCCCCCCCCGTAAGTAAAATAAGTTTTGGTCTAACGCTTTAGCAGTTGCTGTAGCAGAAAGTCAACATATATTGAATATGTTCAATGCGTAAAAAACTTTCTATTTAAAAATTGCGAATACGCAATATCAAACAAGTATCTTGCTTGTTGACCCAAGTCCCATATCCAACAACGCAGAAGCATTGTCGTTATTGTAACTTCACCTTGTCTGTTCTTTTTATGTTGTCCACCTGCCCTAGAAAAGGTCAATAATCTTGAGACTTTGCATGGAGCCCTTGTTTTTCGTTAAATTCTTCGTTCGCACGCCAAACATGTTTGCTTACAAACAGCGGCCTGTCTTTGTGGCGGACGGCGAGTAAAAATCAGAAATTCATTGCCAATCATGTGAAAACTGTGCAAGCCCATATTCCTTAAAAGTTATTATTCTGTTTTGAAGGGGGTGGGGTGGGGGGTGGGCTTGTGACTTTCATCTGATGGCCATATAATTGTTCACTATTATATTATCATTAAAATAGCCACACTATGCAAAGTGTAAGCAAGCTTATAATGAAACTTTAACATGCGTGCTGAATATAAACTTTAAGGCATTAAGTCAAAACAAGAGATGTACACACCATGTTGTGTTTGAGCATCGATTTTAATAATAGGAAAGTCCAGAATCCTCAGTCTAAACATTGGAGGATATAAGCAAAAGAAAACCTTATCCTTAGCATTTTAACTGCGAACATAATATTATAGTTCCTGAGATCAGGAGCAACGTTTTTAACTGCTGAATAATAAGCTTCTAGCAAAGCTTTGTTTAAAGGATAGAAAGGTTCTAACTTTTCGATGCAAAGAATTTCAAGTTTATTGTTAAAGAAATAATAACTAGTAATATGCTTCCGTTTTAATAAATCGATAAATAACAGGCGCGATTTCGGATACGTAGTAATTAGATTTATTTTATTTACAGATAGTATGAAGTACAAAAATACGACGTTACAGTTCAAATGACGTAACGCAAATACGAGCGGTGATCGGGAAGTTCGTAGACTTTTAGTATAACGTAAGTGTTATTTGGCGCATTAAATAAAATGTAGAAAATGTATAATGTTTGACATGTTTCAGGTTCGCCGATGCGCGTTGCCATGGGCACAAATTATTTAGCGAATATAACATTAATATGTTTTGCAAATGAATATTTGTAAAAATAATTATGACAATCAATGTTTATTTAAAGTTTAATTGCAATGCGACATATAATACAGAAATATAAAATGCCTACGAACTTTATGACAATCAATGTTTATATAATGGTTGAAATTATTTTTGAGCCAATGACAATGCAGTATTTTTCAAATATTTCGAACCTTAATTCTCATAAAGTCGCGCGTCTGAAATGTGTTTATTATAGGTCGATTTCCTCCATAATATTGTTCGAACATTTATTAATAAACATGTATAGTTCGTCGACGATCTTCTACTGTGTTCAAGGAGGCGTGACTTAGAAAGTCTGAAAAACGAAAATCTTATAAATATTTTAGCTTTGACTTGTTTGGCATATGATAATCTTCTTAAATTTCTTAATTCTTTATTTCATATATAAGTCTGTTATCACATAGGCGACCAGTTTAGATCAAGATCAACTATTAAATCAATGTCATCTGATCAGTATTTTACACTTTTTTGTCACAAATAACCTAGTGAATCTAACAGGGAGAAGTGTCGGTCGTGATCAGACTACACGGATGAGCCCGTTGATCCGGAAATAAATATTTTACCATGCTATACAATTTTTCTTAATGAATAAAGGGTAAAATGGAACTTCCACGGTTGAAACCTTGTTACTCAAAACAATGATAGACTGCTACACAGGTATTTTTTCCTGAGAATCAGTAATGTTCACATGGTGTTTTCAGATAAAGAAATTTCATAATTCACTTTCTAAAATATTCTCTCAGTATGTTGACGGGCCCTTGAATGACAAAACTACTTTCACATTGACTATTGATTTTTGCATATTTAGGCGGCGACTGTTTTGTCAGTTACAAAAATAATTTCGACCATTATATACGTTATAGTTTATTTTGAGGCTTGTTTGAAAATTTAAACGGTCGCCCAGCTGCGCTGGGCCTGGCCGTTTAATTTTCATACAAGCTTCAAAATAAACTATAACCTATACTTAAAGTTTAATAGTTATGCGACATATTATACAGAAATATAAAATGTCTACGAACTTACCGATCACCCTTCGTATTTTTCATTCGCTGGCGGATATAAACGTAGAAGAGCCCATGTTTTAGAAATGAAAGCTCATTTTAAAAAAAACAACAACAACACCATCATAGTTAACAAATTGTCAATTTATGAAATATTGGACTTTGGTACAAACTATTTTGAGGCTTGCGTAGTCTGTGGAGTGTATGTGGTCCTGGTATTTTGTCTTCCACGCTTGTCATTGTGCCGTTGTTTGTGGTCATCTTTTGACGATTTACTCAGGCACTTTCCCATTGATGATGATTTGATAGATGAATTGTCACTACTCCTATGGTAACAAAAACAGAAACGAATTTATAGTTTTATAGAGACACCAGACAGAAATATAGTAGGTGCATTGCATTGTTATGTCATGAAAACGTTGATGAACAGCATGTATGTCAGTAACACTTTTTTAAGTTATACGTGAACACTTATATCTGCATACCAACTACTGATGTCAAAGTTACTGTACAAGTTATCAAAAAATCATAATGAGCCAGAATCATAATAGTTCGTTTTAAAAAGAACGCTGGCAATTTTTTTCTACAAAATTGGTTTGATTTTTTTTTCACCGCTTCTACTATAACATACTTTCTAAAAAACAAATTGTTATGATGGGACATAATTATGACGAAGAATGAAGAATGAATTCTGAATTCAAGCATATCCATCCATACCTCAGGTAGAAATAAACATCTGATGACTTAGTTAAATAATGTTTTCATTTTGAACAGGGTATATCGATTCAAAGAGAATACCCGTTTATACAAATAAATTTGTCAAGCGTTCAACTTGTGCAAAAACTCTATTAGTGCGTAGTGCGTCGTTGCATTTTAATACAAAGAAAATTAAGATAAGAAAAAAACATTTTAAAAAATGCTTATTTGCGAATGCTTGCAAATAAGTCCTTCAAATACCAAAGTTCGATAAATGTTAACATTTGTTAACCGACATTTTTATTTAACAAGTTCAATCAAACAACAGGCAAACTTTAAAAGCAGTAAGTATATAGTTTCATTGAAAAATCCAAAGCTAAACTGTCTGGAAACTACCGAGTGCTTTGCGTAAGTATTATTTACAAAAACATAGGCGTAGTCAATGGGGCGGCGGGGGCGGGGGGACAAACACCGTTTAATGTAAAATTCTCCCATGTAAAATACTTATCATACCGTGCTCAACGACCTTCAGAAATGTAAAACACGCCAATCAGGAAAGGCCACACTGGGGAGGAACGAGTCTTTAGAGAGAGAGAGAGAGAGAGAGAGAGAGAGAGACAGAGAGACAGACAGACGGACAGACGGACAGACAGACAGACAGACAGACAGAGAAAGAACGAGAGAGAGAAAGAAAGAGAGAGAGAAGGAAATAGAGAGAGAAAGAGAGAGAGAAACCATGTTCTACTGTCATTTTTGTCCAGTTTGAAATGATTGTCTTTATTTGGTTGTTGGCCTTTTAAATGTAAATTCTTTTATCAAAAAGAAGTAAGCACAAGACGTACTTTTCGTCAAATGACTTTAACTCAAATTAATAAACCGCTTTAAATCGCCACCCTTTAAGACGTAAAAAGCTTCCTCGTGCATAAGCATTTTCATGAGTTTACCCCATACAATAAATGTAGTGCTTTTAGTTCAATAAAAGTTAAATGGATCTGAATATTTGCAACAGTCCGTCATATCTAATGCAAACTGACAACTGTTAGTCACAGTTAAAATGACCCCGATTCAAACCTAGTACAATGTATTTATGTTATGATACTAGTACAATGTATTTATGCTATGGCGTATAAAATATAAATCATTGTTTAAATATGATTTTTGTTACTAAGCTTCCGCTTAAAATTGAAAAAAAACCTGTAAAAGAGAAATAAAACATTACCTTTGTTGACGAACCACCGGAAGATACGTAATTATTCAATGGAAGCGGAAGGTAATTATTTCCAACTTTCGCAAGACAGTTACGCCCGGTTGCACGAGATCATTATTGATATTGAAAATCTAATAATACGGCTTATTGAAATAGCTCGCTATGGAGTTTAAGCATATTTATATTCAACTCTACCTTTACAATTGGCCCAGCAATTGAACATGATTTGTTAAAATACGGTTGCAACAACATATTAAATTTCAAACAGTGAAAAATCTACAGTATGCTTGTAAGATATTCTGCCTGGTTATTTTCAGAAAACAGTCGTGTGCTACTGTAATGTCAGTTTCAGTTGTAAAAATGGATACCACGAAGTCCATCAAGTATTGAAATTGCCGATATCCATAGATCTTGCGAGCAAAATTAACGGAGTATTATCAACCAAGTGCATGTAACCAATTTAACGTACCAAAATAGCTGTGCATAATGGATATTATTACTGTACTTTGCTTAAGGGCTTGCTTGGGAGGAGAGTGGTAAGCCCTTAACATTTGTAACATTGAAAAGTACAAATGCAGTGAAAGAACACGGACAGCCTAACTTAAATAACGCGCTCATGTTAGTTGCGTTACGGTATAAACAAGCAAATAGACATTTATAAGTTAATCCGAATCCGATACCGTTAGCTACTTGACGGTTATCATGGGGGTCTTCTCAAAATAATTTTGTACGAAATTATAGTGTATCTAATTAGCTGAGGCATTTTCGGCTTTACATGGTTGCTTCTGTTATAACAATAACATGTGTGGTCAGTATGCTTGTATAAATTTGTAAGTGTTGTATTTTACATAAATGCATACATTTTACGGTGTTCCGTGTGTGCAATTGTTGGAATCGCGAAAACACGTTGGAGATTGTGAAATCAGAATGCGAGGGCGCCAAAAGTATGATGCGAGCGTGCGATATAAGTATCGCCCGCTTGCATCGTGTTTTCGATACAGCGCATCCTGTTTTCACGTTTTCGTGATCTCGACTGCAAATCACGACACTAAATGAAAGCTACTTTACGGTTTGTTAAAAATGTTTGGGAAACTTTCAAGATAAAAACATTTAGCTTAATTGCCAATCAAGCTGTAGAAAAATTAAATTCTTTTTAAAAACAGAAATTGTGTTTGTTGCGACTGTTGGAACAAAAAGAAAACTTTTACAAATTCTCGAAGAAAACAATCTTTTGAAAGCATGCGTATAAACGGGTTGGTGTATCGTTAATTTAGTCAACATTTAAAGGTGATAGTCTTCAAAGAGAAATCTGAAATGTCAGAGAAATATGTCTGGCATAAAATTAAACAAAAGGAGAATCCCAAGACAACAGATAGAACATTTAGGGAAAAGCAATAGTGTGCTCTGACCTTCATGAAAGCAAGACTCGAAAACACGCTGCGAGGTCGCGAGAACACGATGCGAGGGTAAGAAATATACAAACATGTATTAATATCGCGCCCTTATTGTCTTATCGCGACATAAATCATTGTAATACTCTATGTTCTACAAGCATATATGATATATCCGCATACGGCGTTTTAAGCATTTACATCGTTTTTCTCTGCTCTTTTATGTTATTTATGCTGAAGTGTACGGTGTCTTTACAGCTCAAAGAATCGGGTAGATTTTCTCTCCAAGTAGTTACATGTAGCACTCTTCTGGCATTACGTAATGATTCATTTCATTTTTGGTGCATTAACTCAAACTTCTGGGCATGAAGAAAGCCGCTTCCAAAATTCTAAATATCACAAATGACGGTTTCATTGATTTGTGTATAAAGTGTATATGTTTCGACCATACTCCTTGCTTTGCTTTCTGCTCCTCTACAGAGGGCCAATTTGCATATGAGAAAATTTTTCAATGAAAAAAAAAATAAATTAGCGTCCTCAGCTTTCAGTGTTTTCTTTATTTTTACTGCAGGCACACTCATACCAAAAATAATGAGTTTTTTGTAGAACATGAAATTAAATAGTTACAGTTACAGAGTTTGAAGATCAATGGCGAGACGGCGCATGTGCTGCGCTGGTATGTCGTGGTATGTATGTAAAATGAGCTTACATAATATACAAAGAGTTTATACATGCTTACTGACCATACATGTATTTCTTTACCGAAATTCCCCTACTTAAAACCCTTAAGATACTTTATTTATTAGATACACAATTTCATACAAAATTGTTTTGAGGAAACCCCCACAAAAACCATAAACTAGCTATCGGATTCGGATTCGGATTAACTTATAAATGTCAAATAAGACTATGCATGTTCAACAAAGACGGTTTGACTATTTTGAAGGCTATTATTGTGAGTAGTATGAAATGACGATTTCAATATGTATTTATAATTGCTAATTAACACAGAAGACATTTTCTACTATTAAAATGGGAAATATTGTAAAACAGTGAGTGTCTCATAATAAAAATCTATTATTAATTATTAAAAACTAAAGTAAAACCCCTTCAATTAAGACCAACCCGATATAAGACCAACTCGATAATAAGACCGCTATTTCAATGTCCCTGTGAAGAGTTTTGCACTACCTTCTACCACTAAATTAAGACCGCTTCTGTCCAGACCCAGCGGTTGCCTTAATAGAGGGATTTCATATAGTGTTTCATGGAATCTTTTGGTTTGATTATTTCCCCATTCTCTGTTTACTTTTGAGTAATAGTATTCACTAAGTGTCATATTGATATTATTTTATTTTAAATGAACATTAGGGTTTCTCCATTTTAAAGATTTGAGAAAGTTTCATATAAATATGATCGTTATATTATTAACATTTGTTGCATCGAACTGTATTTAACCTGCCAACGGTGTAGTCATGTTATTTGATTACAACCATCACACTTTTGTCACAGCTTTCCTACTTAAGAGACTCGGGTTTTGATAGATTCAAGTTCACATGGCAATGTTTAACCAACCATTGAATAACTTTTTAACTTTTAACACAAACGTGCATGTACTTTAACCAATATGAATAAAACTAATACAGACAATATACTCAATGATTTAATCTACAATTGATGGATTTCATTTGGGATCGGACAACAGTTGGTTTGTTTTAAGTGTGTGAAGCCCGAAGGGCTTCTCGTCTACTTTCAACAATCCAACTGTTTTTCATACCCAAATGAAAACCATCAAATAACGTTTCAATCCTTAAATTTACACTCATAAATTATATCATTAATACAGGCTATTTCGAATGGCTGTTGGAACAGCTACGTTGACGATAAAATGAATGACGGCACGCCTTTTCGCAACAACTCGTTGCAAAACGTGCGTGCTCGGCGATGTCACACGTCAAAACATCGTGCACCATCCAATAAATTTTGAACGACTCTACTGTAGCCACGCCTTTTGAAGTAATACGTCACACTGTTTACCATCAGAAATTATGATTCGTTAGATGAATAAGACTTCAACGTAGAGGATGAAGTTGAAATGTAAATATTATACACTTAGAAGCACTTCATCTGGGAAGTAAACTTGCAAGATTCAAACTTATACATGTACGCCATTTCCGCGTAATACGGCAGATAAAACAAGAAACCGCAAGCAAACTCTTTCGATCTTACAGGGAAAAAAGATGTGACTAGAAAACAGGGTTATTATGATAAGGTTTATTTATTTTTTTGTTAATTGTGCAAATACTATTTTAACACGTTTTCTTAAATGATTACGTTGATACGAAAGCCGACCTCGTTACACGTTTTATCTATTAGGATTAAATAGATAATTTGTAAAACTTCTTTCTCTTTCAAATCGAAAATTGAAAAGACAGAGAAAGAAGTATGACGATGCTCTAAATGGTTTGATCATATTTATATTGTTACTGTAACAATAATTGTTTAACTTGTTTTAGACAATTTGTTTGAAACAGTCATTTTACAGTATGACTCTTAAAACAAAGCAATACATTTGATCATTTGTTATCTACATTTTATTTTCATGTGACATGAGTATTTTGTTTGTTTTCATGTTGAAACATTTTCGCAATACCTTGATTTCTAAAATGTAACGTAAAACAAATGCACAATCAAAGTGGGAAATCATGCGTTTTTCTACGAAGATTTAGCATCTACAACGGTTTCTATAACGAAAGAAGAAAGCATACGTAAAGACTATGTACACTCATCATAAAAACTTGTTATGTATCATCATTTGAATACGTTTAGAATATTTGCTAGTGTCGTAATTTTCCTATGCTAAGAAACGTTAGAAAGGAAATTTACCATTTATTAACAGCAATGACTTTATTTTAACAGAATTTAATTCAAAGAGAGCTTATTATAAAAAATGAAACTTAAGTGTAAATGTACTTCTTATTATTTCAACAATTCTATATTGCAGAAAATGGGTTGCATATCGCCAAGTCAGAGAAAACAGAATCTCTACGCAGAAGCAACAACTGATAATGAATCAGCAAAGAGCAAACATACTTCAAAAGGAAGTCAACAGCCTTCACCACAGCTGAATCACATTACACTTGAATTGAGCTCTGAGTAACTTAAATTACTAACATATATTTATATTTATTGCGTCATATGTTAAACACATTTTGTCATTAGAAACAAGCAGTCAGCGAATGGGGTGTAATTTTAATTTTAATCATTAAAGAATTTCTTATTCAAAAGTTATAAAATAGTAGATCGAGGGATTTATTTCGATACAATGTGAACATAAACATGGTATATGTGAATAAATAATAACAAATAATCATATAAAAGTACACGAAATGCCTTACACATTACACGACACATATATCCATTATTTTCATATTCGCAATGATATTAATAAAACATTTATCTTTAAAAACATCATTAATAAATTAATCGTATACAAATTAAATTGTATAATATCTTGTCAATAAAGTAATGTGCAATCTCGCCTTCATGGAGTGAACCGCCGAAAGTCCTGGAAAAAGCAATGTCAAGATTACCGACGGGAGAATGACAGGTAAGATCATTACAGAAAAGGAGGGGGCAGAGCAAGGGCGGGTAGACAAAAACTGAGATCCCTCTTCATGGCATCGTACATCTACCTATACAACACTGGTTGATTCTCACAAAAGGAGGCTTTTTGTTCATTATCACTGATCTAACTCTGAATCTTCCGCATTGAACTTACTTATCTCGTACTGTTTCATACTTACATTCATCAAATTATTTGTCTACATCGTCTAAAGCATATTTTAATAGATGAAACAAGAAGTTTAAAAGCCACCGAACTCGACAAAAATCAAAATATTGCAGACTCGAAGATTGTTTGAGCCTGCTTATTGCAATAATAGAAATGCATTCTGTCCTGGCAAGCCACCTTGCCCTGGGTTGAGCGCAACCACGAAATGTCTGTAACTTCTGACGATATTTAAAATATTGACCCTTATCAATTACGCCTTTTGAAGACCGTTCAGCCCGATAATTATAATTATTAAAATATTGAGTTGTGCTCAACCCGAGGCTAGGCGGCGTGGACTACTAGTATATACTATAATACTAGTATTCATTTCAATTACTGTCAGTGGTGGAACTCTGCTGACTTTGAAGTTGTCAAGGTAAAAGAAACATTGCGTTACCTCTCACCTCTTTGGCGAACAAAAGCCCACTTACAATTTGTTGAAACTAGCTAAGATGATTAACTCTTGCAAAGATGAATGTTACGTTTTTGTAACGTTAATTTCCCCTGTAACGCAAATTGAAGTTTGCATTTAGAAATTTCGTTGACGTTTACACTTATTACACTGATTTACCCAACAATAATTTGAGACTAACATATTGACGAATTTTTACAGATGTGTTTTTCCAGTCTAAAACCATCTTTAAAAAAAACAACATCTACTTAGTGACACCTGCTAGTTGCAGGTCAACTTAACCAATAGTTTATTACATATTGTAGTAATACAACTAATATGAACATAATTGTATTGTTTTTAAATATTCAAGTCTTCGAAATGAAGTGGAGAAACAAGCTCAAGTAATAGCTGAACAAAGGAACACAATACTTGAGTTGGAGGCGAAATATAACGAGACTTTGACCAGGTATCGAATTTGTTAACCAGATTTGTATTTCTTTCTTTTAAACCTCATGTATTCGTTTTAGTGACAAAAGCTTTGCTGTATAATTCAATGGAAATTAGAAGCAAAGAAAAGATGAATATTGATAAATCCTTTAAATTTAAATTAATGAATTTTATCTATGTCTGATCGAACGAAATATGACATGATCGATAAAATTTAACTATAATTTATTGACTTAAATAGTGTGATAGAAAACATCACAAAGTTTTGAATTAAAATTTTTGTCAAAATGAGATATTTTTATATTGATTTTATTCTACTTTTTCTTTAGACTTAGTGCATTAGCAAGTTCAAGATTAACGGACGGAAATGCAAACATTGCAGACTTAAGTGACGAGAACAGACCAACAAAACTGGCAGAAAAGTTCTGCGAGCTTTATGATAACGAATGGACAAACGCATTTGAATATCTGACTGAAGCAAAGACATTTAACGAGGATGTCGCTATTTCGACATTACTTAAAGCTTTGTGTGTAAGATTTAAATATGTTTCTATTTCATTTTTAATTTGTCAAATCTTATGTTTAAAACGCTCGAATTTGTTTGTACTATTAAAACATATTTGCTTCTTCATTGCATTTCATATTTATTTGCATTGCTATGTGTTTATAACCGTACATGTATATTTAAGGCTATTTACAAGTACTGCAAGGAAAGAGCAGAAGCTGATTATATCAGTATGGCGTCTGGTATTCACACGTTTCTCGCGAAAAAGGTAACATTATACCATGTTTTGTTGTTTTTTTATTTTGCAACGAAGAAAATCCATACAAATGGACACAGAATGATACGTAACCTTACGAAAACAATGATAAAAAACCAAGTTAAAAATACTTCAAAACAATCCAAAATGTCAAAAATATGATTCACATCAATTCGTGAAAATAATATTGAAAAGGTGTACGAACTACCAAATTTCTCTTTAAATCACCGAAAATCGCGACGTTCTAATAGAAATAATAGCAACACTAATGACCTTTTTATTATCTATTTTAGGACCAAGAAATCCCAAAAGACATTATGAAATCTCTTAAAGACGTGAGGAAAAAGAATTTCAGAGGCCATTTTGCTAGCGTCGAGGAGGTTTGTCAGTTTTAACAAGTTTTGTTAGTGACAAAATTCAATCATATCTTAATCAAACATCTTTTAGTTTAAGAAGCTTAAATTTCAAAGTATGGACAAGGTTTTTAATTTCCTTTAAAACTGTTTTTAAATTAATCGTCGAAAATTCAGAGATTATGTTTTTCATAAATGTTCAGTGATAGTTGTTTTACAAAAGAAAACAAAACAAAACATTTATATACTAAGATAACTGTTAACTGACAAGATTTGTAGTGTTCAACCTTTAATTACACAGTTGTCATAAGATCAGTAAACTAAGAATATTACATAAGCTGAATAAGTTGTCGTCAATAAATTCCATTATCTTGTGTTTTCAAACAAGCGAAACAAAGTACAGTGTATATATGTACTATTTTGTGAGCTGTTACATATTCAATGGATTCGTATGATCACTAACTTTTATACTCTGTCATTTTATGTGCTAAAATAGCTTACATTGTAATAAGTGGTTTACCATTAGACAGAATGGGGAAAATTGTAAACAGATACTGCATTTGTGTATAATAGTTTTCATAGCTACTTGTCGTTCTCTTTGTTTAGCTCTCAGATCTCACTTTTTTAACCTTTGCGTATATCCTTGTGTTCCATTTATATCGACACATAATTGTCTCACACAATATCAATAATTATTTCTATTGACTTTCAGAAAGTGAAAGAACATGTAAAAAAACAATTCACGAACGACATAGATTGGGATGTTAAGGCAACAAAAGATTATCTGCGAGAAAGCCTGGAGTTATGCTGGCTCATGGTCATTCAGGACCCGCCTGTCTATATGGACACAGACTTCAGTACGACAAATGAGCAATTCAATAGCAACATTTATAAACAGTATACAAAATCGGGAACTACCATTGACTTTATTGTTTGGCCCGCCCTTTATCTTTGTGAAAATGGAAGTCTTCTCAGCAAAGGGGTTGCTCAGGGTAAAGATTTCACAGATTCACCAGAAACAGAAGTCACACATCTTTAGTTGCGATGTGAAAAAAATAATACGTTTTTGCAATCTGACATGATTTTTTATAAAAACAAGGTTTGTTTTCTTATTAACTAATACAAGATAAAAAGTACACTTTTGATATTAAACGATATTAAAATATGTAAATATTAAAGGCTTGTTTTGAAAGAGTATGTTATATCAAAAAACAGATTTATCTGCCAACGCCGCATAGCCATAGGATGAGCGCATGCCAGTTTAAAAAGACATACTGAACCTATTGTGATTAATTACAATCGAAGATGTGCATGGAAAACTAATGCTGTTTTTACATTGATACTTTTCAATAAAATGATGAAATATGCATATAAGGAATTGCCGCATTCAGAAAAAACAGCCTCAGCACACAGTAAAGAAGAGGAAAAAGAGAGAGAGAGAGAGAGAGAGAGAGAGAGAGAGAGAGAGAGAGAGAGAAAGACATAGAGAAAGAGAAAGAAAAAGAGATAGAGAGAGAGCATGGTTAATAAAATGATCAATTTCAAAATTGACACCACAAACAATTAACAAAAATGAGAACCCGAAGGGTTACTTCATTGGAACGGTTAGTGCCAAATCAAAATGCTGCTGGGGGTTTAAACCATGTTCTAGGGTGCACCAACCTAACACTTTCCCCAACAGGTTCTCATATCAACACACAAGTACAAGTTGTCTTGGTGAAATAACAATAACCCACCAACAGCTCAACAATGTTGCATGCAAAAGCACACCAACATATAAAAAATAAGCAGCTAATAGCATTGCAAAGCCAAAGGGGTGGGTACTCAATAATCTTACCGAGACCGAAGCTCCTGGAGTAAAATCAGCAAGAACACGATGACGGGGATAAAAGGTACAAATCGAGCTTTTAGGTTCTTTTAAGAAAAGATTTCCCCATAAACCTTCATAAACTCTTAAACCCCTGCCACCGTCGTGCAACCAAAGAGGTAAGCATAATGATAAACTGTAGATGGGTATATCCCCAATGCTCATGGTCCCTAAACCAAAGAACGATTTTGCTATAAACAATTGGAGGTATTTTAGGACGTATATATAATTACAACTAGAATGTTGTGTTCCGCGGAACACATGTGTCGCCTGCATGGAAAAGTTGAAAGGTTGGCCTATGTTTAATCATATATAATAAAAATATTTTATTTAAGTTGATTTCAATACTACACCACAGATCACATGTGTCATCTAAATTGTATTTAAAATGGGCATTACTCAAATAATGGTGATACCTGAGTTATCATCTTCAAAAATTGGTTTGTAAATGCAGAAGTGTTATTCAAAGTATTATGTGAATTAATTGAACAAGTACTTTCCATTTTACAGGCAACACTAAGTTTCATGTTAAAGTTGCATTTGAAAGGGACATAACTCATAAAATATTGAAACTGGAGTTATCATTCTTGTCTTCACAGATGGCATTGTTCATGCTGATAATATACTCCAAGTAAGAAGTGAATAGGACAAGTACTTTCAAAGTTATAGGCAACATTAAGTTTCAGGTTAAAGTTGCATTTAAAAGGGGCATAACTCAGAAAATATTGAAACTGTAGTTAACATTCTTGTCGTCACAGATGGCAGTGTTCATGCTGATGATATATTCCAAGTATGAGGTGAAAAGGTCCAGTACTTTCAAAGTTATAGGCAACATTAAGTTTCAGGTTAAAGTTGCATTTGAAAGGGGCATAACTAAAAAAATATTGAAACTGGAGTTATCATTCTTGTCGTCACAGATGGCATTGTTCGTGCTGATGATATTTTCCAAGTATGAAGTGACTAGGACAAGTACTTTCAAAGTTATAGGCAACATTAAGTTTCAGGTTAAAGTTGGGGGACTACCGGACGACGGCACCGACGACGAAGACGACGACGCTGCCGGACAATAGGATCCCTATGTGTCTACCTGCTATCGCAGGCGACACAAAAAAGGAGTATATTCTGATTGAACAATATCGAAAGCTATAATACCCGAAATATTGAAACCACATAAAACAAGCTGGAAGTCCGAAAAGAAAGTATTTTATGACTACTTTTAACATACATAACTATCACAACTAATGTTCTTTAAAGTGCGTATATGATAACAACTTTGAATGAATGTACAGAGACATTTTACAGCCTCCACACCTCACAATTTATGCCAGCAGGGGACAGTGAAATATGTACACCTTGATTGGTAAGTTTTATAAGAAGTTGAAACAATGTACAGTTAATCGGCCACGAAGACTGTGTAACATGTTCGTCTATGACTCAAAGGTAAAGACTTGGAACGTAAATATAATAGAAAAAATTGACAGGTGATGTAAGAATATAAATAATGCATATATGTGTATTAACGCAATTCAGGAAGTATACGAAGAAGTCTAGACTATTGAAATTCGACTGACTTATACAGTATAAATACAGTAATGTATAAATATCTAACTTTTATTTAAAGAAGAACATGCGCGCTCATCTATGGATTCAATTAGGGAATAATGCAAAATTCACATTTTGCCCAAATTTATTACGTTTAGGAGAAAGGCCGGTGCAATAAAAACAAGTAAATTGAATATTATGCAAATGCAGTAGCGTTCGGAATAGATGACCTCTGTAGCTCAGTATGTCGCCACGGAAATCCGGAGGTCCGAGTTTCAAGTACTGGTCGATGATAATCTTTCCTGTTTTGTACAAATGTTAATTAAAGAACATCCCCCCACAATGCGTTTTTTACTTTGCACTGTAAGATTATTGAGTACCGCTCTTTGGCTTTGCAATGCTATTAGATTCTTTTGTGTTATATGTTTGCGGCTTTTGCATGCAAAATTGTTGAGCCAATAAGTGGGTTGGAGTTTTTTCACCAAGACAACTTGTACTTGTTTTGTGATATGAGAACCTGTTGGGGCAAGTGTGAGGTTGGTGCACCTTAGAGCCTGGTTTAAACCCCCAGTGGCAATTTGTTTTGCCACTGACCGTTTCAAGACGGTAACCCCTCGGGTTCTCATTTTTGTTAATTGTTAGTGGTGTCTCTTTTGAAACTGATCATTTTATTAACCATGCTTTCTCCCTCTCTTCTTCTTGACTGTGTGGGGAGGCTGTTTTTATGAATGTGGCGATTCCTGATATGCATATTTCACCTTTTCAGTAGCTTTTAGTTAAGTAGTCCAAAATCGTGTCCATCGTATTGGAGTGACCATATTATCCTACAGTTTCTTTCTCGTCCTTCTTGACAAAAACCGGGTTCTGTTTTGTTCGTTATTTATAATAGTTGCAGCTTTTGCTGTGATCTCTTCTTTTGAATGTCGTTGGGCACGATATTTATGTACTAGGTCAAAAGTACTTCTAAAATTGTTTTTTTCCTATTTTGGCCAGTTTATAGATGGGTGGTTTCAATATCCCAGGCAATATAGATTCGGATATTGTTCAATCAACCCAAGGATATACTTCCTGCTTTTTAGATTTTGCCTTTGGCGTTGTCTGTGATATGCCGGATTTATATTCTCAGATCCCCTGTCAAAATTCTATTCAGTTTAGTTCATCTTATTGTTTTCTCGTTTAGGGCAAACCCATTCTTTTTTCTGGGGACCATACGCAGGTGAACATGGAATGGTATTAATCTGAAAATATCGCATTGAGGTTCCATGTTCACCGTCATATGCAAGCCATCGTTTGGGATGGATAAAAATGGTACTATTGGTGTAAATATTGAGTTGCGCTAAACCCGGGGCTAGGAGGCGTGGGCGGTAATATGCATTTCCATTACTCCCCATGAACAGGCTCAATCAAACCGAGCCTGCAATATTTTGATATTTGTCGTGTTCGGTGGCTTTCAAAGTTCCTACAGCCAACATAAGGTTTTTGCGACGATGATCTCTTTCACAGAAATTTAAAATGAAAAAAAAAAAGAACTGGATAGAGCTCTTTACCATGCTTTTGTTTGACCTCCGTTCTTGCTCTTTAAATCTTACAACTTTGAAATAGAATACTGCTATGCCTAAAAAGTAAACTACAAACATTAGAGAACGCAACACTTGATATCCTACGCAGGCCTTCGATTACAAGTTTTTATACCAACACAATGTTTAGCCTTTCAATAAGTACCTTGATTGGGTGCGTGTGACAAAATTATGAGAATCGCGTAACTTCAGTTTCGCTCTTTTAATGAAGCAACAAACCGCTTCGCTTGTATTATGTACTAACAGTAACATTATTTAAGCTGTTGAATTCTCTAACAGATCTCAGTGAAGGCTGACTGCGCTTTTTGGCGATGAAACGCCTCCACTGCCCGATGGTTTATGTTTTTATGCATAGATCGGACAATGATTGTATGTTTCTGGGCGCATAATGATTGTCCGATTTATGTTGTGTGACGATACTTTCAATATAGATCAAACAAATACTCAATATATTTGTGGTTTGACAAACTGTTCAACTTATTAGTTACCGATGACGTGTTCGTACGTTTGTGTTTAATGTATGTTTCCCCCTAAGTAGTTTCTTGGTGGCCGTTGTTATTGATGGAAGACTATTCACATTCATAGACTAGTTGATGTGGATTATCCGTGTTGACAAGTGACCCAGTTGACATGTAAATGATTCGCTATCCTCATAATTTTTTATTTAAGTTCTCTCTCTTGGCTTTCTTGTAAAGGGTTATTTTGCTAGGATTGTGTTTTACCAGTTGAAGGTTCCTGGTCGGAATGTCCAGGGATTACTTCTGTTCTTGTTAATCTTCCAGTTTTGTTGGTGATAACGATATGATCATGGAATTTCTGCAGGTTGTACCACTCTGTTATCATCCAATATTTCTAGTGTTTGTGTTGTTAATTTGTTTTTCAGTCCCACCCTCGGAGATCAAGTCTCCACATGCATCTGCAAAGTTGTTTACCAGTATTACTTACTAACTTCAACCACAACTCCAAGCCATCCCATATACCAATAAACATATCTTACATGATCGTTTCTTATCTTACAACATTGATTAAACATTAACATCCAGACTACAAAATAGTGGTTTTTTTTGCTCTAAGATCGTCAAACCGTTCTGTCTCCCAATTCACTTATCAGGGAAGTCGGACAGTAAGTTACATGTCAGTTTCAACTTTCAGTAAAAATAAAACAATAAAAACTGTGATCACCTGCTGCTGTTAGGTAATAACTGATTGTGTTTTAACCGTTACATTGATTAAATGTTTGTAGTTACCTTAGTTATGTAGCGGTCATTTCATTGTTACTTCATAAAATAAGTGAATATCATTATCTATATATTGTTTTAAGTTGGAACAATTTAAATATGATTCCGCGTTGAAATATAAAATGATATGATCGCTGTATTTAGAACAATGGTTTAGTGTAAATATGAATTCACAATTATGTCAATGATATCTTAATTGTGAGCATGATTAGAGTGTAAACGTTAAAAGTAGTCACTATCTATAAAGAGCATTTAAGGCACTGTTTACGTTTCTATCGTACTAACTAAATTACTTCCGCTTTAAAATCGAAACTTAAAAGTGGATATTTAAGGTTTGATTCTTTTTACATTGCTCCTAAAACATGTATACATCATTTTCAGATAATCTGACCTATATCGAATATTAAACTAAATAACTCATTATCTCTAACTCATAGTTCAAATATTTTGGTTTCCTCATGTCAAACATGTTTACACAAATTAATTTTCTTTTGTACAAGTTGTTGCATGTAAAATGTACATTTAAAAAGGACAACACCTTGAAACTTGCTTGAATGGGATAAGGTTGGGCATAAAATATGTCAAAAACCCAACAGTAAAATTTTCAATTGCTTGAAAACTTTTTTTTATTACAGTTAGCACGTTTTACTGTATAAACCGACGAGATTATTTTAAAAGCTTTTGTCTTATTTGATTTAATAACTTGCTTTGTTCTTATTTCATTTAATGACTTGCTTTGTACTTATTCCATTTAATGATTTGCTGTATCCTGTATCATTTTCCATTTAATGTTTAGTGGCATATGCAACACTTTTTACCTCAACTATATATGAATATATGTACGTTTGAATTAGATACGGCTTCGAAATATAGACAATGGGGAACGAAATATGTCCATGTATATGTACAACAGTATCAAAAGATGAAACATTTGGCAGTCTGGAAGACGTTCAGAAACGACGCATTTCGTCTGCATCCAGTCGACCTACGTCTGCTTCAAGAGTGAATCCGGAAATAATAGGAGAGGCAACTTCGCCTACATTCACGACAAGAAATAAAAAGAAAACGACAAAACTTAAAACGAAAAACAACCGGTATCTTTATAATTAAATTAAAATTACTTTACATGTATGATCTCTATTGAACCCACTTTTTCTATCTTTTTTAATGTTGAAAATCATGTTGCAATCACTTATTATTAAATCATGTAAATATAATTATATATTAACCTATAGCATTGTATTTAGTTTAAGCTTGAGTACTTTAATGTATATTTGGATAGAGAGAACAATTAGTAGTTAGTATTTGAAAATAAATAAAAATGTGCAATGAAAATAATATGACACTGAACACATCTTTTTTGTCATTTCAGAGGTTTCGAAAAAACCTTCAGCTGTCATCAAAAAGAGATTGCAAAGTAAGATATAGTAAACCTGTAATGTTAATGTAAAAGAAAACGAGGAGTGTTTGAACACATTTGCAAATGACCCGTTTTATTAGAATTGCTAATCAAAATTTAATGACTTTTTTCTAGTTATCCCCTCTGGTTCTCACCTTCGTTATTTGTTTGTGGCGTCCATTTTGAAACTGATTATTGAAATACCATGATCTCTTCCTCTCTACTTTTTGGCTGTGTGGGGAGGCTGTGTATGCTGGATGTGGCCATTCCTGATATGCATATTTCATTTTTTTTGAAAGTATACCTCTTTAACAAAATTATGCTGTTTCAATCTACGTTTGAAACAGTTTTCATACATGTACACTTAACAACTTTTCTGAGTATACACCTTCGTACTGGGGCATTGCTGGCTTGGTAATTGAGCTGTTGCTCTAAAACTTTCATTAAAACATGCAATAAATACCAGCTGATGTATAAGTAAAACATTATTCAGAATGAAAAACAGCTGACTGATCAAAATCATTTAGAGTACTGGCACCCTAAGGAATACAAATTAACATCAATGAAAAAAGAGTATGAACGCCAAAAGCGCATACTACAGCAAGAAACATTGATCTCATTGAGCTTATACAGTTCTGAAGGACTCCTTTTGGGGGGTGTTAAGCCAATTCCTGAAGAAAGTGCATTTCCAAATTGGCGAAGATTGCGTGGTTTGTCCCACCTGTTTCATAGACCCTTCCAATATCACACCACATATTTTGAATTGGGTTTAAAATTCGGAGATCTAGCGCATCATGGACATATTCTGACGTTTTTCACCTCAAGAAAACGTCCGGTGTTCGCCGAACCATGACAGGGTACACCATCATGCATTAACTGCAATCACCTGTGCTTAAAGACGTGAAATGACAACTGGAACAAGGACTTGACGCTGATATTCCCCAGAATTTAAGTTCTGGTGGATTTCAAGTGCTATAGTCCTCCTGTGCAATGACATACCAGCCGCCCACAGCACTCTAACTGAACAACTACGATGAAAAAAGTTCGCTTCAACAACATTTTTGCGATTAAAACGTTTACCGATTAAGGTGGTCGTAAGCGTTATAAACTGATTTTGTGAATTTGTATTGTGGATGTCGGTGTTGTAAATGATTGTGAGCAGTCAGTTGTCTGTCATTTTTGATAATGTTTTTCTAATAAATCAGTTAGTATTATGTATGTTTTAAGGTTCCGCAAAGATTGCAAATGGCGAAAAGTGGCTAAATTTTCAAAATTGAATTTTGTGGGAAATACTTATTGCCACCTAGATTTTAGTAAATAAATATATTTAGCCATGAATGTAGTAAATGTTTGCAAGCTTAATTTAGTCTAATTCATGTTCTAATTACTAAGCACATACTAAAACAAAGGAAAAACTGTTTGCATGAGAACTCTGAAATTCATGAATAATATACCAAAGCAACTCGTACCTGAAATAAGTATATGCTGGTCTACAATGTTTAGTGCCAATTCGTCAAAATAATGTTAGGGTTTTCAAGAAATTCAAGGAAATCTTACTTCTTGGTTCAAAGTGAAAGTACTTTCACTTTCACTTTGAACCAGGAAGTAAAATTTCCTTGAATTTCTTGAAAACCCTAACATTATTTTGACGAATTGGCACTAAACATTGTAGACCAGCATATACTTATTTCAGGTATAAGTTGCTTTGGAATATTGTTCATAAGTTTCAGAGTTCTCATGCAAACGGTTTTTCTTTTGTTTTAGTATGTGCATAGTAATTAGAACATGAATTAGACTAAATTAAGCTTGCAAACATTTACTACATACATAGCTTAATACATTTATTTAATAAAATCTAGGTGGCCATACGTATTTCCCCCAAAATTCAATTTTGAAAATTTAGCCACTTTTCGCCATTTGCAATCTTTGCGGAGATCAATATCTCAATTATCAAGCCAGTAATGCTCCAGTACGGGTGTATACTTAGAAAAGTTGTTATGTTTACTTCTCGTTGGGACATCGATAGATTGTGGGCTGCACCATTTTTACATGTAATATTTGGATATGCCTTTTTAAATACGTTTTTTGTTACTTTTTGTTCTCTGTTGTCTCAGAACCTCATCGTTAACGAAGGTATCCGAAATAATTCTACCATCAGAACAACATTCTGCATGCTAGATAATAAGTTCAAAAGAAAATTGCGTTTATCACCCCTGATTTGAAGTCAGTGTTCGTTCGGCAATACTATGTATTTTCTACCAACTATGTCTAATATATTGAACACAATATAACAAAGATCAGCAAATGAAGTTTTGAATATATTTATTATATTTTAGGCTTACTTCTCAACTTCAAGACAAAGCTCAAATCATTGCTGAAAAAGAAAACACTATACGTCAGTTAGAAGAAAGAAACAACGAAACTTTGACGAGGTATTAATTGTTTTTAATTGTGCCAAAAAACTTTGTTGCAAGAAATGTAATCCAATAAAACATCATTCGATAAAATAAAACATAAACATATTTTTTTATAATAAGGCGATACAATTATTCTAAATGAAATATTGTTTAAATTCTGAAACTGGGTATATTATTTTTCTGCTTTAGACTGAGTGCGATGGCAAGTGCTAAACTAACAGACGGGAATGCAAACATTGCTGACTTAAGTGACGAGAACAGACCGACAAAACTGTCTGAGAAATTTTCTGAGCTTTATGATAATGAATGGACAAATGCCTTTGAATATCTTACTGAAATCAAGAAACTGGAAGAAGAAACCGCTATCTTGTTACTACTGAAAGTTTTGTGTGTAAGTGCTACATTTTGTGTACTACGACAAATCTGCTATTTAAAGTAAAAACTGCTGTTTATCTTGAACAAATCCCAAATGTGCTTACTTGCGTTTGTTAAGTATTTCGTCACACGTTAACATTTAGGCATTAACTTTTCGCTTCAAATTAAAAGAATATAATGCCTTGAAGGGGAAACTTCAAAGAAATATTGTTATTACATAATTGACATACATTAACTTTTAAGCAGTACTAGGAGACTGTTATAAAACCGGTTATTCGCTTTCTAAATTCGTGCATTAGTTAACTAGTATCATGTTACAACAACTTTGTAGGTTATTTACCTTAATTGCAAGACCAAAGCAAGCGAAGATTATAGGAGCTTGGTAACTAGTATCCAATCATTCATTGTGTCAAAGGTAAACCTATTTACGCTAATTTTGTGACATTTCGTCGTTTTCGAAAAATTTCTTCTCGCAATATATGCCGACATTATGTTAAACCAAATAACTCAGTGTATTCGAATTCAGTCAGATCCATTTTGATATGCAATAACTCTCTTTCCTCTTTCTCTGTAAAAAGCTATCGCAGAAAATCGGTACGTTTGTGGCACGTTTGAAGAACATGTCCGGAAAGAAAGCGAACTTAAAGTCAATTTATCGCCTTGTAGCCAGAATAACGTATGCTATTTAATTTTGCACAGTGTTTCTAAGCTGCTTTTATAAAAGTAGTCAATAGCTTTTATCTCCATAATATCCGAGGTTCCTTTTTTCCAATAGACACCACTCAAAACGTGACAGCAAAATATGGTTTGCTACCAACTTAAATGATAGAATGAATGTTGAATAGACTTTTAATATTGTGATTTTACTTATATTGTGTAATATCCATGAGTTTTTGTCATACTGTTATTTCGCTACGTGTACTTACAAATGTGAATAGTTCGTTGTGTAGTTTTATTCAAAAAGGCTCCAATGTGAAAATAAACAAATATAATTATAAAAAATCTTACTTATGCACACTTAAAATTATGTTTTTTATTCATTATCATAACTTTAATTAAATATACTTATATTGGGCACATGGCTCTTATAGGCAGAGGCTCTTTTAAATTCAACGACCACTTCCATATAAAATAAAATGTGCCACTATAATGTTACGGTGAAAACAACCACTTTTAAATTAACGAAAACAAAGTAATCACCTCCACCATAATGTTTACTGAAACATTTATTTTATGTGTTTAACTCTGTGTGACGGCAGTAAAAAGTCTCCCCGTACATTCAATCAGTGCTGTTATCAGTTACGTCATTTGAAGGTCGTCCAGCACGATATTTATGTACTATGTTAATAGTACTTCTAAATTTACCTTTTGTTTTATATTTCGACCAGTTTAAAGATGGATGGTTTCATTATCCCAGCCAATATAAATTTGGGTATTGTTCAATGACCCCTAAGGATATACTTCCTGCTTTTTAAATTTTGCCTTTGGCGTTGTCGGTGATATGCAGGATGTATATTCTAAGATCCCCTCTTAAAATTCTTTTCTGTTCAGTTCCGCCCATTGTTTTCTCGTTTAGAGCAAACGCATTCTTTTATCTGATAACCATACGCCGCAGAAGATGGAATGGTATTAATCATTATTCTGAAAATACCGCATTGAAGAGGTTCCATGTTCAACGCAATATGCATACCATCGTTCGGGATAAATCAAAATTGTACTGTTTATTATGTAGTAAATATTGATTTATGCTCAACCCGGGGCTTAGCGGCGTGGGCAGTAATAGGCATTTCGATTACTGATAATGAACAGGCTCAATCAAACCGAGCCCGCAATATTTTCATATGTGTCGTTGTCGAGGGTCTTCCAAGTTCCCTTTTCATTTATCTTATACCTCGTTCAACGTACTGTAGTGTAAATACTTATCGAATAAAAGAACGGAAAATCTACATGCACATGAATGTTATTAATTGATTTAATCAACAAAATATCTATTTAAGGACCAGGCAATCCCCAAGGACTTTCTTAAATACGCCAAAGATGCGAGAAAAAAGAACTTTAGAGGCGAAATAAAAAATGTTAGGACGGTAAGTCATGAGTAAGTGATTTTTACTTTGAATTAGGCTTTTTTTGTTCTCAAAATAGCAACTTTTCCAAATATTTGGATCAGTGACAGTTTATAGTAAGAATTATGTAACTTCTGTTATAGTAAGCAATATTTATCTCCACCTATCAGTTTTGTTAAGCATCAACTTCTTTCATTCAAACCTCACAGACTGCAGACAAATCTGTAAAAATAGCAATTTACTTTTTTTTTAACAAAACTTTAAGTAAATTTACCAAAAACATCTTGCTTATTTGGCAAATGTCGAATATTTTGTGTAAACTAGAACCTGGATGTAACCACCAGTGGCAAAACATTGAATACTCTTAACCAAGTATTTTGCTACATGTAACTGTTATTGATGATTTCCTATCTCTTTATTTTTATATGTATCTTGTTGTAAAAAAATGAATTATGCATATCAAGAATAGCCACATCCAGCAGACACAGTCTACCAACACAGTCAAAATGTAAGGGGAGAAAAGAGCATAGTTTTACAATAATCAGTTTTAAAATAGACGCCACAAACAATTAACGAAAGTGAGAACCCGAGGAGCTACCGCCTTGGAACGGTCAGTGGCAAAACAATTTGTACTGTATTCATTCTTTTGATTTCCAGTCTTAAACAAAATCTTTTTTTTTTCAAACAATTTTCAGAAAGTTAAAGAAAATGTACACAAGATATTCCCAGATAAGACAGACAGGAAAGCAGAGGCGGTCAAGAAGTATCTGGAAACTAGTCTGCAGCTATGTTGGTTGATGGCTATTCAGGATCCTCCTGTCCATATGGATACAGTCATAAGCAAGACCGATGAACGATACGATAGTAACACTCACAAGCAATATACAAAATCAGGAAATTTCATTGACTTTATTGTCTGGCCAACAATTTATCTTTGCGAAAATGGAAGTCTTCTTGCTAAAGGGATTGCTCAGTGCAAAGGAGAAGAGAGAACTCCAAAATCAGAAGAACAAAGAAATCAAGACGAATCTTTCTACGGAGGAATTAATAGAGATGACAACAGAGAGGAAACATTTACGACACATCTGTAAATATAAGACTATGCCAGTTCTTTACAGTAAAGATACAGTTTATCTATCAGTATTGAAACTGTTTCAAAATAGTGGTAATGATCGCGAGGGCAAACGAATGCCGTTTTCTACAGTTTATAGGTGGTTTACTCAACCCCGTTCTGCCCATGAACCGTTCAGCTGCAATAAATCAAGAAACCTATGCATGTCATAAATCAGACATTAATAAAATCAAGTCAATCAGTGAAAAGTTGCTTCCAACTTCGTCCAAAACAGTTTTTGGGTTATTCAAATAATCCTATAATTCGGGTTGCACATACTTTCAGCAATCCCAAATGTTATGCACACATTATTACTACAGTAATATCGATTAAAACAATGAATACTGTGAAAGATTAAAAAAACTCTTCGATTATTAGCTTTCTTTTTATATGTACTTATAATACAATGATTGCAAATATTTTACATGTTAACGTCTTAAGAATAATAATAACAATATTTTTAAATTAGTATGATTCATTTATTAAATCACTTAACTAGAACCTGGTTTAAACCCCCAGTGGCAATTTGTTTTGCCACTGACCGTTCCAAGGCGGTATCCCCAAAGGTTCTCTTGTTTATTAATTGTTTGTGGCGTCCTATTTGAATTGAAACCTGTTGGGGCAAGTGTGAGGTTGGTGCACCCTAGAACCTGGTTTAAACCCCCAGTGGCAATTTGTTTTGCCACTGACCGTTCCAAGGCGGTATCCCCAAAGGTTCTCTTGTTTATTAATTGTTTGTGGCGTCCCATTTGAATTGACACACATATATAAAACATGCGCTCTCTCTATCTTCCTCTCTTCTTTTTCGCTGCGTGGGGAGGCTGTGTTTTTTGAGTGTGGCGATTCCTGATATGCATATGTTGCTTTTTTAATACAACCTTCATAATAATTTAGTGACCTGGATTTGGATACGAGTACATTAATTTTCAGGTTTGAATTTGCAATAAAATGACTTACAACTTTCAACTTTTACGCTTAACTGTGTTTAACATTCTTAAATATTATTAACTGTTTTGCAAAACCTATTTGAAATTAATTGCTTTGCAAAACCTATTTATAAACACATAATACTAATAGTCTGAGTAAAGGTTAAAGACTTTTTGTAAATTAAATTATTTCTTTTTTTATACGTTCTAAATCGTTGATTTGTTCTTATTATTGAACAGCTAATCTTATTTCAAACTGTGAGGAAAGTAGGGTAATGGTCTTGGTAAATGTCCAAAATCCTATATAACTGATGCCATATCTGAAACATTAACCACCAACATACTTTATTTAAACATTTCTAATAGATACCTGGATATAATTGTACACAGTTTTTAAGTTTCGGTTTAACCTACGGTTCCGTTGTATCTAGTTTCGATATAGCAAATTCTTTTCGTTGAAAAGAATTATAGTTAAATCACTTCCGCATTCAAACGGAATCAACATAACATTGATAATGGATCTTAATCTAAGTAAAAGGTATTCAGTTGTTTTTAATTATTTTTACCCAAACTTGCTATATCCATAGATATATGGGTACTGTAGTGACATTTTTTTACGAATTAAACGTCAATCTGACGAATAGTTATACGATTGTTAACATTTAAACTATTTATTCTTTAATAGAGCTGCCATTTATATAGTATTTCAATGAGACATTAGTATTGATAGTGGTTGACATTTTGGATAATGAGTAAAGTGACTAATGCACCAGGTCATTTTTACACTAAACTGAACGCTAATTAATTAACCGTATGTCGGTTTCTAAGTAAAAGTAGGAATAATATTTGATGGCGGCCGAACATTACCAAAACACATTCGGTATATTGTTCACATGTTATTGGGAAAACTTTGTATTGACTATAAAATTCTTGGTAATGCATGACCATTCGAAACTATACTTGACTGTGTATGTTTTCGTGTTTGAATAACTTTGTCTCAGTACAGTACCCCTCATTACGGACACTCGATAGTTATTACGGGCACATCTTTAAAGAACGGACATTTGTCTTCTTTTTGTATCTAATAAATAACTCAATAATATGGGCAACCCGCTATTCCGGTAATACGGACAACAGACGCAGTGCAAAATTAATTTTAATGCATATTTTAGACCCGCTTTAAGCCTATTACGAACAGTCGAATCTGGTAACTTTCCACTTTCTTACCATTTCACAACATCAGTTTACGACATCGGTTTGCGACATGCAACCGGTTAACGTATTATTGATAAGACTCATGTTCGGTAATTGGTAAAGTTGCAAATTGCACTTAAAACTGACCTGTCAAACTGTAATTTACACAATTGACTTGGAAACCTAATAGAGGATAGTGGTAATTTCAATAAGCAGTTTAAGATTATTGTACCTTTTAGTTAATTGGGCTATAATTGACAGGTTTCGGCAATGACAAGATTCGCTACTGATCGTTTGGATTTGTTATTTTTGTTTTTGTATGTAAATCAGCAAATAGTTTGATCAGTTTGTTTCAAACATTACACGCAATCGCACATAACATTTGGCAAGGTAAAACAAATAAAAATAATTTCTGTCAGCACTCTCAATTATGGAAAACAGTAAAAAAGGACAGTGAGTTGAAATTGACTTTACAAAGAAAAATAATGTTAATTTAGAGAGTCTGCGAAACAAGGCAAAAAAAAAACAAATAAGTAAATTTATATATTTTGTCTGTTTTATTACATCAAAGAGCCAATTAACAACAATTAGGCTGTCAAATCAGCAATATGTTCATGATGCCGAACCGAAGATGTAACGGACAGTGGCCGGTGATTCAAACCCACTATTAAGGACACCCCGCTATTAAGGACACTTTTCCTAGGTGTCCGTAATAGAGGTTGTTTTTAACTGAATAATTTATTATGATATCGGCTAAGATCGGGTATGGAACCGCATGGGTGAGTGCGACTTGCACGGTACCAACTGCGCTAACCTGGATTACCCACGCTCCAACCCCTTCCCTTACCCTACAAAATAGTGTTTGGCTGATAACATGTATAAACGTGACCATCTCTAATTGACATGGGTAATCGATATGAAAACTAATGACAATACTTACTGTTTGCACGAGAAGACTTTTTCATTAGGGCAACAGTGATATTTTTAATTATAAAAAATAAATTTATAGACTGGGAATCAAATGGCTAGGGTATTGTATTTCTTACATCTGCGTTTCTTACATTTTTACCAGGCTGTTTTGATCAAAATGTCCATTCGTTTAGGCTCGAATAAAGAACGAAACAATGCATAGGCGCAAGAGAGAATATCATGAAATCCTCAGTCCATCATCACTTATTAAAAAAAATATCACTTATGATTTATAAGTTATTTAAACCAGTTACTTTTAACTTTCTCGCCATCATGTCAACGAAATGTATAAAACGATTTGCAGGTTATTAAAATATTAAAATGTTTGGATAAGAACTTTACATATAAGATAATAGGCATATTTACCAATAAAACACAAGCAAATTTAATTTAAATTAAAACGATTGCGATTTAGCATCAATCCATGTCAAGACTGTATCATGAGAAAGCGACGCTGCAATAGTTTGTCTTCCATAAAGGTAAGAGTAACAAGTCGAATTATTATAAATTTCGATTCAATAAGATATTGAACCAGCGAGCGACTTCTGTAAACACCTGTTGCACTGCAACACTTCCCAAAACACCGTTCATGTTTTGTCATGCGACTACCAGCTGCTCCAGTCAGAATATTATGCGTTCTTCTTCCTTATTAGGTTTTTCCTGTCATCAGAATTTGTGTCGCTGATGGTTCATTCTCCTTGCAGATGTTTAACTAAAAGTAAAGTTACCTGTAGGCGCGACTAACTATGAACATCGTTCTTTCAAATAACGTTTTCCGCTTGTTCTCAACGGAAATATCAGTTGCCGCGCCGTGCGGTGGATGTTTTGGTTCCAAGCCAAAATCTGAAATCGAACTACAATTTGTAGTAAGTCAATGTTTCCCGTTAAAGATTTCAAAATATTTACTCCGTTTGGCAGTTTGTGAAAGTATATACCTATACAATGTGTTTTATTGCAACTTTTTCAGAAAAATAGTTTAACTATAGTCGACAATATTGCGGAAGTGGAATTTCAAATCGTGTATCGAAACCCAGACTCGGTTCAATATGAATTACATATATTGAAAAATTTCGTAGGCTTAAGGAAGTCTTCCCCTAATGGGAAAAATTTCATACTTACTAAAACGTGCAATATTTGTGATGTATTTGCATTGTCTAATTAAAATACACATTTAGACAAATTTTTACCGTGTACTTTTTGCACTTTCACATTTTTTTTTATTCCCAGACTAAACTTTTTGTGTATCGGAAAAATACAATTGTACAAGATTTCAAAAAAGTTTATTTTTAGTTGTTTGGACAGTTTTCTATGCAAATAAGCATTAATTCACTGCAGATATAATTGTTCTCATTAAAAACGTTCATATCATGAGTGATAATAAAAATATCTATCATATTGGTGAAAAAAGTAAAAGACAGTATATGGGAATTCCTTTAAAATCTCGAAAAACCAAACTTGCGAAGTCACATTACCCTATTTTTTCTTTAAATTAAAGTAGGTACATCCCTAAACAATACATAAATATAATCTACAATCATAACTGAGTAAAATATAACAATTTGAAATATTTTTACCGTAGTTAACTTCAGAAATGAAGATTTGAAAATGACTACCCACTGTGTTGAGATATTACCTCTGAGAGCAAAATGACAAAGTATAAAATAAAATTTTATAATTATTCTAAACATCACTACATCTTGAAGATGTTAACCTTATAAGATTAATATATTATAACACTGCAACGATGTCTGAAATTATACAAGTACTGTAAAACATAACATAGAGCAGAAGATTGCAGATTTCCTGTGAGTTCAAAGAACTGTGTAATAAAGTATATGTCCGCATATTCTATTACTTTGAAAAAAATCTGCTAACATGGGAATAAATTCCTCAAGCACTTTTTTGAATTTGTTACTCTAGGTAACCCATTACTGGTTTTAGATGTAAATATATCGTGTAAGCCGTCTTGGCCGCGTCGTTGGTATATCAGGCGGAGATGGTGCAAGTTTAATCCCGAGCCGGCAACTTTTTCTGCTGTGGGTCTTTTACATACACCGGAGTATACAAACACATCCAGTGATGGAAGATTTGCTGCCTTTTCATCATTGTATGCAAGGTTTTCTAACACAGCTGATGTAGAAAATGTGTGCTTGTAGAACTCTTTCTCATTCAAGTTCACATGTGATATAAGTTGTCCTAAAGTAATGACATCAGCATTAGCATTATGAGCATCGTATGTTCTTTGCAGCAACATTTTAGCAAGATCAATCTGTTTCAGTGATGATTTTGGAAACAGTTTTCTGAAAATGCTCATGGTATCAACAAGACCACAGACTTGGTCAGAGAACTGGGAAAATTCGTCCAGCTTCTTCAGTAATGACAACAAAATTGGGAAGTCGAATCACCGTCCATTATGCGCACATATAACAATATTTTCAAATTGCTGTAGCCATGATAAAAACTGACAAACTGCTTCCTTGATCTCAACTGCAGGTACCAACTGACCTTTGACCCACATCTGATAATTACTATACGATATTCCAGTAACTGTGGTGGCCTCGGGAGAGTTGGGTATGCTTGGTTTTATGTAGCAGTTGAATGACTTTACAGATGATATTTCTGTCGCTGCAATTTGGGTGATATGTGGCATCACTCTGTTCTCAACTGAAGTAAACAGAAATATATGTTGCAACATGAAAGGATTATACTTGTTATTGAGATTTTTAACCTCGCTTGTCATCAAACATTTAACTAGTTAAATAAGTCATCTGCTTATTTCATATTCAAAAAACTTGTTCCAAATTCTAAGAAAATATCGACAGAGTCAAGAAGCTTGGAATGACTAAATCAGATATGGTCTGGTATGAAGCTGTTGCAAAGGATGTTACAATCCCTGCCAACACACTAAAGGTTAAAATTTATAGCGTAACTTAGAAAGTCCTGTGGTTTCCAAATCTAGTGTAATTATAGTTGGTTCACCAGTGACAGCTACAGGCTTAAAACTGGCTCTGCATACGGCATCTGGAACTTTCTCTATGTCTGCAGTCGTTACATGACCGATTCCTATTTCAAAGATAATAAAATTGTATATGAAAATTTTGACGACTCAACTACTGACAACTAGCATGACTCTTAACACATGCATGATGAATATGAACGAGAATGAGTCCAAATTAGATACTAAAACAAATTTATATACTCTACATGCTAGAACAATTAAATAGTGTATCAACCAAGAGACCGTATAAAAGAGAAATGGCTGATAATTGAACAGGTCTAGCTAATTTTAATGTAATAATGTAAAAATATGCCATGTTGCATAATTTTTTGCAATAAAATTAATATATTTATTTACTGTAGTGATGGAGATTCTCCAGGAAGTGGCACACTCCAAGACCATCAATCTCACCAACCATTTGCTCCTGTGCTCTCAAGGTCTTCTGTTGGGCAATTTCACTGAAACATATACAGTCATGTATTTACAAATAATAACTTCTAATATCAATTTTAAAGCTTGATTCTGAAACAGCAGATTGACAACCGGTTTCTTTTTCTAAAGACACACATGAGCTCTTGCTCAATTCAAATCCTTGACCTGCATTCCTTTGACAATGAGACCCATCCAGCAAATAGAGAAATTTATCTGAATTCGAATAATGGGTCGCTATTATAATATAATATTATTTTCATTTTCAATATAAATAATAACACACAATTTTATGAAAAAATTATCTTTTACAATTACTGTTTTTTACCTCATTTCTAACTCGAATGCCTATTAAGCAACTTTTTTGAACGACTCTTTTGACACTGCCTCTATGGCTTCCCCGGCCCGAGTCTCCATTTTCGTCAGGTTTTTCCTGTTGATTGTCTTTAAATTAAGGAGAGCGAGAAGATTGTTGACTTGGTCCGGTCCACCCAGGCTGTCAATCATAGCTGGAAAACATGAAATATTTTAACTCAAGTTAATAAATATAATATTGCAGTGTATTTTAAGTATGGACCGATGAGAAACTTTCACACATCAATTAAAGAAAAACACTTTCAGCAAGCATTGGTTAACTGCCTTCAGTAATTCTTGACAGAGAGCCCACTTGCAGTGCTGGTGATAATAGGTTACATTTCAAACATGACAAACCAAAACATTTGAAATGTTGCTGCTATGTTACATGCTTGGCAGTTACTGAAAAGGAAATCTCAGGATGAAGTTAAGGAAGGTAGATTGTAGATGTGGTTGCTGTTTGATGTACAATAGGCTTTGATCTAAGTGATATTTTTATTTATAAATTTATGTTAACCATTGTTTGAATGGCAAATGGTGAAAATATCTTATTTACCTGCACCTAGTTTTGTATTGATTACAAAACATGGCATTCCTCTTGCCTTGATGTGATGTGACAGTGTCTTTCCATAGGGAACTCTGTTAACAAAACTGCAATCTGGGTTCTGACATACAACATACAGATGCTGTAGCCACACAGTCCTTTTTGATATTCACCAACTATGTTTGTGTACAGTAGAGGAACTGGACCCAGTCTACAGGACTGACAAGACTTCAAATTAGATAACAATTCACTAAATTCCACTAGTCGTCGACCCTTTTTCCAGCTAGATCGATGTTTGTTTACAACTGGTGGGAGGGGTATGTGAACGCTATTTCCACAAGCCGGGTTTGTACAGGTATCTCCATCGCACAAGTACACATTTGCGTAATTATGCTCCATTTACAACGTTGTAATGCGTGTTTTTCGTATTGTGGACCGTTACGTGCCATAAATCTTCCTCGAAAATCACGTTGACTTTCGTTGTTTCGTTTTGCAAACAGGAAATTCCCAAAACGTCACGTGACAGGAACTTCGCATTTTTTTAAATATTTTCTCTCTAAACGTGATATTTGTCAAAATTTTTGTCTTCTATAACATACTTTGGCCATTTTTAAAATTTAACCTAAACATTAACAATTTATTTAGTGTTATTTGGTAAAATTACGTTTTTCACCGGGCTACACCGGGCAAAAACGAATGCTTCCGTCGCGACACGAATGTGTCGATAACGGCCGAAGTTCATTAGGGATCGTCATCTTTAAGGTATTTTATTAAAGTGTCTACAATTTTCCCTGTCGTTTACGTCTGCTTCCATATTTTTAAAGACACTTTGCAAAGTAATTTGGTTTCTTAATTAACATACTATTAGCAAAGATGAAAAAGGATGTATCAAAGATTCGTGTAAGATGTCCAAGAGAATATAATCAACACTGCAATATTCACTTACGATTATTATCAAGAGTTTAAAATAAGATTTTAAAAGGTATTTTGCCACAAAGATCAGTCCACTGTACTCTTTTGTAAAATGTGAGACCAAATATTACATTTCAACTTATGTGGATCATCTAACAAAATAATTATAAGCGTAATGGTGCAGTTTCAAGCATTTCTAGTAAGCTAAGTTTCTTTAATCATTTCTAGTGAGCTTAATTTCAGACGTGTTTGCGTATATATCACAATTGTGTTATGTGTTCCAGCAAAATACTCATCATCAGTCTTTCCGTTGTGATTCCGGATGTTCATTTACAAGTACATTTTATACACCATTGTCCATGAGGTTACAAAACATAATGATTGTGAAGATTTGTTAGTTTAAAGAAACTCGGAGACAGAAGCTTATCGAATGATAGAAAACATGCAAATAAGCTTTCATCTTGGTTAATATCAAGTGACTATCTAAAATCTATAAACAAATAAAATTTATTTCTATAATGGAGCTAATTTGTCTCAAACTGTATACACAACTGCAACAAAACTACTTCCTAAAGGATAACTAAATGTATCAGACACATTTTTCAGGGATCGCTAAATCAAACAGAAACATAGAATATGGGAAACTGTTTAGCGAAGTCTAGTGTCAACGAGATGCCAAATGGCGTCAGTGAGTTAATTCATGTTCCAAGTGGAATGAGAGATTCACATGTAAGGCAAATGCCTACGATAAGAGTAAAGTAAGTAATTGTTATAGATTTTAATATTTAGTTAATATTTTACAGTTTTGACTCTAATTTACGAATGCTGACTTGCTCCAATTTCAACGAAAACACCAGATAAAATTTTAACATGTCTAAAATTGCGATATACTATCTCACCTTTTTTCCGCAGCTGACAAATTGTAATTATATTACAACCTTTTTTAAATAAAAAGTTCCCATTCTTCCAGTATAACCCACGTGACACATTTCTGATATCAGTTTTTTCTTAATTAACTTTAATAAGGCAAAGGGGTGAAATCAACAGCATAGACGAAGTCATAGCTGGACAATTGGCAAAGATAAAGAACTTGGAGGAGCTCTTGACGAGGTAATAACTTCTAATTGCTTTTTTTTTCTTCGTGATACGTGTTTCGCCTAAGAATGCGGACATATTTATAAACATACTTTATAATGCGATCGCAAAACCAACCTCCAGCAAAAAACTCGTTCGTTTTAAAATTCACTCCAGAAATCGAACTAGAACTGTTTGTCACTGAATAAGACTATCGAGTATTGTAAAGTATGTAGATTTTGTAAACATTAAATAAGTAATGACTGATATTGATCTACATATCTGAAGTTGTACATATCTGAAGAATTTTAATATTTCACTTTCATCAAGCAGCATTTGACATGACATCCGTAATATTGTTCAAGTGGTAAACGACGTCTCGAAAGGGATGTCAAATATTAAATTGCTGTTTTCAATGAGTTCAGGGGTGTCTTTGTGTACCTGCTTGAAAAAATATTTGCTAAATTGTGCTTAGTTACATTTTACATTTTATTATTTTTATTTCGTAAGGTATAGGGATGATGTTAAAAGCAAAGACACAGCAATAGCTGGACATTTGGCAAAGATAAAAGACTTGGAGGACAGGAATGATGAACTTTTGACAAGGTGGAGATTTCTAAATTTTTTTCGTTTTTCTTAAAGATAATAAATATCTGTTGTGTAAATGGGTGCGGATATATTCATGAAGAATACAATGCCAGTGCATTAACTCGTTTGAATTAACTTGAGAAATCAAAAGATAACAGTGTATGACTAGTTGAGACTAAAAAGACGTTGAACCGATATTTAAGCACTTTTTTTAATTAATCTACACACCTGAAGATGTATTTTCAAAAGTTATTATTAATTTCATTTGTAAGGAGTTTTTACCAAGTACGTTTGGTTTATTGTTTAAACAGTTGATAGTTTAACGAAAGGAATATAGGTGCAGAGTAGTAATACATCGACTTTTAATCATATTTACTTCAGCTGATTGCATATCGCTTAAACAACATAGAAAGTCTATTGCAATAATTGTTGAAGTGATTATGCAATTTTGTTTCAGACTAAGTTCGCTTGCAAGTGCTAAACTCACCGATGGGAACGCCAACATTGCTGATTTAAGTGACGAAAACAGACCAACAAAACTTGCTGAGCAATTTTCTGAGTTGTATGATAATGAATGGACTGATGCATTTGAAAGAATTTTAAAATCGAAATCCCGTATTCCCGAGGATGAAGCATGTAGAATACTTCTGACAATTCTATGCGTGAGTTAATATATAGCATTTACCAACTAATAAGTATATGTTTGTTTTAACGAGGATCATTTAGCTATCGTTTAGTATTATTGCAATTAAACGTTTTGTTAAGATACCTATTCTTAATATTTTCTTTTGAATGAAGTTTGATACTCTAGTGTATGCGAAGATACTTACGGCTAACATGAACAAAAATATGTTGTAGTTCATCATAATAGTTCTTTGTTTATTAAAAATTAAATTATCTTATTTAACTGCAACATCCTGTTAAAATTATATCGGATTAGATAAAATTATGCATGACATGAAAACAATCACTTTACAGGAAACCTACCTTATATGCATCGAAAAAGCACAAGCTGAAAACGACGGTTTAGTTAATGGTATGAAACCATTTTGCAAGGTAAATTAGCTCGATTTCTAACACTCTTTGTCATCTTATTATTTAAGGACTTCTTGTACAAATTTCATATTATCATTTACATCTTAAAATCCAAAACAAGGAACGAGGAGTATATAAATAAGAAAAACTAATTGTACTACAAGTTTTTTTTCGTATGCGAATATGAAAGTGGCGGACTGTCAAATCTGGTTTAAACCCGTCACTGACCACGCCAAGGAAACAAAATAAAACGATTTTCTTATCGTAGTGAATTGGTATTAAGGTAGTTTGCCCATTTTCTCGTTGTACTTGATAAAGTGTTATATTTTACTGATCCACATTTGTTACCAAAACCGATGAAATACTTGGTTTATGTTAATGTTTTATGACATATTCTTTATAATCCAGATAAAATATTGAAAGGAAGAATTATATATTTCTGTTAAATACATAACAATGTATGTGATAAGTTTATCTTATTTTTTTACCTTAACAACGCAATAAAAGAAGTTAACTTTGATCTTCACTAATAATGATTAGTTTGCAATTCATACAGAAGCTATGTTGCAAGATATATGAGATAAGTACTTCTTACTACCTGTTAGTATTTGATTTCTTTCATGTTATTTTACACAAGAGTTGGTAAGTGTGTAGCTCTGGCATAACTTACTCATCTGGATTAGTATTTTCAAAGAAACTGAAAATGATGAAAAAACGGAACTGTGAAACTCACCGAATCCGATAAACAATAAAATATTGCAGGCTCGGTTTGATAAGGTCTATTTATGGCAACTAATGTAAATGCATATTGCAACCAATTTTGCCAAGTGCCAGGTTGAGCTGAACTCGGTATTCGAACAGATACATACCCGGTACATCGTGCTCAACATCCGTCAACAGAGTAAAATAGCAAAGTCACATGACTGACTTCGTTTTAACTATGTTATTAATTGTAAGGGACACATACCAAATTATTTAAGAGTTATAAAACTTTAAAATTTACATTTCTGTTTTTAAGATAACATTATGGTCCTCAAAAGTTAATATGCATATCAGAAAAACACTCAACCACATAGGAAATAAAATATTGCATGTGTAAAGTTAACGATATGATAATTTTCAAAATTACACCACAAACAATATAAATGAAGAGGATTAACGGAGAAATTAGCATATTCCTAATGGGATTTTAAAGGATATAGGTTGCACTGATTGCACACTTGCCAGTAAAAGTTAAGTTCTTTTTTATATATTGTTTTTAATATTTATATTCTGCATAAGAGAACCAAGAGTTTCTTTTTATGCAATTCATTCCAGTGAAAAAGCCATCTAAAAGGTAAAAAATAAAAAAAAGTATTCCGAAATTTTTGTTACAAAATAATTTCTAGAATTGTCAGTTTTGAAATGCTCTAACCGTAACAGTTAGAAAGATGTAAATTAGTTCGACATTTGTCAATTTTTACTGTTAAAATTTCATGCAATAAAGTACTTTCGAGTTGTTTGTGGTACTTTTTTACATCCTAACTTTCAACTTTTGATTTTGTAAGCAGGAACGTATTGTTAAGTTTACTGTTTCCGTGTGTCAATCGGTACTGAAATCTTACCTTTTTACGTGTTTTATTTTATTGTGATGTTCACAGAAAACTAAAAGTAACTTTTTTCCTTACAAATATAATGTTTCCATTGAAATTACATTAGGAACCGGAAATACCTCAAGACATTTTAAAACATTTCAAAGATACAAGAAAAAAGAAGAGACCGACTGAACTCGGGAAAATAGAAGAGGTAAGTGTACATACCTAATCATGATAATTATTTTATTTCCGTTTTGCTGATAGAAGAACTTAATAATATATCACTGCAAACTAAACGTTTCTTGTTGACTTTACTCCATTGGCTATGTACTCGTTATGTTCACTGAGTACTTTCCCTAATTTTCCTTGACAATGGTTTTAATGTGTTTTATGTTTGTGTCGTTTTGCATGCAATATTGTCGAGCTGATGGGTGGGTTGGAGATAATTTACCAAGACAACCTGTACTTATTCCTTTATATAAAAAGGTGAAATATAAATATCAGGAATTGCCACATTAAGAAAAAACAGCCTCCCCACACAATCAAGAAGAAGAGGGAGAGAGAGCATGCCTGGGTTAATAAAATAATCTGTTTCAAAAAGGAGACCACAAACAATTAACAAAAATGAGAACCCGAGGGGATACCACTTTGGAACTGTCAGTGGCTAATCAAATTGGGGTTTAAACCAGGTTCTAGGGCGAACAAACCTCACACTTGCCCCAACAGGTTCTCAAGTCAACACACAAGTACAAGTTGTCTTGGTGAAATAACCCTAACCCACCAATCAGCTTAACACTGTTGCATGCAAAAGCACAAAAACATATAAAACATAATAACTTATAGCATAGCAAATCTAAAGGGGCGGATACTCAATGATCTTACCGAGACCAGAGTTCCATGATTAAAATCACCAAGAACACGTTGACGGGGATAAAAGAAACAAATCGAGCTTCTAGGTTCTTTTTATGAAAGATTTCTCTATAAATCTTCATAAACTCTTAAACCCATGCCGCCGTCGTGCAACAAAAGAGGTAAGCATATTTCACATGAAAAGTAAAGTATGCATATCAGGAATCGCCACACTCACAAAACTCAGCCTCCCCACGCAGCGAAAAAGAAGAGAGGAAGGAAAAGAGAGAATTTGGGAGGAATTAGTTTACCCTTAATCCTGGTTTAAACCCTAGTGGCAAATAATTGTGCCAATGACCGTTCCAAGGCGGTAACCGCTCAGTTTCTCTTTTGGTTTTAATTGTGTATGGCGTCTTTTTGAAGTTGACCAATTTTTAACCACTCGTGCTTTTTGTTTCTCTTTACCTTCGTGGGAAGGCTGTTTTTTTTTATGAACGTATCTATAGTCTTGATATGCATGTTACATTTTTTTCATAACTTTAATGCCGGTTTAATATATAATTTTGTCATACATTATTGCAGAAACAGCAAACGTGGCTTCTAAAATTATTACCAAGGAAAAAACTGCGACTTTCCAAGAAAGTTAATGATTTTGTCAACAAATGCCGAGAATTATGCTGGTATATGGCAGTTCAAGATCCACCTGTTTACATGGACACACAGGTCAATAGGACAGACGAGCATTTTAACATAAACACGCACAAGCCGTACACACAATCAGGAATCTATGTCGCATTTATTGTTTGGCCAGCCCTGTATCTTTGTAAAAGTGGCAATCTTCTTTCAAAAGGAGTTGCTCAATGCAAGAATAGTTGCAAAACATTGCAAATCACATCAGGAATCGAAACGACATTGCAAGGAGAACTAACAGATCAACCAATTTCTGATCAACTGAATACAACACACAGAACCACCAATGATCCTTACACGAACAGGAGGTTGGAGGAAATGCGTGAAAAAGAGAACACTGATTTTCCGTCTCCAAGACAGGATATGAATTTGTCTGTGACACGTCTAACCAATATGCATCGTGAACTCTTTCGAAATACAACTTGAATAACTGAATAGAACCGATGAGATACCATCAATTATTTCTTTTCAACGCATATTGTCTCCTCGGAAACTGAGTACTTCTTGATACGACTATCGAAATTTCTTGGTTATGATTATGAAAACATATATTGATTAACAGGGAATTTATGAAAAGTAAGACAGGTTGATAATTTCAGTTTCAGATCTCTTTTTAGCGGATGTCTTTGTTTTAGTTCTTAGAATTATTTTAAAACATAATCAAACGTCTTTTTTT